>JAMGYX010000027.1:0-2500 GCA_024713715.1 Morchella sp. 2018-W26
ACTCTCACTGCAACCGAATTCAAGCATGGAAAGAAATGACGACAACTCACGCCGCCCGCCACACCTCCCACCTTCGCTTCGCTTCACTCCTTCCAATCAAGACTAGCGCTTAGTACTACCGGAACAGTCGGGCTGGATGCCAAGACGCCGACAGAGGGGGGGCGCAGCAAAAGGACCACTCACTGGGTTCCCAGATGCATGCATGTGGAGGCCAGGAGCGCCACGCAGGCACGGTATTTCAGTACGGAGGTATCTGCGGAGTTGCGTGAATCGTTAGTAAAAAGACCCGCTGACCCCGAAAATAACCCCCGGAGCGTCAAGGCGCCGACACCCCCGCTCATGACACCGGTGGGTATATGAGGGGTGGTGAGGTGAGCAGAAGAGGGGTGGAAAACATGGAGTGTGCGCTGATTTCTCTGGCTGTCTTGACAGTTCCAGATGAGTCGCTGTCGCCCAGCGCCTTTTCCCCACTCCTAAGTGCCTCCACTCCACCCCCCAATTCTTTTCATCTCTGTTGTGAGCTGTCCCAAAGCTGATTGGCTGATGGAGGTTGTTCGCCTCTGGTTCCGCCTAGGCAAGACGCTTCTCCAAACCGCGTATTGGCTGACGACACAACCTTCGCTGCCTGGTTAACTCCTCGGCGCTAAGGCGCTGATGCCAGATGCGATGTCTGCCCCAAGTCCTGTTTCCGCTTCTTGCGGAAGCTGGCAAAGCTGGAGTGTGTGGATCGATGGCCACTGGCCAAAGTTCCTGCAACTAGCGACTTGGGGGGGCAAGCGAGAGCGTGGTATCGTCCTTCGGGGTGGTCCGCGTTTGTTTCGCCTACCTGCGCGCTACGCTTATATGTGCGCGTTTACGAAGATCAAGCTTTCGCTATGGGCGCCCTCTAGAGCAAACGACATGGAAGCGCCCACGAGGAGTTCCGACGAGGCAATAGGTTGCTGGTCGAAGCGTTTCACGCCTTTAAACACGCGCGAGTCATCTCACCAGCTCAAAAGGCTTTGGGGGTTAATTATAGGTTATGCAAAAGGGCTTACGAAGGGGCTATGCCACGCCAGATATGCCTTTCCGGAGTCGACGGACCACCCCACATCCTCAGGTATGCTTCGGGCTCGAGGGTCTTTGGACTCGATGGCTGCAGCTCGCGATGGCAACGCTACGGCCAAGGTAGCTACCTGGTTGATCCTGCCAGTAGTCATACGCTTGTCTCAAAGATTAAGCCATGCAAGTTCAAGATAAAGCAATCTATACAGTGAAACCGCGAATGGCTCATTAAATCGCTTATCGCTATTTGATAAGTACTTACTACTTGGATAACCGCGGTAATTCTAGAGCCTAATACATGCTAAAAACCCCGACTTAACGGAGGGGTGTATTTATTAGATAAAAAACCAATGCCTTCGGGCTCCTTGGTGATTCATGATAACTCAACGAATCGCATGGCCTTGTGCCGGCGATGGTTCATTCAAATTTCTGCCCTATCAACTTTCGATGGTAGGATAGTGGCCTACCATGGTTTCAACGGGTAACGGGGAATTAGGGTTCGATTCCGGAGAGGGAGCCTGAGAAACGGCTACCACATCCAAGGAAGGCAGCAGGCGCGCAAATTACCCAATCCCGACGCGGGGAGGTAGTGACAATAAATACTGATACAGGGCTCTGTTGGGTCTTGTAATTGGAATGAGTACAATTTAAATCCCTTAACGAGAACAATTGAGGGCAAGTCTGGTGCCAGCAGTCATGTAATTCCAGCTCCAATAGCGATATTAAAGTTGTTGCAGTTAAAAGCTCAGAGTTGAACCTTGGGTCTGGCTGGTCGGTCCTCCTCACCGAAACAGATCGATCCGCCGACCTTTTCCTTCTGGTTAGCCGCATGCCCTTCACTGCTGTCGGGGAACCAGGACTTTTACTTTGAAAAAATTAGAGTGTTCAAAGCAGGCATTTGCTCGAATACATTAGCATGGAATAATAGAATAGTGACGCGCGTTCTATTTTGTTGGTTTCTTTGCGACCGCCAGAATGATTAATCGGGATAGTCGGGGGCATCAGTATTCAATTGTCAGAGGTGAAATTTTGGATTTATTGAAGCCTAACTACTGCGAAAGCATTTGCACAGGATGTTTTCATTAATCAGTGAACGAAAGTTAGGGGATCGAAGACGATCAGATACCGTCGTAGTCTTAACCATAAACTATGCCGACTAGGGATCGGTGGATGCTTAATATATGGCTCCATCGGCACCTTACGAGAAATCAAAGTCTTTGGGTTCTGGGGGGAGTATGGTCGCAAGGCTGAAACTTAAAGGAATTGACGGAAGGGCACCACCAGAGGAGTGGAGCCTGCGGCTTAATTTGACTCAACACGGGGAAACTCACCAGGTCCAGACACATTAAGGATTGACAGATTGAGAGCTCTTTTCTTGATCATGTGGGTGGTGGTGCATGGCCGTTTAGTTGGTGGAGTGATTTGTCTGCTTAATTGCGATAATCTAACGGTATCT
>JAMGYX010000027.1:10000-12500 GCA_024713715.1 Morchella sp. 2018-W26
CCAAGGCCTCCACTCCACCCCCCCCCAATTCTTTCATCTCTGTTGTGGAGCTGTCCCGAAAGCGGATTGGTTGATGGAGGTTGCTCCGTCTCTGGTTCCGGCCTAGGGCACGTTCTCCAAACCGTGGCGTTGGCTGCGAATGACCACAACCTTCGCCGTTCCTTGGTTAACTCCTCGGGCGGCGCTGCGTTGGCCGTCAGATGTTGGCGTCTGCCCCAAGTCCTGTTTCCGCTTTCATGAAGCGAAGCGAAAGAGTGGATCGATGGCCACTGGCCAAAGTTCCTGCAACTAGCGACAAAAAGAAGCGCAGTATCGCCCTTCGTGCGGTCCGCTTTGTTTGGCCGCCCCACCTGCGTGCGCCATATGTGTGCGTTCTATGAAGACCGTTTCTCCCCCGCTTTGCGGGATGGGGCGGCCCCTCTAGAGCAAACGACATGGAAGCGTCCACGGAGGGAGTTCCGACGAGGCAATAGGTGGGCCTGCTGGTCGAGCGGCGGCTTCACGCCTTAAACACGCGTGGAGTCATCTCTCACCAGCTCAAAAGGCTTTGGGGGGGTTGCGACTATAGGTTATGCAAAAGGGCGAAAGGGGGCTATGCTCACTGCCGTATATGCCTTTCCGGAGTCGACGGACCACCCCACATCCTCAGGTATGCTTCGGGCTCGAGGGTCTTTGGGCTCGAGGGCTGCAGCCTGCGCATGGCAACGTGCGCGGGTCAAGGTAGCTACCTGGTTGATCCTGCCAGTAGTCATATGCTTGTCTCAAAGATTAAGCCTACGCAAGTTCAAGATAAGCAATCTATACAGTGAAACTGCGAATGGCTCATTAAATCAGTTATCGTTTATTTGATAGTACCTTACTACTTGGATAACCGTGGTAATTCTAGAGCTAATACATGCTAAAAACCCCGACTTAACGGAGGGGTGTATTTATTAGATAAAAAACCAATGCCTTCGGGCTCCTTGGTGATTCATGATAACTCAACGAATCGCATGGCCTTGTGCCGGCGATGGTTCATTCAAATTTCTGCCCTATCAACTGGACAGAGGATAGTGGCTCACCATGGTTTCAACGGGTAACGGAATTAGGGTTCGATTCCGAGAGGAGCCTGAGAAACGGCTACCACATCCAAGGAAGGCAGCAGGCGCGCAAATTACCCAATCCCGACGCGGGGAGGTAGTGACAATAAATACTGATACAGGGCTCTTTTGGGTCTTGTAATTGGAATGAGTACAATTTAAATCCCTTAACGAGGAACAATTGGAGGGCAAGTCTGGTGCCAGCAGCCGCGGTAATTCCAGCTCCAATAGCGTATATTAAAGTTGTTGCAGTTAAAAAGCTCAGAGTTGAACCTGGGTCTGGCTTGGTCGGGTCCTCCTCACCGAAACAGTGTACTGATCCGCCGACCTTTCCTTCTGGTTAGCCGCATGCCCTTCACTGTGTCGGGGAACCAGGACTTTTACTTTGAAAAATTAGAGTGTTCAAAGCAGGCATTTGCTCGAATACATTCGCATGGAATAATAGAATAGACGCGGTTCTATTTTGTTGGTTTTTGCGACCGCCAGAATGACATTAATAGTGATAGTCGTGCATCAGTATGCAATTGTCAGAGGTGAAATTCTTGGATTTATTGAAGACTAACTACTGCGAAAAGCATTTGCCAAGCGATGTTTTCATTAATCAGTGAATCTAAAGTTAGTGATCAAGACGATCAGATACCGTCCGTAGTCTTAACCATAAACTAGGGATCGTGGATGCTAATATATGGCTCCATCGGCACCTTACGAGAAATCAAAGTCTTTGGGTTCTGGGGAGTATGGTCGCAAGGCTGAAACTTAAAGGAATTGACGGAAGGGCACCACCAGGAGTGAGCTCGCGGCTTAATTTGACTCAACACGGGAAACTCACCAGGTCCAGACATATTAAGGATTGACAGATTGAGAGCTCTTTTTCTGATCATGTGGGTGGTGGTGCATGGCCGTTCTTAGTTGGTGGAGTGATTTGTCTGCTTAATTGCGATAACGAACGAGACCTTAACCTGCTTAACAGTCTGCGCGCTTTTGCGGGTCGCTGGCTTCTTAGAGGGACTATCGGCTCAAGCCGATGGAAGTTTGAGGCAATAACAGGTCTGTGATGCCCTTAGATGTTCTGGGCCGCACGCGCGCTACACTGACAGAGCCAACGAGTTCATCACCTTGACCGGAAGGTTTGGGTAATCTTGTTAAACTCTGTCGTGCTGGGGATAGAGCATTACAATTATTGCGCTTCAACGAGGAATTCCTAGTAAGCGTAANTCATCAGCTTATGCTGATTACGCCCCTGCCCTTTGTACACACCGCCTGGCCGCTACTACCGATTGAATGGGTCAGTGAGGCCTTCGGACGGGCCGGTGGAGGTCGGAAACGACCACCGCTGGCCTGAAAGTTGGTCAAACTTGCTCATTTAGAGGAAGTAAAAGTCGTAACAAGGTTTCCGTAGGTGAACCTGCGGAAGGATCATT
>JAMGYX010000027.1:17500-22500 GCA_024713715.1 Morchella sp. 2018-W26
TCAAGGTTCCCAACTGACCGCCAGTAGGTCATCACGTGATATGGATGACCCAAGTGTTTGATGAGAGAACAGTAATAGATGCTAAGAACCGACGGATCAAAAGATTTGGGATGTCTTTTTGTTCTTGGTTCGCTTATCGCAGGTTTCTGAACGCTAGCGAGACTTGAACTTATTGCTCACCCCCGTGTCTGATCGATCCGTCGACTCGGTTTCTTGGATTCTTAATCACATACTGAAGCTGTGGCGCAGTAACCAGGGCGACCGAGAGGACAAATGAAGATGATGACGCAGAAGAGATCGAGGAGCACAGCCAGGATTAGCTAAAGCACAAGACAGCGGCCAAGGCGCAGCAGACCTGGGAGGCAGGGCAGAGAAAGCGGGGACCGTAGGTAGAGCATGATCGGGACTATGGGGTTGGCCTTGGTAGGCAACCTTTGAGCAAGCGCTATGAGCGACATAATGAACTATGAATAGACATATCCCTGTCTGACCGAACCCCTGCGCTCTACGACGATATCCTCACCTCATTCTCGCCTATCACTACCGGATCGAATAGAAAGATGCATGGTGCACGGAAACGCCGCGACAGAAGGACGTGTTTTGAGATTGGTGATGGAAGCTCTGTAACCAGTACATGCGGCGCCGGTGAGGTAGCCACAGGGGCCGGGTAACCACAAGAGGTAGGGTAGCCACAAGAGGTAGGGTAACCCCGAGCCTGCCCGGATACCAACTTGAACGCCGCCCCAACACTGGGAGGACCCCACCGAATGCATACCTATAAGCCTTAATCTGCGCTGGTCTGACCAAGGCCTGTAGGGCATGTATCGGTTGTCGTGACCATGGGGCGTAAGGATGTAGCATGGCCGATCCACAGCCTGAACTCAACGGCTCAACGCCATTCCCCGCCCCATCAGCCTCGCCCGCCACCGATGCGAGGGATGACGGAGTAACTAAGACTACACGGGTGGCAGATGGAGGTAACGACGAAGACAAGAGCGAGGACACAGCCAGGACGGAGGCAGACAAATACTGCCTGCCAAGGCGAAGACCAGAGTCGGACAGGGAAAAGGATCAGAGGTGGCGGCAGAGACGAGACTATAAGGCTCAGCCAGACCAGAAGAGGGCTATAGAGGTCGCAGTAGTAGGCAACCTTCGAAAGGGCTAAAAAGAGAAAGGACTATGGATAGGATATATGATATTCCTCACAGACGATCAGCAAAACTTCATTTGCCTGCTGAGATCTCCTGCGCCTCAGGGGCTCAAATAATATACAGGAGCTTTAGGAGACTCTCAGGAGACCTGGGAGACTGGGACATTGCATACACAAGTCGTAGTTTGCCGATGCGGGTTGACAGGAAGACGAGACAGAGAAGAAAGAAGAGAAAGAACCAAAGGAAACGACTAGACTCGCTTATTTAACATCCTCCTTCGCCAGTCCGCCATAACTCATACACCAGCCCATGGAACCTCATAGAAACTCGGTATCACCACACCAGATTCCTCCCCACCACCAGAAATTCCCATTACCAATCCTCACTGCAACCGACCCGCATGGAAAGAAATGACGACAACCTCACGCCGCTCCGCTTCACCCCACCTTCGCTTCGCTTCACTCCTTCCACCGCACTAGCGCTAGTACTACCGAACAGTCGGGCTGGATGCCAAGACGTCGGGACAGAGGGGGGGCGCAGCAGGTGCTGACCACTCACTGGGTTCCCAGATGCATGCATGTGAGGCCAGGAGCGCCACGCAGGCACGGTACCCCAGTACGGAGGTATCTGCGGAGTTGCGGAATCGCTAGTAAAAAGACCCGTTTTCGACCCCGAAAATAACCCCCGGAGCGTCAAAGCGCCGGCACCCCCGCTCATGACACCGGTGGGTATATGAGGGGTGGTGAGGTGAGCCAAAGAGGGGTGGAAGACCCTGGGAGGTGCGCTTGATTTCTCTGGCTGTCTTGACAGTTCCAGATGAGTCGCGTGCCGCCCAGCGTCTTCCCCCACTCCCAAGGCCTCCACTCCACCCCCCCCCAATTCTTTCATCTCTGTTGCGAGCTGTCCCGAAAGCGGATTGGTTGATGGAGGTTGTTCGCCTCTGGTTCCGCCTAGAAGACGCTTCTCCAAACCGCGCTATTGCGACGACCACAACCTTCGCCGTTCCTTGGTTAACTCCTCGGGCGGCGCTGCGTTGGTTGGCGTCGTATGTTGGCGGCCCGGCCCCAAGTCCTGTTTCCGCTTCTTGCGGAAGCTGGCAAAGCTGGAGTGTGTGGATCGATGGCCACTGGCCAAAGTTCCTGCAACTAGCGACTTGGGGGGGCAAGCGAGTGCGTGGTATCGTCCTTCGGGGTGGTCCGCGTGCTTGTTTGGCCGCCCCACCTGCGTGCGCCATATGTGTGCGTTCTATGAAGACCGTTTCTCCCCCGCTTTGCGGGATGGGGCGGCCCCTCTAGAGCAAACGACATGGAAGCGTCCACGGAGGGAGTTCCGACGAGGCAATAGGTGGGCCTGCTGGTCGAGCGGCGGCTTCACGCCTTAAACACGCGTGGAGTCATCTCTCACCAGCTCAAAAGGCTTTGGGGGTTGCGATTATAGGTTATGCAAAAGGGCGAAAGGGGCTATGCCACTGTCCAGATATGCCTTTCCGGAGTCGACGGACCACCCCACATCCTCAGGTATGCTTCGGGCTCGAGGGTCTTTGGACTCGAGGGCTGCAGCTCGCGATTAACGCGCTACGGCCAAGGTAGCTACCTGGTTGATCCTGCCAGTAGTCATATGCTTGTCTCAAAGATTAAGCCATGCAAGTCTAAGTATAAGCAATCTATACAGTGAAACTGCGAATGGCTCATTAAATCAGTTATCGTTTATTTGATAGTACCTTACTACTTGGATAACCGTGGTAATTCTAGAGCTAATACATGCTAAAAACCCCGACTTAACGGAGGTGTATTTATTAGATAAAAACCAATGCCTTCGCCCTTGGTGATTCATGATAACTCAACTAATCGCATGGCCTTGTGCCGGGCTGGCGGTTCATTCAAATTTCTGCCCTATCAACTTTCGAGAGGATAGTGGCCTACCATGGTTTCAACGGGTAACGGGAATTAGGGTTCGATTCCGAGAGAGGGAGCCTGAGAAACGGCTACCACATCCAAGGAAGGCAGCAGGCGCGCAAATTACCCAATCCCGACGCGGGGAGGTAGTGACAATAAATACTGATACAGGGCTCTTTTGGGTCTTGTAATTGGAATGAGTACAATTTAAATCCCTTAACGAGGAACAATTGGAGGGCAAGTCTGGTGCCAGCAGCCGCGGTAATTCCAGCTCCAATAGCGTATATTAAAGTTGTTGCAGTTAAAAAGCTCGTAGTTGAACCTTGGGTCTGGCTGGTCGGTCCTCCTCACCGAGTGTACTGATCCGGCCGGACCTTTCCTTCTGGCTAGCCGCATGCCCTTCACTGGGTGTGTCGGGGAACCAGGACTTTTACTTTGAAAAAATTAGAGTGTTCAAAGCAGGCATTTGCTCGAATACATTAGCATTAATAATAGAATGTGACGCGGTTCTATTTTGTTGGTTTCTAGGACCGCCGTAATGATTAATAGGGATAGTCGGGGGCATCAGTATTCAATTGTCAGAGGTGAAATTCTTGGATTTATTGAAGACTAACTACTGCGAAAGCATTTGCTGGATGTTTTCATTAATCAGTGAACGAAAAGTTAGGGATCAAGACGATCAGATACCGTCAGTAGTCTTAACCATAAACTATGCCGACTAGGGATCGGTGGATGCTTAATATATGGCTCCATCGGCACCTTACGAGAAATCAAAGTCTTTGGGTTCTGGGGGGAGTATGGTCGCAAGGCTGAAACTTAAAGGAATTGACGGAAGGGCACCATCAGGAGTGGAGCCTGCGGCTTAATTTGACTCAACACGGGGAAACTCACCAGGTCCAGACACATTAAGGATTGACAGATTGAGAGTTTTTCGATCATGTGGTGGTGCATGGCCGTTCTTAGTTGGTGGAGTGATTTGTCTGCTTAATTGCGATAACGAACGAGACCTTAACCTGCTAAATAGCCCGGCCCGCTTTTGCGGGTCGCTGGCTTCTTAGAGGGACTATCGGCTCAAGCCGATGGAAGTTTGAGGCAATAACAGGTCTGTGATGCCCTTAGATGTTCTGGGTCAAGACGCTGCTACATGACAGAGCCAACGAGTTCATCAACTTGACCGGAAGGATTGGGTAATCTTGTTAAACTCTGTCGTGGGGATAGAGCATTGCAATTATTGCTCTTCAACGAGGAATTCCTAGTAAGTCAGAAGTCATCAGCTTATGCTGATTACGCCCCTGCCCTTTCAGACACACCGCCCGTCGCTACTACCGATTGAATGGGTCAGTGAGGCCTTCGGATGGGCCGGTGGAGGTCGGAAACGACCACCGCTGGCCTGAAAGTTGGTCAAACTTGCTCATTTAGAGGAAGTAAAAGTCGTAACAAGGTTTCCGTAGGTGAACCTGCGGAAGGATCATTACCAGATTCCATACCAAAAAAGACAGTGGGGAGAGAGAAGGTGCATAACCACTTGCTGAGACCTGTCGTACCGTGACTGGCGTGTTCCGGCGCGGCACCTAGGGTGTCCACGGTTCAGGGTGTGTCAGCCAGGGAACCTCATCCGTGTAGTCAAATCCACGCTGCTTGGTAGTCAGGCCAGGCACCAGGCAGTACAAGGAGCCGGATCGAGCATTAAACGCTCTGCACCCATCCCACGCAGTTGGGTGAAGGTGCAGAGCGGATTTCTGTAGCTAAAGGAGGTACCCCTGGCAAGTGGCTGACGACGCAAGCAGGGCTGAAATAAACCCCTGCCACTGCGGCGATTCCCCTGTGGCTGTGGGTGTAAAGACCCACAGCGACTCGCACCGCGGCAGGACACCACTCTTAGGTTTGTCACCCCCTCGCCACTGTCCCAACCAAAACCCTCTGTGTACCCTTCCCAGTTGCTTCCCCCGGGGAA
>JAMGYX010000027.1:657500-968623 GCA_024713715.1 Morchella sp. 2018-W26
GAGGGTGCTCAGAAAATTCATGATGATGATCTGGGTAGTTTATAACCTTATTCCGAGGCTTCAAAGCTCTACGCTCCATGGTAGTGTTGCTAAAAATCTTTAGAGAAGGCATTGTTGGTTGCTATGGAAGATTTAAATAAGAGACTTGACAGCGACAATCACTAGCTTTTAAACCTACTCAGGTACTGTGAAGATTTTGATCTTTTTTTTTTCATGAGCCTAGATTACTCTTCAGATGCTAGAAAATTCTAAGTTTGTCACCTAATGGGGAGTTTGTCATGTGGCCATGCCTTAGTAGTTGCGAGCCTTCTTGAAAATATGTGTTTTATAAGACAAATCTGTCACAATACCGGCCCGGGGCATAATGAGTAATTGCTCTATCGCAACATTGTGGAGACCATCTGAGAGGGGTCTCATCTAATGCATACCCAGAGAGCTAAGTTTTGGCCCAGGATTCAGGTGGTTATTGAACCGGACTAAGAATGTCATACCCACGAGCCAACAACACTGGTTCAAATTTAGAGAGAAGCAAGGTAACAGAGGAGTTCACTTCAGTTAAGCAACAAATTATTATTAGAAAAAAACTGAGTTCTGGTTCACAGAATTTCGGAGTATAAATATACTCGCCTTTGATTTCATAGGTCTTATACAATCATATTCTGCAGTTTAGGAATCAGAGTGGAAGAAATCACTTAAGATTATTTAAAATGAATATGCACAGAATGTCTTTTCTCTAAAACGTATTCATTTCTACAGGCCCTTTGCTTTCTATAACAGCAGAGAGAGTCTTCTATTAGTATCTTAGAGGTCATGTTTTAGTTAGAGATTCTCTGTGAATCCTTTGTCCCATATTCCACTGTTTGAGTGGCAGAGCCCCATGACAGGGGCTTCACTATACTCAAATGGCAATTAACTCAATTGAAACTGAATGTGATTCAACAACCAGTGCTGTTGAAATTTTGAAATATATTCCTCATGCTTTCCAAATATCGACTAACAAGAGTAAGGCCTCACTTCGTTCCCTTTATAGATCTGGTGCACAATTTCAGATTAAGATACAAAGAATATACCTAGAACCGGCACCGAAGACAGTAACCACTCTAGTAATATTACTCCTAACTGACATAGGAAGGTCAGTTTTCTTTTTAGCCCTTACAACACTGGGTCATAATGAAACAGTTTTTGTTATTGTTCCTTAGATGTCACTAGCTTAAGACATTCTTCGAGAGTGTTTAGAGGCAAGCTGCCTCTAAGCACTAACCCAATATGATATTTCTAAATTTTAATGGCATGATATCACTACTTGCCAAACTTTGAATTTAAGACCAGGTTACAATGGCCTGAGCAGCAACAAAACCCGTGAGTGAACCACATTAGTTAATAAAGCTTGATAAGTGTTATTGCCCTGTACCTTCCTAAATTTAGACAAAATATAAGGCAATTTCTGAATATCCCTATTAATAATCATGAGAGGGAGCTCATTCCATGCGTTCTGCATTCCTACAACAAGATGATCAGATTTGCGGACATTTTTCTTAGCGATCTCCAACCTCAATCAATCCCATGTTCTTTCTATATGATTAAAATCATGGGATAGGGAAGGCCAGATAGCTTTAGGTATACCTCTCTTTCCCTTTCCATATTTGTGTAAGTAGTAGTGTGGGAAGAGTAGTACTGTGGGAAGCTGCGCCATTCCCTATCAACACAAAAATCGGGTTTTTCAACTAATGCCTTTCACACTCTGGCCACGAGATAGGGTGTGCGACGCGCTTGACGTGTCTCCACGCATCTACCCCACTTCCTAGCTTGTGCTATATTTTAGAAATCTTGAATCTTTCGTCCCTCCAACTCTGACGACAATACAGCTTTGCAATTCCATTAAACTATAAATTTTTAGTAGTAAAAAATAAATTTAGATTAAATTCAGTAAAATACCTTAGCTTTATTTCTAAGCTCTCTTGCGACAACTAATTCTTGTGCTTTAAGTTATCCAAATTCAGGGGAGGCTTTCCAGCCAGCTTCTTTAATATGAGCTTCACTAGCAGCCTCTAGGAGAGAATTGAGTTAAGGAATCATAATTTTCGCTTCTGTTTTCTCCTCTTCTATCACTTTATTCCAGACAAGTCGTCTCCGGCCTTCGGCCGGTCAGGAAAATGAAATCGCGTCCAAAAGTGACAGGTTATCTTGCTGAGTCAACCTAGCGAGTCATCCTAATGAGTCATCTTGCTTAGTGATCATGAGGATCTCCGCCCCCATCTCCGCCTTGATATCCATCTCCATCTCCACCTCCACCTCCTATTCTGACACCTATGCTAACGTTTATTTAGACTCCTAAGACACGCCCAAAATCACGCCTAGTCCTATATACCGACACGGCACCGAATCATCCTCCTAGGACGACACCGAATTGACCTCCTGAAGCAAGCATTCAGGACCGAACCGAACTATCTCTTACCTTTAATGTGAAATCCTTTGAGCGCGAGCAACTATTCCAGTGAAATTCTTTATGCTATGGGTTTATGCTTATGCTCCGGGGCTTATGCTTCAGGCTTATACTTCGGGCTTCTGCTATGGGCTTACGCTACGGGTGAGTGTGAGTGATCGTTCCAAAAGAGATAGCTTAACTGTTTTGAGAGAGAGAGACAGCTCAACTGTTCCGAGAGAAAGATAGTCCAACTGTTTCTAGATAGACAGCTTAACCATAGGAAGTTTTGCAATTCTTTATGCTATAAGAAGGTACCTAAAATAGTTAGTTCAACGACAGGAAGAATGTTTAGGTGCTAGGCCCTCGATATTACTTCTAAAGTCAAGCAACTTGATCTGATTGGTGCCGATCTTGAGCTATTGATTAGCAATCTCCTTAGCGATGGTGCCGATCTTGAGCTATTGATTATCAATTTTTTTAGCGATGGTACTTAAAGAGATAGTTCAACAACAGGAAGAATGTTTAGGTGCTAGGCCCTTGATATCACTTCTAAAGTTAAGTAACTTAATCTAGACAGTTCCGATGCAAGAGATTTGGCTCCCGATGTGAGCAATAAATGTGAGCAATAAATGTGATTCCCGATGTGAGTATCAATGATGTGATTCCCGATGTAAGCATCAATGATGTGAGCAATGCATGTAACTCCCCATGTAAGCAATTGATGTGAGCAATGAATATGACTCCCGATGTGGCAATCAATGTATATGACCCCCGATTTATTTATTTGTTTATTTATTACTCATACTGCTTGCATCCGAAACCGGATATGGCATACAAAGAAAGAACCCAATAGTTTCGGCCACCTAATGACCGTATTCTCATCTACCCTCTTCCAAGGTTATCATACGTGTTATGCTCTCAATTCCATCTCTTAACGCTAGGTGCAAGCACCTTAGGGCTATCCTTCCCCTTTTCTTTCCCCTTCATCCTCAAGTCTTCCCATCCTATTCGTTCCATTCCATCTCCATCTCCATCTCTCTCCCCTAGAGTCCAGTTTCTAGTGGTTATCTGAGATGGTAGGAGGAACTTATCGATGATTGCTTGGAGTCCTTTGTCTCTGTGCATGGCTGTCATTCAGTTGAGAGGCATTGGTTTTATCGTCGCAGCAAGATCTTTTCTAAGTTCTAATAGTGGATGTTGTTTGCAGTAAAGTAGAAGGTGCGTTGGAGTTTCCTGGAAGTATCCGCATCTGCATTCTTCTGTATCGAGGTTTGTTGTTGGTATTCTTGATAGGTAGGATTTGGTGTATCCATGACCTGTTCACATTTGTGTGATAGTGCTTGCGAGTTTCCTTGGGATGTTCCCGCGAAGAGGTGTGGACATTTTGGAGGCGGGAGCACCCCTGTAGCTCCTTCCTTTCTTCATAGTTTTCATCTCTCTTTCCAAGTAGCCATTGCTTGCTCCTTGATTCTCCTCTTCAAAAGGGTAATTGATACCCTTGCATCTGGTTCGACCCTTTCCCCCTTTGCCCCCCTTTTTGCCAGCTTGTCAGCTTGCTCATTTCCATCCACCTCCACATGTCCTGGTACCCAGTGGATATGGGTTTTGATGTTGAGTGCTTCAAGTTCCAGTAGGTTTGATCTGGCTAACTGAACCCATTGTTGGCCTAGAAATGCTTCTGGTTTCCTCATTCTCCGTACTGCTGCCTGGTTGTCTGAGTATATCCAGACATCAACTGTGTGGTGGTGTGAATTTCTGATCTCCTTTCGGGCAAGTAGTGTAGCTTGAGCTATTGCATATCGCTCACAGTCGAAGACTTCCACCTCCTTCCCAAGGTGGTAGTATTGTTCCACTACCTTTTCGTTGTCTCTAATGCCAACAACTCCAGCTCCAGCTTTCCCTTCCATTAGTGATCCATCAGAGTAGAGCACTAAACGGTTTATGTTGCAGTAGTTGTCCTGAGTTGCTTGTCTATGATTTTGTGCTGCTGTATCTTTGTCTGCTGTATCGATCTTGTAACGGGGCTCTGCCTCTACTAAACAAGAGTGTAGGAAGCAAGAGGGCCGGTAGAAGATAGAAGTTAGGTTTTTAGAGAGTAAAGATTCTTCTGCGTAGACTTAGAATAATCTTAAGGGTCTTCTTCCACTTGTTACAACTGATGATGAGAAAAATCAGAACAGATGGGCGGAAACTGGAGATGAGTACTTATACTCCAAATTTCTCTGTTTCCTGCATTCCACCGCTCTTACTAAGTTCCGGTGAAAACTCTGTTTTGGACCGGAACCAATTCCTCCGCTACCCCGCTCCTCTCTAAGCCTTAGCGGGTATTTCCGGTCCTAGAGTAAGCACCCTTAGCCAGGGTCAAAGATCACCTGCAGCCTGGCTGTCACACAGCTCCGGGCCTGCATCAGCCGAGCCCCCGCTCAGGTGGTCTACCCTAGATGGCTGCAGAGCTGTAACTCATTGTAGATTATTCGCCATATACTGCCGCCTGCGGCAGGGTTCTCTTTGCACAGAGGGATACTGGAGATGTCCGGGCACTTAGAGACATTTCTCTAGCCGGTCCTCTATTCACTGACAAGGCCTAGACTCGTCAGCCTATCCTTTCATGAATAGATCTCCACCCTAGTGGTCAGAAGGTAGGTACACTTGTAGCAGGTTGCGGTCCTCACTACAGGTACTTTTCCTATCACTGTAACTGCTGAACTCTATCAATGACTCTGAGCCTATAACAGGCCCGGTGAGAACTATTCTCCTAACCGCTAATGTGGCTCTGTTATAGATCTGGATGTCTATCATATTCCGATGCCATGAGGGACACGCTATTGTGTCTATGTCCTCTACTAGACTCTGAGGTTGAATCCAGTCACTGACTCTGCTTAAGATCCGATGTAATCTAAACTGGTAGTGCGGTCTAGCAACAGTTGAGTGCCATGGAGTAGCTGAAGGTATCTCCTCCCTTCCTGATTCCTGTGTACTTGGATAAGAATCTGGGTTGAGGATGCAGATAGGGTGGGTTGCTGGCATGCTGAGAATGCGTAAGGCGTAATTCTGTGGTTAGAGGTCAAGCCTGATCTCCGTGGGTAGTAGTGCGGTTTCCGCTTAGAGTGCTGATATTGGTGTGGTTCTGAAAGCACCGGTAACCCTTCTCATCGCATTGTTCTGAATCTTCTGAAGCTGTGTCTTGTATCCTGTCTGATCATTCCACCAAACCTCTGCACCAAAATCACTTATGGTAGTGACGCAGGTTTGATAGAGCTGTCTGAAAGCCGTCTGGCTTAATCCTTTCTCTGTGTTTCCCAACCTAGCGAGTGCAAGAAATGCCCTCATGGTTGAAGCGGCTTTAGTTTTGACATGATGTTTGAAAGACAGTTTCCTATCAAACCAAACACCCAGCCATCTTAATGTTTTGCTGGCATCAACCAGAGTGCCATCAGGCACCCTAACCTTTGCTGCATCTGTAGTATTTGGTGTTCATTTGGTGTGAAAGTGGAGCAGTTCTGTTTTAGGGTTGTCAAATGGCAGACCGTTAGCTTCACCCCATGTGACGACTAACTGTGCCATTCCCTCCAATTGTCTGCAGTTTGAACACTCATCCTTTCCCACTATTATCATACCTATATCGTCAATGTAGCTAGGAATCTGCTGGTGAGGGAAGTGTCTTTCAAGGGCGTCGAAGAGTGGTGATAGATATAGGAGGAAGAGTATTGGTGATGTAGGGCTCCCCTGAGGGATTCCAGTTGCTATTGTTGACATAGCTTCTTGTTGCCCATCAAAGGCTAGTGAGGCCTTTCTGTGGCTCAGGAGGTTATCTATCCATCTGACTATCTGAGGGGGGAGGTGTTTCTCCTTTGCGGTGTGTATGAGTCTCTCCTTTGAAACATTGTCAAACGCTCCTTTGACATCCATAAACAGCGCTGAAACGACCTCCCCTTTTCGCTTTGCTTCATCAACTATGCTTGCAACTAGCATACAGGCATCCACCGCTGATCTCTTTGGCCTTCCACCAATCTGCCATCGATGGAGTAAACTGTATCTCTCTGCCAGGTATGCCAGTCTTGAAGCCATTATCTTTTCCAGTACCTTGCCTAAACAATTAAGCAGGGACACTGGTCTATATGCCTTTGGTATCGAATAGTCTGGTTTGTTGGGTTTCTTTATGATCCCAATGGTGGCTTCTCTCCATATGTGTGGATGATAGCCAGCTGACATTGTTGCTTTGTAGAATTGGTTGAAATGGTGAGGTATCGCCGAATAGGCTTGTTGAATGCATTTGAAGTTGATTCCATCTGGTCCTGGAGCTTTGTTGGGAGAGGAAGTCATGATTGCCCTTTTGATTTCGTCGTCTGTCAGGTCCTTCCATGGTATTCTGTCGCCTTGCATTGTGATATTCCTTGGATGTGAAATAGGGGGAGGTGGGAAGAGAGCTGTTCTATATAGATTGGCTTTCTCTTCAAAAGTGGTGGCAGTTTCTCCAGTTATACCATTATTGAGTGGTGGTGTGCGTTCTATCTTCCTGGGTTTCGTGAATCTGAATGCTGTAAATATGTCTTTCCCTTGAGAGTTCTCAAGAAAGTTGTTCCAATGGGTTTCTTTAGCTCTCCTAATGCTTTTAAGTAATCAGATCTATGCGATATGAATCTCAGATGCATCATGGGAGATCTTTCCAGCTTTCAATCTCTTAGAGCGCTCTTCATATGACGTCTCTGCTCTGTAATTTCTTCGTTTCACCATGGTTTTGACCGGGGAGAAGATTTCCTTACAGGGACATGACGCTCTGCCGCTTTTGTTATTAGGTCTAGAAGGAGGATGGCTGCTGCTTCTAGGTTTTGTTCGTTTGGGTGAGAGTGGAGATAATTCCATCGAAAGATTAGTACAGAGATGGAGGGTTTTTTGGAAGGAGTCCCAGTCTGCTTTAGCCCAGTTGAACCGTTCAGTTGAGGGGGGAGGTACTGATTCAATTGAATCAGATAGAAGATCAAATCGAATCACTTCGTGATCTGATCCTGTGGCTGCCTCTTCATCAATGGCCCAGTTGGTAGGCAGAGTGTTGACGGAGGAAGAAGCAAAAGCTAAATCTAGTACTGAGGTGCCAGTTCCAGTCCTGTAATGATAGGTTGGAATGTCATTGATGAGGGTGAATCCTCCAGTTTCCAGGAGTTGGACTAGGGCTTCATGGCGTTTGGGTGTACGGTTTGCTGAGTTCCACCATGGGTGGTGGGCATTGAGATCTCCAGCTAGGATTGTTCTTGCAGGGAGAGGGATATTGACCAGTACCCTCTCCACTGTATAGGGTTCATTGCTGTGTCCTGAAGGGTCTTCATTATAGATGTTGAAAAGAGTAAGTGGAGGTATTGAGGGGGTTGATAACTCTATCGCTTGTACATCTGGATCATTGATGATGTCAAGCTTCGGCTGAATGATGAGATGGGGGTTAAGGTGTGTCTAAATAGTGAATGTGAGGGTTCTTGGTGGTCGATCTGAGGTGGGAATGATGCTGTCAAAGGAGAGGTGTGATATTGATGTCCAGGTGCCTGCAATTGTGCCAGGCATGACGAAGGGTTCTTGAATTATAACTATGTCTGCTGTCTCATAAACTGAGTGTAGCATTCCTATCATGCAGTTTTGTGATCTTGCGCAATTATGTTGAATAGTACGCACTCTGTGAGGGTTAGGTTTTACCCTCATGATTGCATCTCCTCTTCGTTATCTTCGTTGTTGAGGCGTTGGATTATAGAGTTCCTTACAGGGCATGAAGGATCATAGGCTGCGTGTGGTCCTTCGCAGTTGGCGCATTTTGGTGAGAAGTGTGGGCTGCTCTTATTCTGAACTTTGCATTGAGGGCATAGGTGATTATGGCTGGTATGTCCAGCAGCACATATCGAGTATATAGAAATATCTTTGGTGGGGCATCTCTGCCAACTGTGTCCAAACTTCTGACAGTTCTTGCATTGATCTGTAGGTCTTGCTGTGTGATATTCGGAGGCTCAGTGTAGTTGTCTAAATACTCGAATTCCGCTGGCAAGTATAGCATTGTAGGAAGACTTGTTGCTGACAGCGATCATAACTGAACAGTGAGATTTGCCCACTCCTTTTTCAAGGTGTGTCATGTATCTAGGTGTGGTAGCTAGAGTAACTCCTGTGTTGAGTTCATGGATTTCGCTTCTGAGATCTTCCATTCCTTGAGCGGTGTCTGGATAGTGTTCGAGGTTGATACCATGTACTGCAAGCTTGAACCATGTCTCTTACATGACATTAGATATAACCGTTGGGTCCACCTCTTTCTTAGCGGTTTCAATATTGGTCTTGTAGCTGGTGGACTGAGTCTCTGTGAATGCCCCTTTCCTGAAAAGCATAAGGTTTCCCCTCTGATTCCAACTTGCTCCACCAATCTGAATAGCCTGGTCTGCATTCGCAATTGTAAGGTCTCTGTTGATGGTGTTTCTGAGCTGGACAAGGTTGAGTGTCCTATCTTTGGGAGCTGACCTTTTGACAATGATGGTTTTAGTAGCTGGAAGTTTAGGCAGGAGTGGTGTCCCGAGTGTTTGTGCTTGCTGTTTAGAATTTTTCCCAGTTACAGTTGCCCAGGTATCCTTCTGCTTTTCCTGTTGCTGAAGAGGTTGTGGAGGTTCGTTGGAATGGGCTGGTTGTTTTCCTTGTGCCCTTTTGCTGAGTTGTGGTTGAGGGATGACCGGGGCAGTTGGTGTTTTCTCCATTGGGGATTGTTGTTCAGTTTTCAATGCTGTTGAGGATTTTATAGATCTAGCAATGGCATCGAATCTGCTCTTCATCTCATTATTGTTTTGGTTTGTTGCAGCAAGGACTGAATTGAGGAGGGTTTGCAGAGCCTGCATCTGAGTTGAGAGGTTTTGATTTTGTTCTTTGATTTCAGCGTTCTGTGCTGTTAGAGTCAGAACACTATCCCAGAGGCATTGGTTGATGAAGCTTTGAGATCCGTGAGCAATAGGTTGTCCAGAACGTCCTGGTAGTACTGGTCTTTTACCAGAATAATTTTCATTAGCCTGGAATAATATCCTCTTGGCTGGTATAACTCTGTGTTGTTGGCCATTGGAAGCCAGAGGGTGGCTGCTTTGGTTATCCAGTTGGTCTTCCGGTTCAATCTTATCCATAGCCGTGCTATAGTCATCTCTAACCCCCATATCCCTGTCCTCAGACTGTGCGGGGGGGGGGTTGATGATGGCATGCTTGGCAGGGATTGCTCAAACCCTTCAGAGATCCTACCGTTGATGGATGTGGCTCTAGGAATTTGGTGGGGTGGGTGAGGGTGGCTTGGCAGGGTTTTTGTTTGAGGCTGGCCTGGCAGCAAGGTGGGGTAAAAATGAGCTGAGAAAAGCGCAAATCCACAACAACTTCTGTAAAAGAAGAGGTATGATTTCAGGAGCCGTTGATAAGGTGTAACTTGAGATGGAGATTATGAATCTGAAGTTGCTTTGATGATATCTCTGTTCGTTGTTAAGTAATTTTCCATAATCCATTCCTGAAGTGTGGTGTTGCTTGGTCATACAGAATTCAGCAGTTACAGTGATAGGAAAAGTATCTTTAGTGAGGACCGTAACCTTCTACAAGTGTACCTACCTTCTGAATGCTAGGGTGAAGACCTATTCATGAAAGGGTAGGCTGACGAGTCTAGGCCTTGTCAGTAAATAGGGGACCGGCTAGGGAGGGGTCTCTAAATGCCCGGGCATCTCCAGTGTCTCTCTGTGCAAGAATAACCCTGCTGTAGGTGGCAGTGGTTATGCCCGGAATAATCTACAATGAGTTACAGCTCTGCAGCCATCTAGGGTAGACCACCTGAGCGGTTTCATGGATACAATGGACTGTTCGGGATGGAAGGATTGGGACTGGACGGATTGGGATTACTGTGCGTTTGGAAGGCAGGATTTGTCAGAAAAGATTCTATAAGGTTCTGTTACACGGAGGAGTGAGTCATAGTGGGTTACGCGGAAGTATGAGTCATGTTAAGTGAGGGGTTGTCGGATATATAAGGAAGGCAACGAGGCCTACTTGTGTCGTTCTTTTCTTTCCTCTCTTCTCTACGCAACGTCTTCTGTATTTATCAATTCATTATAGTTTTCTCTTTAGAAACTATCGCTGCCTCTATTATATAACTCATAACTCCTTTATATTATCGGAGTTATCGCCGTCATCCATCTGCATCTTGCGGAACGAAGTCTATACCACACCCCCGCCTTGAGATTACGTTGCGTCGTCATCCGCACCGTGCACCACCACAATGTCAGCAACACAACCTCCACCCCCACCAACCGCTAGGGTCGTTGATGGGGTCACCCTCGACGGAAACTACCAAATTCCTCAAACCTTTGCCGAGTTTAAAGCAGCGGAGGATCTACACTACCACTACGTCCATCTACTCACTCTCGTTCGGGAGGGAGATCGATGGAAGACAGAACGAGATGCTAGCCGAACACTACATGCTACGACCAGGAACGAACTTACTGCAGCAAGGGAACAATTGGAAGCAAGCAACACCCACACCGATACCTTGGAAGCACAGGTTCGTACCCTGGAATTCCAGCTTACTGCTGCGCAGGCCAACCCACCACCACCACCACCACCACCAGCAGGCCACGCCCCTCCCGCCTTCCGCTCCGAAAAGTTTCCAGACCCCCCTAAGTTTAACGGAACCAGGAAAGAGCTACCTGGTTTCCTTAACCTCCTTCGCACCAAACTCAGGGTTAACCATGACAGGTTCCTGAACGAGGAAGCCAAAGTTTTCTACGCAGTCAGCCGATTGGAAGGGAAGGCGCTGGACCAAGTTATCCCTATGGCCGCAGGAGACTCCCCACCCTTTGCTTCAGTTGCTACATTCATCGAATTCCTGGAAGCCTCCTTCGGAGACCCAGACCCCCGAGGCACAGCCAGAAGGGAACTACAGAACCTCCGACAAGGCAAAGGAGACTTCGCGACCTACCTCACACAATTCTTGCGCATTATGGGACGACTGGATTATAACGAGGAGGCAAAAAAGGATGCTTTGGAAACGGGACTATCGGACGACCTGAAGGACGCAATGATCTATCAGGATACAGCAACGGAAGGGTTTGATGCCTATGTAAGAAGGCTGATGACCATGGACAACCGGATCAGGGCTAGGAAAGACGCCCACCGCTCCGCCAGAAACCCTATGGGACAGTTTGCGGCTCAACCTGCTGCCCCCCACCCATCATACACCCCCGGAGGCCTTGCACCCATGGATCTCTCCGCCCTACAGGCCCGCTCAGCCCCACGCCCTCCACCCGAGGGAAGATATACTTTCGCCAACGGACGTCGCCAGACCTCCCCCGCCGAGAAAAAATGGAGAATGGAGAACGGTCGCTGTGCCTATTGTGCTGCCCCCGACCATTTATTTGCCCAATGCCCCCAAGGGAATCGTCCCCGTGGCCCCCCTCCTGTGGTAAGAGGTGCTGCCCTCTCTGCCCCCCCTGCCGCCCCTATTGAGGCCCCTATTTCTTCTTCGTCTTCTTCTACGGAGGTGGTGCTTTCTTCTTCTTTAAATGCGTCGGGTTTTCACTAGTCCCTGGTCAGTATTATGGCCCTCACCAGGGACCCTCAAAGGAATTTTCTTTATCTGCATTTTCTATTTCGGGTTTTTCAGTTTCAGTTGTAGCAGAGGAGGAGTTAAATGGAGATCATTTAGTTGTTGCTTGTAATATTGTAAACAATAAAGACTCCATTCCTACTTATGCTATGATCGATACTGGGGCCTCGGGATTTGCATTTATTGACGAAACCTTTGCGCGCCATCATCAACTTCCTATTTTTCCACTTAAAACACCTAGAATTCTTGAGGTAATTGACGGACGACCTATATCCTCGGGACAAATTACTTCTATATGCCAGGTCCCTCTTCAGATTGGGTCACATTACGAACAAATTCCTCTCTTTGTTACTAAACTAGGACAATATCCTCTGGTCCTTGGTATACCATGGTTGCAACATCACGACGCCACCCTGAGGTTTAAAGACAATACTGTCGCATTCGAATCAGATTTCTGTAAAAGGAACTGCAATACCAAAAGCGATATCACCAAAGTCCCCGGAATGAAGCCTCAAGCATACATGATAGGGCCCGTACCATTTAGCCGCCTCGCCAGAAAAAAGAGACTACAAATCTACAGCGCATCCCTCCGCGATATTGAACAAACGCTTAACGAAGTCCTGGACGCGGAATGGAAGCATAAAATTCCCCAGCAATACCATCATCGGCTTAATATGTTTGACGAAGCTTTTGCTCAAGATCTCCCCCCCCGACGCCCCTACGACCACAAGATACCATTGAAAGAAGGAAGGGAACCACCATTTGGGCCCCTTTACGGAATGTCCAGAGACGAATTACTTGCGCTAAGGGACTATATTCGAGAGAATCTTTCCAAAGGATTTATCCGCGCCAGCTCCTCCCCAGCTGGGGCTCCCGTACTATTTGTTAAAAAAGCTGATGGTTCACTACGCCTGTGTGTGGATTACCGAGGACTTAACGAATTGACCATAAAAAATCGATACCCCTTACCACTTATCCGGGAAACGCTAGACCGCCTATCAAAAGCTAAGTGGTACACACCAATTCGAATCGGTCGTCGAATATATAATATCGGAAAGAATGGAAAACTGCATTCCGGACTCGTTATGGCCATTTTGAATATACAGTTATGCCATTTGGCCTTACCAACGCCCCCGCTACATTTCAACACTTTATTAACGATTGCCTTCGAGAGCACCTTGATCAATTCTGTACGGCCTACCTGGACGATATCTTGATATATAGCGATACCCTCGAAGAACATGAGGAACACGTGGAAAAAATACTCGGGTTACTACAGAAGCATGGTGTCCTATTGAAACCAGAGAAATGCGAATTTCACACCCAGAGTACCACTTATCTCGGACTGATCATCGAACCCAACGGCATCCGGATGGACCCCCACAAGGTCTCTGCAGTACAGGAATGGACCACCCCCCGAACAGTTAAGGATATCCAAGCATTTCTGGGATTTGCAAATTTCTATAGGCGTTTTATTTTTGGGTTCTCAAAGCTGGCTGCCCCTCTTACAAAACTTACCAAAAAAGGGGTGGTCTTCCAGTGGTTACCAGAAGCCGAAGCCGCCTTTCAGTTATTAAAGGAAGCCTTTACTACCGCTCCCGTTTTGATTCATTTTGACCCCGAAAAACCAATTACAGTGGAAACGGATGCCTCAGATTATGTCGCCGCTGGTGTACTATCTCAACATGATAATCAAGGAAAACTCCACCCCGTGGCCTTCTTTTCCAAGAAACATACACCCGCGGAATGTAACTACGAGATATACGATAAGGAATTATTGGCAATTATTCGATGTTTTGAGGAATAGCGGCCTGAGTTGGAAGGAGCGAAGCACCCCATCGAGGTTATATCAGATCACAAGAACCTTGAATACTTTATGTCAACCAAACAGCTTAATAGGAGACAGGTACGTTGGGCGGAATACCTCTCTCGCTTCGACTTTATTATCAAATACAGGCCTGGGAAACAAAGCGGTAAACCGGATGCGTTGACTAGGAGATCAGGAGATCTCCCTGAGGAAGGGGATGAAAGATTGCTCCACCAGAGCCAGACGGTATTGAAGAGGGAAAATTTGGACCCAAAGCTAAGTTTGTTGGCGGGTTCTTTGGCAAATGAACCCGCTGAAAAGAACGTCTCTCTGAAAAAATTATTTGACGAAGGATATTTGGCTGACCCATTCCCACAAAAAATATTGAATCTCGACAAACAGATCTGAAGCAATGCAAAAATCTCCTTGGCAGAATGCAAAAATCGTGATCGGTTACTGTATCGCGAATGCCTCTATGTCCCCGAATATGCTCCACTACGACTAGAGATTCTTAAACAATATCATGACGCTCCTTCAGCAGGTCATCCCGGTAGAGAAAAGACCTTTGAGTTGGTTAGCAGGGACTACTACTGGCCAAATATGCGGGACTATATCGGCCAATATATTCGGAATTGCCATACCTGCCAACGAAGTAAGCCAACAACTCATGGCAAGCTAGGAGTGCTGCGACCATTACCCATCCCCGAACAACCATGGAGAGAGATCTCTATGGACTTTGTTACAGGTCTACCGGAAAGCGAGGGATACGATGCCGTACTAGTAGTGGTGGATCGACTAATAAAATCGTCATCTCTTCTATGCTGACGATTAAGCGGAAAACGGCAAACCTCTACCTGCAACGTATTTGGAAACTTCTACGGTCTGCCGCATATATCGCCTCCGATAGGGGACCCAATTTACAATAAAGTTCTGGAAGTTCCTCTGCAAGCAAGCTTAAGATCGGCCGAATGTCAACTGCGTTCCCGGAAACTGATGGCCAAGCGGAAAGACTCAATGCCGTCGTGGAACAATACCTTGAGCGTATGTTTCCTACCAACAAGGCGATTAGGCGAAATGGTTACTATGGCGAGTTAGCGGCAAATAATCAGGTCTCCGCCTCTACAAAAGCTGGCCTTCTTTGCAAATTATGGATACCATCGCCGATTTCTGATAGGCGGCAGAAACCGAAAGGTCTCCACAAGTCTCGGCAGCTCATGTATTTGCAGGAAAAATGAAGGAGCTACTGCGATTACCTCTGGACTCAACTACGATTAGGCTCGGGACCAACAAGAAAAAGTCAGTAAATCTTAAGCGCTTCCATGCCCCAAGATATGAAGTCGGAGATATGGTATTCGTGTCGGCAAAGAATATTCGTACTACCCGCAATTCGAGGAAGCTCGACTGGAAGAAATTGGGACCTTTCCCTATCCAGGAAGTGGTCTCTCCCTATGCCTATCGCTTGAATCTTCCCCGCTCGATGAAGATGCATCCTGTCTTCCATGTTTCTCTCCTTGACCTCGCAGCCACAGACCCTGTACAAGGACAAATACTACCACCGCCCCCACCAGTTGTCGTTGAACAAGAAGAGGAGTATCAGGTCGAGGAAATATTGGACTCCCGATCTCACGGGAAACAGGGACTTCAGTATTATGTTAAGTGGACGGGTTACGCCGACCCCACTTGGGAACCCGCCGAATACCTTGATCAAACTACTGCTGTTGAAACCTTTCACATACGTTATCCTAGTAAACCTGGACCGACAGAAGTTAAGGCTCGCAGGAGCTCGCGACTAAAGGGGGGGGCTACTTTCATGGATACAATGGACTGTTCGGGATGGAAGGATTGGGACTGGACGGATTGGGATTACTGTGCGTTTGGAAAGCAGGATTTGTCAGAAAAGGTTCTCTAAGGTTCTGTTACACGGAGGAGTGAGTCATAGTGGGTTACGCGGAAGAATGAGCGTTAAAGTTGTCGGATATATACGAAGGCAACGAGGCCTACTTGTGTCCGTTTTTTCTTTCCTCTCTTCTCACGCAACGTCTTCTGTATTTATCAATTCATTATAGTTTTCTCTTTAGAAACTATCGCTGCCTCTATTATATAACTCATAACTCCTTTATATTATCGGAGTTATCGCCGTCATCCATCTGCATCTTGCGGAACGAAGTCTATACCACACCCCCGCCTTGAGAAGCGGAGACTCATCTGATGCAGGCCCGGAGCTGTGTGACAGCCAGGCTGCAGGTGATCCTTGACCCTGGCTAAGAGTGCTTACTCTAGGACCAGAAACACTCACTAGTGCTTAGGGAGAAGCGGGGTAGCGGAGGAATTGTTTCCGCTCCTAAAAAGAGTTTTCACCGGAACTGAGTAAGAGCAGTGGAATAAAGGAAAACAGAGAGATTTGGAGTATAAGTAGTCATCTCCAGTTTCCGCCCACCTGTTCTGATTTTCCTTATTATTAGTTGTAACAAGTGGAAGAAGGTCTTTAAGATTATTCTAAGTCTACCCAGAAAAATCTTTACTCTCTAAACCTAATCTTCTACCGGCCCTCTTGCTTTCTACACTCTTGTTTAGTAGAGGCAGAGCCCCGTCATAGCTACTCCCATGAGTATTCCCTTTCATTTGACAACTGGCTTGATTATTGGTATTTTGGCTACCTTGATGGTAAAAATGTTGACCCTTATGTTTTTGATAGCAAAAAAAGGGCGGATTCCAAATGTTGGGTGTTTCACATTTCTAAGCAACCGCAAACATCCATAGAGACAGCCCTCTGGCATTATCTCTCCATGCTCTGAGAACGCAACCATAATTGCCTCTGTGGTCGACATTTTAGTGCCATTCAACCCGTCTCTTTCCGATATTATATCAATGAAATCTATCCGAAAGGCATAGGCCTCATGTGCCCCATCCCACCCCAAATCCTTAAGACCTGACTTCAAAATTGTCCTGATGAGTTCCATGCCCTGATAGAGGTCATTGCCAGTTACACATCATCTTATCTCATAATGCAAGCATCTAAGTAAGATCTTCATCTGTGCTATAGTAGCCCATGGATATCCAACAGGGTAACCATGATTAATAGTTCCAGTGTAGTGCAACCAGCTAGCAGGAATACATAAAGTAGACTTATTAGTGTGTTTGCATATCATTTCACCTTCAGGCTTTAAACCCTATTTGCATAACCAGATTTGCAATGGTACTGGACTAGATGACGTAGTTTCAGTTAGTAGATCTGCAGCAGTTAAGCATAGTTAGTGGCTTCTTGATGGTTTCTATCAGTCTATGCCTTTTAAAATATTTCCTCATAATGTGGTGTTGGAGGCTAAAACAACCAGAGTTTGATACATCCTTTGATTGGGACACAAATTGTATCTTGCCCACGGTCTAATTGACTTATTAGATTTTATATTTAAAGTAGGAAAGAGTGGGAATATATACCAACATGAATATTAATGTATATATGCATTGATGTGGCATTGAAGTTCTGGTATCCCACCCTCTCCTGTCGAATATTTAATATGTACTGTCGTTGGGTTTTCTAAGATTGTTAAACACTAATTGGCTAAGAGTAACAGGTTGTGCTTAGTCAGGTTTCCTCATCAAAAGCCGGCACCTACAACAACAACCCCTGTTCCTCAAACCCCCCCTGTTCCTCAATCGAGGCCTCCTGTTCCTCAAAACAATACAACAAGCTTTACTTCACAAAATTCACAGAACCACACCCCAAGTCAACAAAAATTTCTTCTGCTAAATGTATGCAATGCAAGCTTGAGAAACTTATAGGAGTATATGACCTTGATAAGCATGATATCCCACGTAAAACCTGTAAAGCATGTTTGGTAAGTTAATTTTCAGTGCTTACACTACCTTAATCCGTTTAACGCTGGCTTACACCAATACAGCACGTGGCAGAGAACAATATACGACGTGGAGGATTGCAGGACAGGCGCAGGGAGAGGGTTTAAATGAGGTAACTATTTTGCGCTCTTTTTATTTTTTTGTTACGATGGGTTTGAACTTACACTGATAAATTAAAAGGCAATTCCAATAAGATGCACAAGAAGCATGATTACGCCTGTTTGCTCGCCAACTCTTTCCACGTATCGTTGTCTATCACTAAGGAGCATAGCTTAACGTTAGGACTGTCAACGACCGGTACCGGAGGTGTCAAGGTGTCCGGTAGTCTTACCTTCCCCGGGGTGCCACCAGCGTCAGCTTCTTCGCAATCTTTGCCTTTCGATCAATTTTGGTCCGAATGACTGCAAACTCGCATTGTTGCCCCCTCATATACCCACCGGTCTCCAGAGCGACTGTACCGGCGCCTTGATGCTCCGGGAGTTATTTTCAGGGTGGAAAATAGGTTCATTTACTAAGGATTCTGCAACTCCACACTGGGCTCCATACTGGCAGTACCATGCCTCTCTGGCGTGCCCAGTGGGTGATAGTAGCGTGGGGAGAGCTCCTCCTCTTCTCTTTGGGTCCCAATCTCTTATACCCGTAAGACTGTCATACCTTGTGGTGATTACGCTCAGATATTACCTGTAGTGGGTAAGAGTAATAGGGGTGTAACAATGGAAGCGTGCTTGCAAAGACCATTCCTCTGGTGCAAATTCACCATTCTATTCCTAAGGCAGAATATGTGCGTTAGAATAGGGGATGCAAATGTTAGATTTGTAGAATGGTTAGGGCAAATGTCTCACACGCCACAATGGCATGGTATCATTATGCTTCCGCCTTTAATCAAACTTTGCACCACTATACAAGAACTTAACGCCCATCTCTTCTCTTTGCACCTGATGCCAACAGCAAATACCGACCCCACAGCCTTCGTAAATATAGCAATCCTGGCTATAAGGAATGATACAGTAGCAAACATCAATGAAATAGTTTTGCAAGAAGTGCCTGGTGAGATGCAAGAGTTTTACGCCATTGACTCAGCAGATTACACCAAGTCAGAAGAGAATCCAGTTCCATCAGCAAGATTTCATTTGTCTCCTGATGTCTCCTGAGCCTCAGGAGACTCAAAAAATATCCAGGAGCCTCAGGAGACTCTCAGGAGACTCAGGAGACTGTTGGGAGACTGCATACACAAGTAGTAGTTTGCTGATGAGTCAGTTACCGACGGAATATCTTCAGAGCCTCAATCTAGCATCATTGCCTCCGTCTAAATTGAAGCTTAAGATAGGCGCATCTGTTATTCTCCTCAGAAATCTTTGCCCCAAGCAGGAACTGTGTGATGGGACTTGGATAACTGTTACAAGAATGGAGAGAAGGTGTATTGAGGTGCAAATACTTGGCAGAGAGCTTATTGGAGCTATAAAGATAATACCTCGTATTATACTCTCTACAACAGAAGGAGAACTGCTGTTTATCCTTATGCACAAGCAATTTCCTATATATTTATGCTTTGCAATGACTGTAAACAAGGCGTAAGGATAGCCACTTAATGCTGTAGGAGTGGATTTGCGTCGACTAGCATTTACACATGATCAGTTGTATGTTGCACTCTCAAGAGTTACACATGTGGAGGGTTTAAGAGTATTGCAAATTATGGAGCATGTGGTGCAAACCCACAATGTAGTGTATCCAGAAGTGTTACTATAATCGTTTTCTCAGTATTGTATGAAACAGCTTTACATGTAAAAAGTCCAAGCTACATTTAATGTATAATCATTTTAGGATTTATACCAGTGTACACCAGGCATAACATATTGTGTTACGGGTATAGGAATAAAGACCTGAAGACACAAGAGGAGGAGTTTCTTCTACGCTTCTATCACTCACTGGGCGCGCCAAAGAGGCACGGTGTTGCCAGTATGGAGCCCAGTGCGGATTGCAGAATCCCTAGCAAACGAACCTGTTTTCGACCCTGAAAATAACCCCCGGAGCGTCAAGGCGCCGGCACGGTCGCTCTGGACACCGGTGGGTATATGAGGGGGCAACAGTGCGAGTTTGGAGTCAATCGGGCCAAAATTAATCGAATAGCAAAGATAACGTTAGTTAACGCTTAGTGGCGCCAGTGGAAGGTAAGATTACCCGACACCTCCGCACCGATCGATCAATCCTAATGTTGAGCTTGGCTCCGTAGTGATAGATAACGATACGCGGAAAGAGTTGACGAGTGAAGTCAAGCCCGCACCAGGGTGTTATCAGGTAGGCTGACCAAGACCTCAATTACCATCGACGGCTGAGCAGCATGCAGCAACGGATATAGCGCGAGGGATTTTCGAGATAGATGTTTGGTTTTAGAAGTCGGGTTATAGAAGATGGTGTTTACGTTTTAAGCAGGATTTCAGGGTCTTCAGGGTCTCGCACAGAGTTATTGTAATTGTAATAGCTAGTCCGCGTGACATTTGCGCGGGATATAAATACGGTGTCATTCTCCGACTTTGTTGAAATCATCAGCGACGAAGAAAGAGTCTTATCGATATAAAATCTATTTGGCAAAATCTATTGATCACTTTACGCTTTTACCTTTACGAGTACTTAGCGATTCTTTTGAGAACTCTACTTGAACTATTCGTCTGAACTATCTCCGACACTATCATGGACTAGCAGTAATCGAGACTGCCAGTATCGAATTGACTGAAGAGACCTCGTTCCTTTCTACCTTTGTAGTTAGCGCTTCGAACTCCAAGCTCTTTACGAGACTGCTCGGGTTGTCTGTTGCGACACCCTAATATATTGGTTCCTAGCGTAGCAAGCGTAATATATAGAGTAGAGAGTGTAATCAATTGTAAAACTAATGTAAACCATTTACATATATTTACTCTATATCCTCAACAATCTCCTTCATAATCTCAGCTCTCAACTTCATCAATATCCTAATTTGCTCATCAAACTCAGCAATCCTAGCAAATTCCTCCCCAACCCCCTGCACTTTCTCTTTACACCTCTTACACTCCTACCAATAGGCTCCTCATCATCTTGCATCATAATTATGCACCTTGCGCCACACTTTACGCTTGACGTAGGGCATAAAGTGCCCTTTATACCCTTGCTTCTATAGTGACACTTGGTGCAACTGCCTTGAAAAAACCCCTCCAGAAGAATACATCCCGGCCATCAAATGGCCCATTACCCTCTTCACAGGATTTACACTCATCATATTGAACCTCATCCCTAGAGCAACCTAAGATAGCCTCAATATTAACTGGCCTCTGTAGGTTAAGATCTTTCTCTTCCCTAAGAATAACATCAGCAAGACTTGATTTGTCTCCTGATGTCTCCTGAGCCTCAGGAGAATCAAAAAAGTATCCAGGAGTTTCAGGAGACTTTCAGTAGACCCGGGAGACTGTTGGGAGACTGCATACCCAAGTAGTAGTTTGCTGATGAACCTTATTAATATTATCTATTGATATTAACTACTTACAGTTATTGGTTGAAACAATATCATTCCTAACCATAGCCTCAATAACTTCTAGGTTATAGGGCTTAACTGGATTGAAAAGCCCAGCTGACTCAGACTCCGCAAAGCTTGGCGCAGGAGTGGAGTGGCGCGCTAGTGCGGCTGCGGCTGGGGATGGCGGTTGGTGCGGTAGTGTGGCTAGGCTGTGGCTTGGTGTTGCGGTGGGGCTTGGCGTGGCTGAGTGTTACAGGTATAGGAAAAGAGACCCGAAGAGACAAGAGGAGGAGTCTTCTACGCTTCTATCAACCACTGGGCGCGCCAGAGAGGCACGATATTGCCAGTATGGAGCCCAGTGCGGAGTTGCAGAATCCCTAGTAAACGAACCTGTTTTCGAGCCTGAAAATAACCCCCGGAGCGTCAAGGCGCCGGCACAGTCGCTCTGGACACTGGTGGGTATATGAGGGGGCAACAGTGCGAGTTTGGAGTCAATCGGGCCAAAACGGATCAAATGGCAAAGATAACGAAGAAGCCGACGCTGGTGGCGCTCAGGGGAAGGTAAGACTACCCGACACCTCCGGTACCGATTGCCATCAGTCCTAATGTTGAGCGACGCTCCGTAGGGATAGATAGCGATACGAGGAAAAAGTTGGCGAGCGAAGTCAAGCCCGGTACCAGGGTGTTATCAGGTAGGCTGACACCGAAGACTCCTCATGACCACTGACGAAGGCTGAGTGCATGCAGCAACGGGATATAGCGTGAGGGATTTTTGGATAGATGTTTGGGTTTAGAAGCGGGGTTATAGAAGATGGTGTTTGGCGTTCTTGGCAGGATTTCAGGGTCTTCGGGGTCTCGCACAGAATTATTATAATTGTAATAGTAGTCCGCGTGACATTTGCGCGGGATATAAATACGGTGTCATTCTCCTACTTTGTTGAAATCATCAGCGACGAAGAAAGAGTCTTATCGATATAAAATCTATTGATTGCTTTACGCTTTTACCTTTACGAGAACTTAGCGATTCCTTTAAGAACTCTACCTGAACTATTCGTCTAAACTATCTTCCGATTACCATTGTGGACTAGCCGTGGGCAACCGAGACTTCCAGTATCGAAATGACTGAAGAGACCTCGTTCCTTTCTACCTTTGTAGTTAGCGCTTCGAACTCCAAGCTCATACGAGACTGCTCGGGTTGTCTGTTGCGACACCCTAATACTGAGGCTTAGCAGGTTGCTTACCAATTGCCTTAGCAGACAATGGCTGAGGTTCAGGAGGCTCAATAACAATAGTATCAGCAGGAGAGGTTGGTGCAGGTGCTGGTGCCGGTGGTGCAGCAAGCACATCAGAAGAGAAGGCAGTAGACATTTTTTAGGAATAGGCAGGCAGGCAGGAGTGAATGATGAAGTGCAAATTAAGTGCAAAAAATGGGCTACTTATCTTTATTTCACAGCAGTACTATTCACAGTGGCCATTCACTTAAACGAAGGGTAAATCTGACCGGCAGCAGTGGCGACACCCATAGTGAAACCCATAGCGACACCCCAAAGCGACTCCAAGTCCTTGCCCTGGCGAGGTGGCCGACTGCTAGTGAATAAGTACCACTGGCGGAATTACAGGGAAATTCAATAAGATCTCTTTATACATCATATTCAGCGCACTGACAGTCTGCAAAGGCTTAAATATCTCCATAAGACATTTGTCTAGCAAGCTTTATCAGATATAGTGAATCGTCAGTACCAGTAGTTTTCCCCTCCATGTGACCCTACAGGAAACAAGCTTCAAGTATTTTGTCTTGCGACAGCACCCATTTATCAATACTGATTTGTTGTGGGGAATGACCGGTGTATTGAGTACTAGAGCAATATCACTGTAGTGTTTAACGGCTGTACTTGTTGGCAAGCAATTTCAAGGTAGGCTATATGTGGCCTCGAAATGTTAGGTATTAAAGCTATCTATTTTTAAACTTCAACCATGAATTATGAACATTATCATCTATCTAGCTTGTAAGAGCATAATACAATGTGTGGCTTTTCAGGATTGTCTGGTACATGAACCATGGTAGCGCAGCCAATAGGCAAACCACAGGAATTTCTTTGGTCTTTGATAGGTCAACACAATGAATTTAAGTTTTTGAGGAAGTCTCTAAAAACGATGACCCATCCCTCTTGGCATTTGCACACTGTCTCATATTTTTTAGCTCTCAGGTGTACAAATTTTTCTTCCCTCACTCGTTTCTGAGATCCTTGTGGGGGGCTAGTATTCTCTATGATTGGTTGTCTATCTTTCCTGAAGTTGATTTAGTTGTGGCAGCAATACTTCTGTAGCTTTTAAACTTGTAATATTGTAGACCGGATTCCATTCGCTTGAGAGAATGATGATTCCTCCTAGTGACGGGAATCCTGCTAGCCATTTATATATAAAGAATCTCCTTAATCCCACTATCTCCTCCAATAGCAAAAACCCCCGCAATACCCTTACTACCGCTCTGGTTTCCTACAAGGTGGGGTAGAGAATTATCTTCCTATGGCGTGATGGTGGTTACCGAGTTATAGCCGAACCCCGTTTTCCTTATCTACGTCCCCTTTACTTGGCGCTGTCGTACTAGGACAATACCATTATTCAACTAGCGTCGCATGCGCCAAGCAATCCTGTAACATACTTGTCATATAATAGATTCATATCCACTGCATGGGGTGTGGCTAGAGGCTGTAGAAGAACCCAATAGCTTTAACTACCACTTCCACATACCAGATTATCTATTCCTATTCACTTCATCGGATGTGACTCAGGGCCGCAAATACCGACGGAATCAGTTTAACAAAATAGGTTTGGTTGATAGAACGGGTGAACCATTGGAAATTCTGTTCCCAGCTAGGAGTATCCTGGAAGGATTGACCCATCTAGTTGACTTTCTAGGCGGGGCGATCGCAGCAGCAGGACCATAATATGTCTTATGTCTAGTCTCTACTAAAAGCCCTTCCTGCCTGTTTACCTGTCTGCCAAATCTGCTTAATTCACTGATTAGTTCGTGTCAGGGCGGTGAGACAACGCTCAAACGCACAGGGAAGGATGTAGATGAAGGCATAGAAATACGAACCTGCCGTATTTACTTGATTCATAGTCCACCTCACCGGTTAGCCCGTCTATACAATAATAGGATGCTCAATTGCGGCAAGAGGCAGTGTGTAAAGGGGGGGTGCAGATGATGTATGGCGATTATCAAGGCTCAACGGCTTGCACCACCCTTGCTACCTAGACATCTTTGGAACAGGGTTGTCAGATAGTATAGGTGGATGTCGGAAGCAAGTGAATGAAATAGGAAGCAGTGGGGTAATGGAACGTAAGCACTAGGAAGGATGGGGTGATGGATCAATAGAATGACGGTATTGGGATTAGCGTGGAAGGTGTGAGATTAGTATGTATTTCAACTTGAATGGGATTCTATGGTATGAGTCAGCGGTGAGGGTAAATGACTGTATATATATAGAGTGATGTTTTTCTATGTCTTCGCCTCTCTAGGCAACGTCTTCTTTCTGTTAGCAATTTATAACTTTGGCTTTTTACCTTCTATCTCCCTTATTCCTAAACCTGAACCTGAACCTGCTCTTGCTCCTCCAAACCCAAACCCTCATCCGCTCTGGTGTATTCCCAGCCGATCCTGTCCGTCTTGATCTACTCCCAAACCTGAACCCAGCCCTGCCCTGGGAGAGCGATAATGCAGCTGCCGGGAAGGAGTCATAGGATGATTCAGCTGTAGGCTGAAGCTGTAGAAGCGGTGGAGAAGAAGTGTAGGGGGACGGCGTAGAGATCAAGGTATGGAGGTAGAGGTTGAGAGGTGAAGTTGTTGGAGGTGTAGACATAGAAGGCGTTTTTCATGTTTGATATCTTTATGTCCTAGCCCTACTTGTCAGAATCTTATGAATCTTTCCAATGACTACTTATTTCTATTTATATACTTCTCTCTTCAAGACCGTTAATCAAGTCCTATCAGGCCCCAATTATGTGCCAATTATCAAAATCTAGCTTTTGTAAGCTCTGGTGCATTAAGACGGCCTTGCTTGAATATGCGGACAGACGGTACAGAAAAATAGTGAGATGTATAGTATGAAACACCCTTGTCGTATAAATAATGTGTTGTGGCTTCTATAATAAATATATTCACATTTCATGATTGCATGTACAGGACACCTGGTTTCTCGCCCAAGTGCCTTTTCCCAAAACCCCTAGTAGTTTTATTCCTGGTGTCAATTGGGCTAAGATGAGGTATGTCCAAAATTATATTCACAACGAGGGAACTTTGGAAGTCAATATTTCGCAATTATAAAAACGCTGTGGGGCGAAGATTAGGCAACCCATTGATGTAAGCGAGGGCAAGAGCGCGGCTATAGGTTAGCGCGCCTTGGCGCCTTGGCGATAACGTGGCATCGTGGTGTTCACGAGTTTCGTGTCTTACTTTTTTTCCTCGTCTCTCTCACTACCATCATCATCAATAGTCATGTTTCATGTTTTCATCGGTTCAAGTACTAGTTTGGGCCCTGTGATTATCGTGACTCATTGAAAACATCAAAACCTCTATCTTCCTAATCTATATCCAATAAACCTCCTCCAAAACCATACAGTCCGCAGCCACAACTGGTGACCACGACGTGATTTCACTGGGGCAGAGTCCTATTGGTCCACTCCACCATTTCCTCGTTTCACTAATTCATCAAAATCATCAATTTCGTCAAATCATTACCCCAGAAGAACTGTCGTCATCAAAGGCTCAAGCTCGAAAAGTCATCAAAAACCTGCAGAGTTTTGAGATGAACTCTAAGAAACAGAGCACCTCTGGATCAAAAGACATCCTGCCCACCTCTCCTCCCGATACTATCGAAACCTCATCACCCCCTCATATCACCGAAACATCGTCATCTTTCACACCAATCATGTTTGCAGCTATCCCCGCAACGAGGTTCTACGGCAGAACCAATGAAGATGTCGATGCCTTCGTGAAGTCTATCGAAGTTAACTTCATCCCTCAATCGCCCTTCTACACCACAGAAGAGGATCAGAATGCCGCCAAGCTATCCATTCTCAAGAACAAGCTTAGGGGCAAAGCTGCTAGATGCATCGCGAATCAGCCAAGAAGCACCACCTCGTCTTCGCCAAATATCGTCTTGGCTCCCAGAAACAAGTACGATAACGCAGGAGTCAAAGAAAAAAAGAAGCGTGATTCAGAGAATAGGCTCCTCAAGCTGAAGCAAGGGAAACACTGTCTAAAGAGATACCTAAAGAGGGCTATCCGGATCAACGAAAATCTTTCGGCACAGTGTGACGACACTGCCGCCAAACGTTTCATCCTGGGAATCAGGAAGGAAAACACACGATGCCTAGTAATCGCGATGGGTCAGTTAGGTGATAACTACCCTTCACTCAGGCTATCAATGCGGTCAAAATGATGCTGAAATCATCTTCAAAGGGTAGCAAGAGGAGGAAGCGTGATCACGAGGAAGAGGAGGGTTCTGATGAAGACTCTAGCACTGAGTCAGAGGGTAGTAGCCAGGACGAAGAAGAGAGTAGTAGTGAAGAGGAATCAAGACGTAGGAAGAAGAAGAAGAGCGTGAAAGGGAGCAAAGTTGTGATCGATCGTGAAGACTTGTTGAAGATCCTATCAGAGCTGAAGGTGAAGACACAGGAGAGGCCTGCAGTCGCTGAGAGACCTATCAATCTCGCCCCAGAAACAGAGGTTTATGGCGTCCAGCGTAATCAAGCACCTGAACCCGAAACGTATGCTGTTCAGCGAAGACCGGGCCCTCAATTCAATCAGAATGCAGGACCCCCTGGCTATCGTGGTAATCAGCAATATCCACAGGGCAATCAGATGGCTCCCTACGGAAACCAGTCAGGCTATGCAGGTCAGTACTGTGACGGGGCTCTGCTTCTACTAAACAGGTGTATAGGAAGCAAGAGGGCCGGTAGAAGATAGAAGTTAAGTTTAGAGAGTAAAGATTCTTCTGTGAAGACTTAGAATAATCTTAAGGGTCTTCTTCCGCTGGTTACAACTGATGATAGAGAAAATCCGAACAGATGGGCGGAAACCGGAGATGAGTACAGTCGCACCGGGGGCAACGACGAAACTAGTTGAACGACGAGCAGGGGTGTTTGTCAGTGGAGGAAGTGGCGCTCAGGCTCATATGCAACCACTTGGCTGCCTGAAATCTGTGTTTTCGTCGTTGCCCCAGGTTCGTCGTTGCCCCAAACTTGACTGTACTTATACTCCAGATCTCTCTGTTTCCTGCATTCCACCGCTCTTACTAAGTTCTGGTGAAAACTCTGTTTTGGAGCGGAAACAATTCCTCCGCTACCCCACTTCTCTCTAAGCGTTAGCGGATGTTTCCGGTCCTAAAGTAAGCACTCTTAGCCAGGGTCAAGGATTACCTGCAGCCTAGCTGTCACACAGCTCCGGGCCTGCATCAGATGAGTCTCCGCTCAGGTGGTCTACCCTAGATGGCTGTAGAGCTGTAACTCATTGTAGATTATTCCGGGCATAACCACTGCCGCCTGCAGCAGGGCTCTCTTTGCACAGAGGGACTAAGAAGATGCCTGGGCACTTAGAGACCTTTCTCTAGCTGGTCCTCTATTCACTGACAAGGCCTAGGCTCGTCAGCCTATCCTTTCATGAATAGATCTCCACCCTAGCGGTCAGAAGGTAGGTACACTTGTAGCAGGTTGCGGTCCTCACTACAGGTACTTCTCCTATCACTGTAAGTGCTGAATTCTATCAATGACTCTGAGCCTATAACAGGCCGGGTGAGAATTATTCTCCTAACCGCTAATGTAGCTCTGTTATACTACTCCCTTCTCTCAGGATCTTGGTCTCCAAGATTCAGTAACCAAAATTCTATTCGACTTAATTCTACAGGAATTTCTGTGACTAGGTACAGGTAGAAATTTTCAAAAGGGATTAGAGCCGCTTGTTTCTGGGCTTCTTGGGGTACCTCATGTGAAAATCCTGGAGGGCTTCTTCAGCACTCTCCTGAAGATGTTCATAGGGTTTCCATGTAGCATCCTCAATTTCATATCCATCCCATAATACTAGATACTCCACTCTTCTCCTAAGCCTATTGACACCGCTACTAGTATCAGCTACTTCTAGGACCTGCCAGTTCACTTCTCCTGCAATCTCTTCTGCTTCCGGAGGGGGAACTCTTCTCTCCGGGTCTACTGGTACTCTATAGGGTTCTAGGAGAGAGACATGAAAGACCGGGTGTATAGCCAGCCATCTGAGGAGGAAGAGAGAGCTTGTAGGCACGGGTGCCTATAGCCTCAATGACCTTGAAAGGTCCCATCTTCTTCTGATCTAGCTTTCCCATTGGCCGCTTTGTTTGCACATTGCGCCGGTCTAATATCACTTCATCTCCTGGCTTGATCTCCGGAGGTGCCAGGGCATGTTTATCATGCCACCGGGCCATCCTGATCCTAGCCTTGCCCGGATTTTCTTGCATAGCTTACCAGATAGATTCCCATTGAGAGATCATGACCTCACTTGCTGGGTTGCTAACTTCAAGACCTTCCCAGGGAGCCGGCCAGTTGGTCCTGAGTTCATAACCATAGTTGGCATAGAATGCCGATACTTTGGTAGACTCAGAGACCGGCGAGTTGTAAGCATACTCTGCCAGACGCAAGAGATCTGCCCAGTCATCCTGTTGATATGAGCAATAACTCCGCAGGTAATGCTCCAGGGTCTGGTTAACTCTTTCTGTTTGGCCGTCTGTTTGGGGGTGGAAAGAAGTAGACATTTTCAGCTTCACATTGAGGAGGCTCATGAGAGACTGCCAGAAATGAGAGAGAAACTTGCTATCTCTGTCCGAGACTATGTCATCAGGTAACCCATGGAGTCTCCAGACTTCTTTCAAGAACATTCTAGCCAGATCTTCTGTTTTATTGAGTTTAGGGAGCGGGATGTAATGGGCCATCTTAGAGAAACGGTCCACTATTACCCAGATCTTAGTAAATCTCTTAGACTCCGGCAATCCTACAATGAAGTCCATGGAGATGGAAGTCCATGGCCGATAGGGTATCTTCAGAGGTTGAAGCATACCAAACTTCTTGTGCCGAGATGTTTTGTTCCTCTGACAACTGTCACAGGAACGGACATACTCTTCCACATCTTAATCCATTTTTGGCCAAAAGAAGTTATTTTTTACCCGCCCTAGTGTCTCAAATTGACCATAATGTCCAGCCCCTTTTGAGTCATGGGTATCGGTCAGGATATCCATCCGGAGCTTCTTATCACTAGGAATATACCATCTATTCTTGTAGAAGATAAGGCCGTCCTTAACAGACAGGTTCTGGTCCAAATTAGGTTTCCCTTCAACCAGAGAGCGGTGCACTAACTGCCAATCTTTATCAGACTTGACTGCCTCATACAAGCGGTCCAAGAATGAAGATTCCAACTGGTTGACTTTTACTGCCGCTAATCTAGCAGTGTCTAGTACAAATTGACCTGGCCTAAAAAACATCTGTGGCTCCGGCTGCAGAGGTTCACTCCCCTCTCCAAGGCGGTGATCCCAGCGCCTAGATAGCACATCAGGTTTGCCATTCTTTTCTCCGGGTCTGTAGATGACTTTAAAATTGAAGCCTGCTAGGTCTTCAGACCATCTAGCCTGCCGTCTAGTGAGAACCTTGGTAAAATTAAAATACTCCAGGTTCTTGTGGTCTGTGAAAGCCGTGACTTCATGCTTACAGGATTTTAGCATGTGCTTCCATTCCCGGAAAGGGACAACAATAGCTCCCATTTCTTTGTCATGAATGTCATAGTTGATCTCAGCAGGAGAGAACTTCTTAAAATTGAAAGCTACCGGATGTAGTTTCCCATCATCCCCATACTGAGAGAGTACTGCTCCCTTGGCAAAGTCACTGGCATCAGTTTCAACCACTGTTCTCCTAGTAGGGTCCAAATGAGCAAGCACCGGAGCGCTAGTAAACCGGTCCTTCAACTCCTGAAAGGCCTGTACACAAGCTGCGGTCCAATACCATTTCTTACCATCTTGAAAGAGATCAGTTAGGGGCTTGCAAATTCTACTGAAACCTTAAATAAAGCGCCGGTAGAAGTTAGCAAATCCTAGGAATGCTTGAATGCCCTTAACATCCTTGGGTTCTGGCCATTCCCTAACTGCCTCTACTAGTACCTTCTCTTCTGACATTGATACTACTTTCTCTGAGATAGACAATCACTCCCGCATCCAGTAGTTCCTTTAGCACATCATTGATCATAGCCTGGAAGGCGGAAGGGGCGTTGCATAAACCAAAGGGCATCACATTATACTGATATAGGCCATAGCGGGTTCTAAACGCGGTTTTACACTCATCTTCCTCGGCTATCCTGATCACATTGAAGCCATTCTTTAGGTCTATCTTTGTGAAGACTCGGGCCTTGAACAACCTGTCTCTGAGTTCACTCACGATAGGTAGCGGGTACTTGTCTTTGACAGTAACCTTGTTCAAGCCTCTGTAGTCAACACAGATTCTTAACTTGCCATCCTTCTTTTGTATGAACAATATGGGTGCCGCTGCCGGGCTATTAGATCTGGAGATCTTTCCTGTAGCCAATTCTTTGGTCAGGTACTCCTTGAGAGCCTTCATTTCAGGAGCGGAACATGGGTATAGCGGGCCAAATGGGATTGTAGAATCCGGTAGGATCTTGATCTTTAGACCATTAGCAGAATGTGGAGGTAACTTCTCTGCCTTCTCTCTACTGAATATATGTGCCCATTGCCGGTGTGCTACTGGAATTCTCACTTCCACATTCACACCATTCTCATCATGCCAAATGGCCGCTACTAAGTGGTACACCTCTTCCTCTTCTAGCATTTGATAGATGGAGATGGGAGTTGCACAGTAATGGCCGCTGGGAGACAATTCTGCTTGCAGTAGTCACTCCTCCAGCTTATGTTATTGAGTTCCCAATTAATATCTGGGTTGTGCTTCTTTGCCCAAGCAATTGGCAGGTAACCGGAGATTCCAGCTTCCAAAGAGGCTACCTCCCATCGGAGTGTCTCCTTATGATCTCCCATGCTCATGTGGACCGGATGAGTATAGTACTCTCAGCTTCCCATCATGACATCTCCTTGAGCATCATACATTGTCGGTGGCTGATCCCTCCGCACTAAGGGTATTCCATTCTTTCTGACAAACTCTTGGTTGAGGATAGGTCCTGTACACCCGGTGTCCAGAAGGAATTTCCCTTGGGAGCCTGAACCTTTCCCTTAATTGTCCAAGACAATTTAGCTTCTAGCACTGGTCTCTTACCGTGCATTGGTAGGGGCGGAAGGCTTGCTTCTTCCCTTCTCCGCTTGGAGGTTTTCTCAGGGGTTGTTTCTCTGGTTCTCTTTAAACTTTGTATAATATAGAGTGGGTAAGGCAAATAAATATGAGTTTTTTCTTGAAGGTTCACTGATGATAGAGAAAGGATGCAGCAGCTGCTGCTCTCTTTATACTTTTCTCAAGTAAAGAGCCAATGCTATGTAGCAATCCTTTTCTTTTCTCATTCTCCGCATTTCTGGGAACATGATCAAGATAACAAATATATATTCCAACTAGAGACAACATAACCCAACTTTCATATGAAGAAATACTAGTTTTTTTTTTTTTTTTTTTTTTTTTTTAATTCATAATTTCATTGGTTTCTAGGTACAAGCATGTTGCGTGCAGGGAGTCCCTATGGCATAAATAAAACCTATCCCCTCAAATCAACAAAAGAAACCCGCCTAAATTCATAACCACATTATGGAAAAAGATAAGAAATTCCTACTCTTCCGCCTCAGACGCACTCGCATTAGACAAAGAAGATAGAGAAGAAAGAGAAGACGACGACGACATCGAATACAGAGGAGATTTAGGTATCTGATTTTTAACTGGAAAACCTGTGCGAGTAGCTGTATTATACTGACTTAACTCATAAACCGACTGAGAAGAAAGAAATAATTGATCAAGTGTAGAAACATTTGAAAGATGTAGAGCTCTAGCTTCGTTTCGAGCTGAGCATTGTAAAATTGCGTGGTTCAAGTCTTCGTCCCCTTCCTCGCATCTTGGACAGATGGTTGGATCGTTCGGACACATCCAAGAGGGATGAGCAGCAAGATAGCTTTTGTGTGCTCGCATTTGGCAGATTCTACCTGAGGTGAACCTGCTGACCGCGAGATGAAAGTGTGGATTGGTTGTAATCGGCCAATAATAGTAGGATGGGGTGGGAAGCCGTTTCCATATTTCCAAGATATGCTTTTTGATAAGAAGAGGTAAACTTGGATTTGGACCTTGGTTTTGGGCGAAATCCGGAGAATTTGTTAGGAGTTGGAAGCAGAGCTCGTCGATGGGCAGTCTGGCGACGCCTTTGCGATTGGAGTTCCAATTTATGGGGGGGTTTTGTATGCCTCTTAAAAGAAGCCGGTTGCAATTGTTTCTAAAACTACTTGCGGAGGGGAAGGAAGATGGGAGCCGGGCTGAAACCGGGTTTCGCTCAGGGTCTGCATTTAGAATACGGGCGGCATAGCGGAGTCGAAGTGATATAAGGTGTAGATCTATTGGGGCGCAGGAGGATTCCGCTTGAAGAATCGATATAGGAGTGGATCGAAAGTAGTTGGTTACCCACCTTAGGACCGAGTGCCAGGTGGTTTCAAGTAGTTTAATCGTTTTGGCAGAGGGAGCGAAGCACGAGGCTCCGTATGTTAAAATTGGAAGTATTGCCATCATGGCGAGTCGGCGGCAGTTTAGGGCGGTTAGACCTTTGCCAGCAGAGGAAAAGCGGCGAAGCGCGAATGTAATATTGGCCGCGTTGACTCTTTTTTGGAAATGGGGATGGGGGTCCAGAGTAGGGGTGCATTGGAAGCCGAGCCATCTAATCTCGGTGGAAGGTTGTATCAATTCATTTTGGAGAGTAACGGGGGTGTTGTCCAGTGGTGACTTATCCCTAGGGGTGCGCCAGTGCACAAGATCGGTTTTTGGAAGCGAAAAATAAATATTCATGGGGCGGCCTGTGTCCGCGGCTTGGGTAAAGCATCTTTCTAGCAGCGACGCGTTGTGTGAGTAGGAGGATGACGCTACTGTGAAATCAAAGTCGTCCACGTATGACAGAGTAATTCCTGGGGAGGGGTCTTTGTGCAATACAGAGACATAGATGCAGAAAAGTAGGGGGCTGATGGGCGATCCCTGTGGGACTCCTACATCGACTGCTAGTGGCGTTCTGGGAGACCCGGGAAAGAGAAGTATACATTTTCGATTAGAGAGAAAAGAGAGAACCCAGCTTGTTATGTAGGCGGGTGTATTGTTGGCGGTGAGCAAGTTCGCTAGTATGTGGGGGTTGACGTGGTCGAAGCCGCCTTTCACATCAAGAAAAAGGGTGGAGACCTTGAGTCTTGCCCTTTGAAAGGTACGAATTTCATGTTGGAGCGTGTTGAAGGCGTCCGCGGTAGAAAGTCCCCGGATGGAGCCGCATTGGTGTGAATGAATAAGTTTCGAGGATCGTGCAAAGGCAGCTAGACGGTAGCACATAATTCTTTCAAGAATTTTGGATACCGTTTCTAGTAGAACTATAACGCGATAGGCGGAGGGAGCGGTATAATCGGGTTTTTTGGGTTTTGGGAGAACGACTCCGAAGGCCGTCTTAAAATTGGAGGGGTGAATGCCTGCTTTTAGCAGTGGGTTAAACAGCTGAGGCAATAACGTTGGGTTCGCCTTATGGACTTTCTTCCATACCATTGGGGGGAAGGAGTCAGGGCCGGGGGCAGAGTTATTCGATGTTGCTGCAAGTGCAGTGGCTATTTCGGATGGTGTAATATCCTCAACCTCATACTGAAGACCAGACGAGGGTATGGTGAGATTTTTTGTGGGTGGAAAGAAGTGTTCAATAAGAGCTTTATTGACTTCCGTAGGAGTCAAGGCGTTGGGGAAGGCGGGGAGCTTCTGGGAGTTATCCTTTTTAGCGGCCCTTGTAATTGCCCATACTTGGGAGGAGTTGGCTTGAGCAACAACGTCATTCCAGTGCGTATCTTTTGCTTTTTGGATCGCGTTGAAGTATTGATTTTTGGCTGCCTTAAGTGAGAAAAGAGGAGCAAAGCCGCGCTTGTGGTCTCTTGCGACCGAATGGAAGATGCGCCTAAGTTGTTTGAGGTGAGGGTTCCACCAGGGCTTAGACCAGCTGCTGGGGCGTTTTCTAGGGGTAAGGTCCAGAATAGGTCCTGTAATGGCGTTGAGGGCGGTCTCGAACCAGGCTTCAGTCTGGTCTGTCAACGGTGGGAGTTGAGTATCTTTCAGGGCTTCTTGAATAAGGTCCCATGGTGCTTTTTTCCAATTACGGGTAAAAGCTGACTTAGGAGGAGGTGAATTGAGAAGCGATAATTGAATCTTAATCGGCGTATGGTCTGAGCCCGTATGGGGAAGATTATTTGACCAAGTAGGGGAGAGGAGTTCGGCTGCGCTATTAGCAAAGGCTAGGTCGATGACTCCGTGTCTCTGTAGCGGGTTGGGGGAGAAGCGTGTAGCAACTCCGGGGTGATTAAGAAGAGAGAATCCGTTTATATGAGCGAGATTAAAATAAGGGGATGAAAGGGACTCTTCTCGGCGGTTTCGTATCCTCCGGGGGTCACTTATGCGGGAATGGATATTAAAATCACCGTAGGTTATAACTGCGTCATTTGATATAGGAAAAAGAAAATTGGGAGAAATAGATCTCGCTGTCGACGAGAGGTGACGGTTATAGGCGTTGATAATTGTAAGTGAGTTTGGGGAGCTATTTGACATTGATTGCCACGAGAGTGTCATTGCTATTAGGTCGCCTCGGTTGAGTGGGTGAATATGAAAGGACGTTTCCGTAGCAAAGTCCAGGTGAATATAGATAGCCGTCCGAATTTTTTCTTCCGGTGGGCATACTGGGAGAATTAACTGGTAGCCGGGTGCCGCAAGGGGTTTGCCGTTGAACAGGTATGGTTCCTGAACAAAGCAGAGTTGTGGTGGTGAATTTTTAGAGAAAGATGAAAAGAGCGAAATAAAGACCTTATGACTGTTGCCACAGTTATGTTGGATTATCGTAAGTGAAGAAGAAGACCCCGCAGAAATAGACGAGGTAAATGAGCGTGGAGGAGAAAAACTTCTTGGTGGTGACGAAGAAAACATTTTAATTCGTGTCGGTAATAACCCCCTCCATGGCTCCCTCAGGGGGGTTGCTAGGAGAAATATGCGGGGCATGGGTTGATTTGTTGAGTTCGGCCGACTTAGATGCGGCGGGAGCAGGAACAGACTTAGAGGGCCGGGCCGAGCAATCGGTCGAGAAGGCGGTGTGGGGGCCATTGCAGTTTGCACACTTAGGGGTAAAGGCGGGACAAGCACAGGCGACGGATTTGTTATGGCCGTCCTTGGGGCATGAAGGGTTAGAGCAGCGGTGATCGCGTTTGGAGTGGGCGCCTGCGCATAATGGGCAGGTGGGAGCTTTCTGTTTGGACCCTTGGGCGGTATGCCCGAAGCGGGAGCAGTTTTGGCAGATGGTGGTTGGGGAAGCATGCCATACCGGAGCACAGCGGCGGGGCTTAGCGAAAAGTAGAATAGAGCTGCCGAACTTCGAGGCGTCATCTGCGCTCACTGTAACGACAACTGAGGTGGTGTTTTTGCCTACCCTTGCCTCAGGCTTGGTTAGGAATCGGGCTTTAATAATTCTGGCATTGCATGCAAGGCTGACATTCTCTCGCATAACTGGGGTGAGCATATCTTCGTTTTCGAATGGGAAGAGAGGAATGGAGTGGATCACGAATTCTGCGTCTGTAGGGGCGAGCTTGAATTCGGAATAGGGGTTGTTTTCGGTCTTGCACGCTAGGTTGAGGATTTCAACGAAGCGAGCGAAAAAGGGTTGAAGGCGGGTATTCGGTGTTTCGGGGGATGCAATACAGGTGACGGTGCCATTTGCATTAATGGCAACCTTGATTCTGGTGTGGGGGAAGGTGAGTCCTCCTTCACTGAGGACCTTGCCAAACTGGGCGGGAAGTGTAGCTTCTAGACGAGAGCGTTCTTCGACCGGGGGGGGGGTGGTTCTGGTGGCGTAAAACCTTCTATGAGTAAGGGGGAGGGACTTGGGTACATTGTTCGCAGGAGGGGGAGATTGGGTATTTTTGTTCCTATTGCGAGGGGGAGAAGGGGGGGTTGGAACGAGTTTGCGTTTCGCATTCTCGGCAAGCTTTGCATGTTCTGCATATGTCGTTTGACGCCTGTTTCCGTGGGCGTCAATGGTTTCGTATACTGTGAGGTGGTTTTCTCCGCTTTGTTCGTGCTGGGGAGGAGGGGGTGGAGAAGGTTGTTGGGGGGTTTGGGCAGGAGCTTTGGCTTTGGGTGCTGGGCCGGCTGGCGGGGGGTGGTTGTTGTGAACTTGTCCCTCGATGCGGTTAAGGCAGCGAGCGGATTCTTCGGCATATCTGAGGGTTGTCAAGTTGACAGAGTCTGCCAGATCGACGGATTCTTCGAGGCGGAGAATTCTGTGTTGAAGAGAGGTATTTTGCTTGACAATGCCGCAGAGAACGGTGAGGAGGATCCTTGTTTCGTCGGTGGTACTCTCGTTCATAAGGACTGTTTGGATGGCAGAGGCAAAAGGTGAGGTGTCTTCAGCGAAGTTACCAAAGAGCTCTTTGTCCATCTTATTGATGGAGAGCCCTTTGATAAGGTTTTCAAAGAGAGGGGGTGGAGTTGGCATCTTGAAGCCTAAGAGTTAAAGACTTTGTTACCTGTGTAAGCTGGTTGCTTAGCAGATTTTGGTGTTGAAATTTCAATCGCGAGGAAGAAGCGTGAAGAAATACTAGTATACATAGACTTTATAAACAGACACTACCAGATAATATCATCATCTGATCCTGCTCCGGGTTCAAAGATGAAATCATCTATCCCTTCTGGAAGTACATTGAATGGTTGTTCTGACGCTACAGCAGCAACCTTAGCTTTCTTTTCAGATGGTTCCTGGGTTTTATCCCCGGACCCAGATCCTCTTTCCGCTTTCTTTGTACTTTCACAGCTGCCACTCGGACAGTAGTAGGTTCCTTGGACCAACAAGTGGTCCATTTGTGTCTGGACTTGCCGCACTATTGCACAAGTCAGTCTAAGCACTCTACCTCACAGGGGAGTACCGGAAGGTCTTACCTTCAAGCATACTTCAGCCTTTCTTCTTTCTTCCAGGGTATCCCCCGGGATACCCTTTAGTTCCACAGCTTTGTCCCTAGATCCGGTTGTTTCCTTGGGCACAGAAGAGCCTGATGCTTCCTTCTTTCCCTTGGGTTGCCGGGTCTTAGCATTGCCGGGTTCCTTCTGGGTCCTGGCCGGAGCTTTCTCAGCTGCCGCCTGCTAACGCTCATGAGTATGCCCCAGCTCTCTCAGAGCTGTGATCCTTTCCATCAAGGTCCTGGTTTGGGATTATAAAGTGCCCAGCCTAAACCTAGTTCCGGTAGGAGGGAGCCTTGGATCTTATCATCTACCAGCTGTCCTTCATAGCCGGTCTTCCACATCAACTGAATAATAGTATTCGGGAAGTCTATTCCTTCCTTCTTGGTGTTGGTGAGGGTATTCCATTGGGCTACCGCCTCATCCCTAGAGATGGCTTCACCAAAGGCTGCTCTAAAAGCCTCCACAAAGGAATCCCGCAATTTCCAGCGCTCATCTAGCCTCACAGGCCTTCCAGCTATCCGGTTGGCAGAGGCTTGATCTATTGAGTTGTAATAAGCCTCATACCATTTGATTGCTGCCGTTCCTTCCATGAGATTCCCGGCATACCGGATCTTAACCTCATCTGCCAGGAAGGACTGGCTCTCAATATAACAGAGCCACAAGCGGTTAAGAGAATAGTTCTCACCCGGCCTGTTATAGGCTCAGAGTCATTGATGGAATTCAGCAGTTACAGTGATAGGGAAAAGTACCTGTAGTGAGGACTGCAACCTGCTACAAGTGTACCTACCTTCTGACCGCTAGGGTGGAGATCTATTCATGAAAGGATAGGCTGACGAGTCTAGGCCTTGTCAGTGAATAGAGGACTGGCTAGAGAAATGTCTCTAAGTGCCCGGACATCTCCAGTATCCCTCTGTGCAAAGAGAACCCTGCTGCAGGCGGCAGTGGTTATGCCCGGAATAATCTACAATGAGTTACAGCTCTGCAGCCATCTAGGGTAGACCACCTGAGCGGGGGCTCGGCTGATGCAGGCCCGGAGCTGTGTGACAGCCAGGCTGCAGGTGATCTTTGACCCTGGCTAAGGGTGCTTACTCTAGGACCAGAAACACCCGCTAACGCTTAGGGAGAAGCGGGGTAGCGGAGGAATTGTTTCCGCTCCAAAACAGAGTTTTCACCGGAACTTAGTAAGAGCGATGGAATGCAGGAAACAGACAGATTTGGAGTATAAGTACTCATCTCCGGTTTCCGCCCATCTGTTCTGCTCCATCCTCATCATCAGTTGTAACAAGCGGAAGAAGACCCTTAAGATTATTCTAAGTCTACCCAGAAGAATCTTTACTCTCTAAACCTAACTTCTATCTTCTACCGGCCCTCTTGCTTTCTACACTCTTGTTTAGAAGAGGCAGAGCCCCGTCACACTCAATGGAGAACACATTCTCACATTGCCGGAGGAAGGTTTCCACCTGTTCTGCTTCACCTGTAAACTTGGAAGGTGGAAAGGCTTTAGGTTCCCGGGCCTTGGTATGCTGAGGAGGGTGGGGCTGCTCAAGAGGTAGCCGATGACTGACCCAGACAGCAAGCAGATCTCTCTGCTGTTTCTCAAGCTTCTTTTTGAGGTACCTCCGCCAGGCCTTCCTGTCATTCCCTTCTGGCTCCGAGTCTGAGCTGTCTGGATCATCTCCGGGGGCACCACCATGGGCTACCGGAGGAGGAGGAGGAATATTGCCTCCACTTTCACCTACTACTGCCAGAGGTGGGGAACGAGGGAGAATCGGTACCTCCGGAGGTTCTGACCGACCACCGGGGTTTTCTGTGGGGGGAGGAGCTGGAGACAGAGGACTTCCTTCCTCTTCAAACTCCATTCCTTCTAAGCCAAGACCCAAGCCTGAGAAAGGCTTTCTTTTCTTTGGAGGAGGAAGCGGGAAGGCTCCTACCTGAGGCATGACCACCGGGACTATAGGGCCTTGCTGGTGCCTGGGGAAGGAGGCAAAAAGGGACGGTTGTCTTCTTGGAGCCCTGCTTCCTGATCTGAGGGATAACCGGAAGGGTGGCCTGGGAGTTACGGGCCTGGCTACCTGTAGCTTTCCCTCATTGATGCCCTTCTGGATCTCTTCTATGTAGTTGGGAGGGATGACCGGGTTGGACCATTCAATTTCCATGGCATCCGGGTCTAGGTCATCCTTCTCCACAAATCTGCTCAGTTCATCCTGAAGAGAGGTGACCTGGTCCCTCATGAAGGTCATGGCTTGCCTCATGAGTTCTGCCTCCGCTTGCTGCTCTGTTCAATTCCTGTTGTAAGCGGTGCTGAAGGTAGACTTGGAGTTCTCTGAAGAACTGTTCATAGGTGACTGGGTCCGAGTCTTGCCAGACAGGCTCACAGCCGTGAATATAGGCTTGTAGAGCTGTCCTGGGTTTTTTGACCAACTGCGTCTGTGCCGAGGCCTCCAGTTGCAAAGGTCTGGGTTGCCATTCAATCTGAAGTGGCGGTTCTGGGGCTGGTAAGGCGGACATCTTTGGTCTTGGAGGAAGATAATCTCTAAAGGTAACTGAAGCCTTTAAGATTATAATCTGACGGGGCCCTGCCTCTACTAAACCAGAGTGTAGGAAGCAAGAGGGCCGGTAGAAGATAGAAGTTAGGTTTAGAGAATAAAGATTCTTCTGGGTAGACTTAGAATAATCTTAAGGGTCTTCTTCCGCTTGTTACAACTGATGATCAGAAAAATCAGAACAGATGGGCGGAAACCGGAGATGAGTACTTATACTCCAAATCTCTCTGTTTTCCTGCATTCCACCGCTCTTCCCAAGTTCTGGTGAAAACTCTGTTTCTGGAGCGGAAACAATCCCACCGCTACCCCGCTTTTTTTTAAGCGTTAGTGAGTGTTTCCGGTCCTAGAGTAAGCACCCTTAGCCAGGGTCAAGGATCACCTGCAGCCTGGCTGTCACACAGCTCCGGGCCTGCATCAGCCGAGCCCCCGCTCAGGTGGTTTACCCTAGATGGCTGCAGAGCTGTAACTCATTGTAGATTATTCCAGGCATAACCACTGCCGCCTGCAGCAGGGCTCTCTTTGCACAGAGGGACTAAGAAGATGCCCGGGCACTTAGAGACCTTTCTCTAGCTGGTCTATTATTCACTGACAAGGCCTAGACTCGTCAGCCTAGCCTTTCATGAATAGATCTCCACCCTAGCGGTCAGAAGGTAGGTACACTTGTAGCAGGTTGCGGTCCTCACTACAGGTACTTTTTCTATCACTGTAACTGCTGAACTCTATCAATGACTCTGAGCCTATAACAGGCCGGGTGAGAACTATTCTCTCAACCGCTAATGTGGCTCTGTTATAAGTACAATCAACCTCCACCAAACCATTCATTTAGGAATCAATTTGGACAACCCACACCTCCGAATAATCAGGGTAACCCGTATGGTCATTCCTATCAAACCTCCTATGGATATGCACGTCAGCAGCGCTCGTTTGAACGTCGTGATTTCGGTGAGAGGAGACCGGCAGGCGTTTGCTATCGATGTGGACAGATTGGTCACTATAGTAACAATTGTATCAATCCACCCCTCTCGAGAGAGGAACAATACAGAATCTGACAGAAGAACTAGGAGGAGAGGGCCCAACGAATCTTGGCCAAATATCCACCTGAAGCCGGCAGACTGGGGACAAATGGATAGTCCAACGATGCTCGTGTGAATCCACCCCCGCCCCCACCTAATCAGAGTGCTCATTCGGTCGATTTCTTGAGGAGACAAGCGGAAGGGATGCAAGCTCCAGAGTCTAGCCTAGTCGAATGGTACGATGCTAATGCGGCTGATAAGAGGGATAGCGGAGTTGCGTTTGGGAGTCAATGGAATAGTACTCTTCCATCCGTGCCCCCCGGTGGCTGCAGGAGGGTTATTGTTCAGTCGGATTATGATGATGAAGGTGGTGTCGCCCGAAGAGTATCGCGGGATAGAGCCAAGGAGCCCGAAATCCTTGTCCCCGCGGGCAGCGCAAACGAGTCCGAAAGAGTATATGCACCCCCGGGATCGAGAAGGAAGATTTAGGCAACCACCCATCTCCCAAAGGACATAAGGATGATGAAGAATCAGATGAGTGAAAACATCGTGGCTAGATTAAGAGACACTCCCATCGACGGATTCACCTAGGGCAAGCTCCTCAATCTTGCACCGGTGGTCAGAAGGGAGATTGCGAAGAGCCTGGTTCAGGAGAGGGCTCCAAGCAACGCCGCTTCCAAGAAGTCTGTTAAGTTCAAAGATCTCCCAGCCTCCGCTTCTGCCCCCGCTTCTGTCCCCGCCTCAACCCCTGATCCAGAAATGGAAGATGTCCTTGCCGTCGACACGATGGGCCGAAATCGTGCTGCTCCCGATGATGGCCCTGTCATCAGCTTCTACATCTACGGGCGTATCCATGTGCCGGGTAAGGGCTTAAGTGCTATTAATAGCATCTTGGTCGATGCAGGGTCGGTGATCAACCTCATGCCCGAGGCAGTGGGCGACGAGATAGGGCTGAGCAAATGAGTCAGTCCTCAGTTCAATATGAAGACTGCTGACGGTAGCATCGCGGTGATTGATCGTATGGTCACCGTGGATCTGGAGGTGGCGAACGTCACCGCCTCCATTAATTGTTATCTCATGCCCGGCCCAGGAAAACCTGCCTATGCCATTCTCTTGAGCTGTCGATGGCTAAAGCAATGCCAGGCGAAGGGCGACTACTGGACGAGCACCTACTACGTGATCAAAGATATGGCCGGTAAAGAGTACTTGGTCCCCACGATGGAAGGGGCTAGAACCAAAGCACCACGGGTCTCGCTCCGAATCCCGCAGACCGTCATTGTTGATCTTGATGAGGATACCCATTAGGACCTCGAAGGAGGTGAAAAGTGGATGGCTGAGATTGTCGCCCAACTAGTGAGAGAAACAAAGGAGCAAGACTATTAGGGTGTCGCAACAGACAACCCAAGCAGTCTCGTATGAGCTTGGAGTTCGAAGCGCTAACTACAAAGGTAGAAAGGAACGAGGTCTCTTCAGTTAATTCGATACTGGAAGTCTCGGTCGCCCACTGCTAGTTCACAATGGTAATCAGAAGATAGTTCAGACGAATAGTTCAGGTAGAGTTCTCCAAAGAATCGCTAGGTCTGATAAAAGATAAAAGCGTAAAGCAATCAATAGATTTTATATCGATAAGACTCTTTCTTCGTTGCTGATGATTTCAACAAAGTCGGAGAATGACCCCGTATTTATATCCCGCGCAAGTGCCACGCGGACTAACTATTACAATTATAATAATCTTTGTGCGAAACCCCGAAGACCCTGAAATCCTGCCAAGAACGCCAAACACCATCTTCTATAACCCCGCTTCTAAAACCAAAACATCTATCCGAAAATCCCTCACGCTATATCCCGTTGCTGCATGCACTCAGCCTTCGTCAGTGGTCATGAGGAGTCTTCGTGTCAGCCTACCTGATAACACCCTGGTACCGGCTTGACTTCGCCGCCAACTTTTTTCCTCAGACGCTATCTATCCCCACGGAGCGCCGTTAACGCAGGACCGATGGCAATCGGTACCAGAGGTGTCGGGTAGGCTTACCTTCCCCTGAGCGTCACCAGTGTCGGCTTCTTCGTTATCTTTGCCATTGATCCGTTTTGGCCCGATTGACTCCAACCAAGACTGTTGCCCCTCATATATCCCCGTGTCCAGAGCGACTGTGCCGGCGCTTGACGCCAAAAGTTATTTTCAGGGTCGAAAACAGGTTCGTTTACTAGGGATTCTGCAACTCCGCACTGGGCTCCATACTGGCAATACCGTGCCTCTCTGGCGCGCCCAGTGGTTGATAGAAGCGTAGAAGAACTCCTCCTCTTGTCTCTTCGGGTTTCTTTTCCTATACCCGTAACAAAGACGCTCTGGATACTCTTGAATTGTTTGCTGTTTCGACCCCTGCTGATGCCTTCGATGCATCAAATACCGCTGATGTTGCCGATGTTGCCGACCACTACTCTCTCTTCCACCTCTCACAAGATCTTTCCGCCGACCGCCTCCAGTCGCCGTCGTCATCCGCTACTAGCGTTAATCTCGAGGACGCTAGCGGGTGGAAGAGAGAAACACCTTCAGAGGCTTTAAAAGCCTACCGCTATTAGGCTGCCAGGGGTCTTTTAGCGGAGTAGAGTACGCCCCCGGTAGATATAGAAAAAAGGATCCCTTCGCCGCATCAAAGGCAAAGGAGGAAGAGGATGGAGCAGGGACCAGAGCAAAAGAAAAGGAAGAAAAGGAAGAAAAGGAAGAAACACGTTCAGAAAGAGAAGGGAGAAAAGAGGGTGCCGCCGGCGGTTGCGGTGAAGGATGTGCGTGTTTTGTTTCTTTTGTTTCTGTCGGAGGTCCCCCTGCCGGCCAGCTTTCCCTTATAGGGACCGAGCTGGAGGAGATGAGGGACCTCATTGGAGGAGATGAAGAGGAGGAAGGTAGTAAAGAAGATCTGGGGCTTGGTTCACCCCCCGGGCAGAGAGGAAACGGAGGCGGAGCTAAAAGTGGAGCGAATTTTGGCGCGCAAAAGGTCACCCCGGGAATGACCAAGAAAGCCGCGGTTCTCCCAATCCCAACCCCAGCACCGAGGCTACATATACCGCCGCAGCACCAGGACCAGAACCAGAGTATCCAGAGTCGATCGATCGTCCCGTGTTGCGAAGTGCAGTAGCGAACACCTCCGCCGAAGATGCTACCGCCGAAGATGCCAACGGCGACACAGCCGAAGGTGCCGCCGCCAACACAGTCCATGTTGAGGGGCGCAATGCAGATCACAGATACCTCCGAGACTTCCAGGGCACCTACCACCCCCTGATTAATGACGATGACCGGATCTATGGAATCAATACAACCGGTTATATGACAAACTGACGACCCAGTGAATTCCGCCGTCCTATCAATGAGGTCACTGACTCTGATACTCTCGAGCGCTGGTTCAGAACAAGCAGCATCACTATTGGCGAAGCTGCTAAAACCATTGACGATTTCCAGGCTGCGAAAAGACTCCTATCCATTAAACCGTCAGACAAAATTCAAATAATAGGATCCTAACGGAATTTGGAAATCGTGATGTGTAGAACTTGAACGCAGAATTTGGGTGTGTGTGTGCTGTTACAATATATAATCCATCACAGCACCAAATCCGTTCCCTGTAGGTGTTCCAGATATCACGATTTGCACATTGCGTTAGGATCCTAATGTCCTGACGGTTTAAGGGATACACCTGGCGAGATCAATTTAGCGACGATCTGGGCGCTTTTATCACGGCGTGGAACGTATTGAACGTATTGAGTCAGGTTGTGGGAAGAAAGATTAGTCAGGAGGTTCTGTTGGGTTCTATGAATTTCTGTTGCGGGGTTTCTATGAGTCAGGGATATGCATGTATTTCTAATAGGGGGGTGTGCCCGGGTTTCTATGGGTTTATATGGATGAGTCAGCGAAGAGATTTCTGATCTATATATAGGGAGCTCTCTCCCTCGCTTGTAGGATTTCTCTTCTTCTTCTTTTCTCTTCACGCAACCTTCTTGTCCTTTTAGTCAATACGATCTTTTAGGACTCTCAAGTCTCCGTTTCTGGAGAGCCTTCGTGAATATCCTGGAACTCCGTCTCAACTAGTAGATTCTTCGTATCTTCGCTTTGTCTTTCGTCGTCCTGCCCTGCCTTGGTTGTGTACCTTGGCCACCACATCTCCATTTCACCCCGTTCCGCCAAGCCTCCGTGATAGCTTTACCGGAATGCACGCTCGCCCGGCACTACATCCCTACTTATGCAGGATCGATACCTCATAAGGCTACAAACCCTCTATACACTGCCGAAGGGCTGGAATGGATGCGCGTTAACCTCCTTAAGATGTGCGAATCCGGCATCATCACGCACTCCAACTCCCAGTGGAGTAGTAAACCAAAGTTTGTCCGTCGGAAAGACAACTCGCTCAGAATGGTCCATGTACCCTGCAAGTTGAACCAAGCCACGATCAAGTTCAACACCGCCATGAAGAGGATCGAACCTATCCTCCATAAGCTCATGCAAGAGAGTCTCGCGGGGGGCGATGATGTGGAGGGAAGGATCACTCCTTCCCTGTGCGTACGATTATTATTGGTCCAGAGGGCACAGGAATTAGGTTCCGAGGGGGGCGATTCGTAAGGTACGAATGTCGGCGAAGGGGGAGGTAATGGAAGAGGATCGTGGGCTCCAGTCTCTGATATCTCTTGCTACTAACTACGTATACACAATAGGGAATGCTCAACCTATGTGTTGGGTGTAATCACCTCTTGCTAGCTAGCACGTTACCCAGGGGGCGAACCCTAGGCCTTAGTTTGGACTGACAATGAGACGTAGGGGAGTTGACCACGATCGAGGGAGAGGGAGAGGGAGCAACGCATTAGGCCCGAAGGCAGAAGAAAGGAAGCAACGTGTCCGAAGACAGAGGAAGTGAGACAGCGTAGGTTCAGCGATTCATAATGAATGAGGCCTAGCCCTACCCCCGAAGACTAGAGGGGCAGGGCTTAGGCGAGGAGAAAGTATTGCGGAACTCTAGTTGTGTAAAGAGTATATATTTAAAGTATAAAGAGGATAAAATAGAGAAGACGTTGCGTAGAGAGGAAAGGAAGACAGCATAGTGTGTCCGCGGCCCTTTATAGTCCTCTCTACTGAAATTACATAATCAACGATCCTCGGAAGCTCTAATGGCCGACCCGAGGATATTACAGCGTAAGGAAAAGAAAGAAAGAACATAAGAAATAACTTTACAAGGATCTTCGGGACGAAGATAACTAACCCGAAGATGAAGACCCAATAAACTATCGGCAACGTCTATCTGGAAGGTAGCATAGTGTACCGGCGGCCCAGCCTAGACGCACCTCAAGCCCAAAGGGGAAGAGAGAAGCGAAGCAACATACATCGGAATCCTCCGAACAGAACCCATAAGCGAGCACTGTCGGAGGAAGTACAGGATTAGGAAATAGAAAAACATTAACTCCGACAAAGGAAAACCCCGCACCAAACCACCGCACCGATCAACATACTAATCCCCGATCTCTTGACGAGATCGCCTAACAAGCCTGCCATCGTCCCTGTCAGCGTGCTGACCCTCCATGTACCCTTCGTGTGTCGGGAGACCCGTGATCTGTCAGGTCCGATTGGATCCATAACAGAGAGGTATCGATGCTACTGGCAGGCAGATGCATTAGTAGGCTATTGGGGAGTACCGCTAGCGAAGGAGCATGCTTACAAAACGGCGTTCAATACCCCCTTTGGGCAGTTTTGCTATCTTCGTATGGGAATGGGGCTCGCAGGCGCCGCACACACTTATGAGCGCATGAAAGATATATTTGCCGGACCCATACCCGTGCCAAGAGCTGAACCCGGAATCACTGTGCAGGATGCAGAGTCAGCATTCGAGTTCTTCATGGATGATGATTATGGAGCTCACGCTACGTTCCAAGCGCTGCACGATTTCCTCCACGACAGGTACTTCCCGAGAATAGCGTGGTCAGGGTTGAAGCTCAACCCCAAGAAGAGCTGCTTTTGGATGACTTCCCTGAAGCTATTGGGCTTCGCCGGCAGTGGCGAAGGAGGATTACGTCCGTCGGTGGATAAGATAGGGGCGATATTGGATTACCCTACTCCCACCACCGTGGCTGAAGTGGAACGATTACTTCACATCAGCACGTACTTGAAGCAGTGGATTCCCGGCCGATCAGAACATTCACGCATCGTGAAATCCTTCATTGTGTGCCGAGTAAACAGCCGGGGACAAAGACGAGAAATGGAGCTGAACTGGAAGCTCATACATCAGCGTTCCTTCGAGCACATCAAACAAAGCATCGCCGAAAACGTAGTATGGGGAGGCGACCCATCGATACTATTAGTGTGTCGCAACAGACAACCGGAGCAGTCTCGTAATGAGCTCAGAGTTCGAAACTCTAACTGCAAAGGTAGAAAGAAACGAGTTCTCTTCAGTCAATTCGTTACTGGAAGTCTCCGTTGACCACTGCTAGTCCGCAATGGTAATCAAAGAAGTAATTGGACGAATAGCTCAAGTAGAGTTCTCGAAAGAATCACTAAGTGAATTCAATAAACATAAAAACGTATAGAGATCAATAGATTTTATATTGATAAGACTCTTTCTTCATTGCTGATGATTTTAACAAAGTTGGAGAATGACACCGTATTTATATCCCGCGCAAATGTCACGCGGACTAACAATTATAATTACAATAATTCTATGCGAGACCCCGAAGACCCTTAAAACCTGCCAAGAACGCCAAACACTTAATTCTATACACCCTCTCCTAAGTTCCAAACGTATATTCGAAAAATCTCTTACGTTACTACATCCCGTTGCTACATGCACTCAGCCTTCGTCAGTAGTCATGAGGAGTCTCGGAGTCAGCCTACCTGATAACCCCTTGGTACCGGGCTCGACTTCGCTCGCCAACTCTTTCCTTGTATCGTTATCTATCACCAAGGAGCATAGCTCGACATTAGGACTAACAGCGATCGGTACCGGAGGTGTCGGGTAGTCTTACCTTCCCTTGGGCGCCACCAGCGTCAGCTTTTTCGTTATCTTTGCCGTTCGATCAGTTTTGGTTCGATTAACTCCAAACTCGCACTGTTGCCCCCTCATATACCCACCGGTGTCCAGAGCGACTGTGCCGGCACCTTGATGCTCCGGGAGTTATTTTCAGGGGTCGAAAACAGGTTCGTTTACTAAAGATTCTGCAACTCCGCACCGGGCTCCATACTGGCAGTACCGTGCCTCTCTGGCACGCCCAGTGGGTGATAGTAGCATAGGGAAGGGCTCCTCCTCTTTGTCTTCGTGTCCCATCTCTCATACCCGTAACAGCTAAAGTATCACGTGTCGACCGATTCCTCAAATCACGCAATCGGCACCGTTCTCTTTCAGCTTGTCGGGCATCCGGCGGGTACCCTTGCCGCATCGAATCTTCGGGATGCCGAGCGTATTATCATATTCATCTCAAAACCCTTCGCTCCAGCAGAAACTCGTTACCATGCTACTGAGCCTGAAGCATTAGCCGTAGTCAGAGCGCTTGCCGAAGTCAGATGGCTTGCATTGGGATCCCTCTATCGAATCAAGGTGTACACCGATCATCAAGCATTGCTCTCTGTGCTTAGAGGTAATGGAGCAAAAGGCCGAATAGTGAGGTGGCAGATGCAGATTTCGGAGTTTGATCTGGAGCTCCACCACGTTCCCAGTTTGCGAAACGTGCTCGCAGATGGGGGATATTGAGGTTAAAGACACGATGGGATGAGGTGATGTGTTGCGAATCTTCTGCAGTGGATGAAGTTGAGAGAGGCGAGGAGCAGGCTAGAGAGCGAGATGAGAGATTGGAGAGATGGGAAAGCTGGATGGATCATGAGTGGTATGGTTTGATTGTGCAGTACAAGCTAACTGGAGAGCTATCTGTGTCGACGATCCTCAAAAGAATGCAGAAAATAGTACCCCCATCAGAACCTGAGTTATCGAAGTGGAGACATCGGCTGAAGCATCAATCGTCACGATTCATCTTAGTAGACGAAGCCAGCACAACGACCAAGAATTCCTGCACACTTCTATACATCGAGAAAAGCACGGAAACGGCCATATGCGTGAAAAAGGAGGAGGTGAAGCCTACACCTCAATGGGCTCACGATATTCACGGTCACTTCGCAGAAGCTATCACCCTCAAGAAGCTCATCGGAAGATACTATTGGCCCACTCGGCATCGCGATACATCATACTACTGCCGATTATGCGATGCGTGCCAGAGAGTGGGACCCTTGAAGCCCTCTCAAGACTTGCTTCCGATCTTTCAACTTCAACCCATGGATATGTGGGGCATGGACTTCCCGGAACCGATAGCTCCAGTCTCCCAGAACAGGAATCGGTATGTTTTGATCGTCGTGGACTACTTCACCCGTTATCTTTTTGCGAATCCCGTTCCGAAAGCCGATAGCACGGAGGTAGTGAAGTCCTTGATTGAGCTGAGTCGATTTGTGCGATGGCCGAGAGCGATCTATCACGATAACGGATCGCAATTTGTGAGTCAGGAAGTTCAACAGCTTTTAGCTTCTTTTGGCGTGAAACAGTACCCAGCACCTAAATCGCATCCACAGTCAGTCTGGCTTGCAGAAAGATACGTTCAATTGATCGTCGTGGGATTACGTACCTTGATGGCGACCTCAGAAGAGATCGGACAAGTGTGGGATAAGGTGCTTCCCCAGGTAGTCCATACGATCAACACCAGAATCATCAGGATGCACAGATATACACCAAGTCAACTCCTTTTCGGCTTCAATATACGCAAAACCCATTTTGATGCCACTCCGCGAGATCAGGTAGCATCAGTGATTCTTGCCGACGCTTTCAAATCCGCGGCAGAAGCTGCGCATGCTGATCTGGAAGCATGGATCTTCAACCATCGTGCCTCAAAACTAGAAGAGCTCAGGGACACCGTGCACGAGAGATAATTGCGGAGGTCTCCCGATAGAAAGAAGAGATTGTGGGAGTCACTCAAGGAAGGCGATCTGGTGATGCTTCGGCGCTTTGCAGTAGACCGTCAGCACGGACGAAGGTTCGAGGCGAAATGGGAAGGCCCATACCGTCTAGACAAAGTATCGTGGCATGGCAAAACAGGGAGAGTATTCGATCTCAAGACGGGAGCTGAAGCGCGCGTGAAGAAGTCAGGACTTCACGAAAGAGTGCATCTAGACGACCTCAAAGTCTACATACCACGAGAAGAGAGATGGCTAGGGCATGACGGTGATATAAGAGGTGGTAAGGGGACGAAAGAAGTGAGATTTGTATGCATGTGTGAGAAGCTGGATGAATTGCTTGGGGAAAGCGGCGGAATAGTGAAAGATGGAGACGAGATATGTGTTTAGTTGGTGGTTTGATGAGGATAGGTGGGAATGAGCTTTATATATACACATGAAGGAACTGAGAAACGTACGGAGAAGGTGATGCGTGATTGCTTTGCTTAGGGTGGAAGATGCGAGCAGTGAGTGGAGGGTTCTATTTTAGTCTAACGGGGCGGGGTCGGGGTTCAGGTTCGGAAGTAATTTAGAATAAACAGGGTCGGCTCAGGATACACCAGAGCGGATACGGGATCAGGATCAGGAAAGCGGGGACGGGTTCGGAGTCAGGTTCAAGAATAGTTTAGGGACAGAAGACGAAGAGTCAAAGTAGTAGATTGCTAACAGAAAGAAGACGTTGCCTATCGAGGCGAAAACATAGGAAAGTATCACTCTAATATATACAGTAGTTTCTCCTCACCGCTGACTCATACCATAGAATCCCATCGAAACGCAATACCACCCACACTATTCCTAATAACACCATTCAATGCAACTATCACCCCATCCTTCCTAGCGCTTACATTCCATTACCCGAACTCCTTCCTATTCCATTCTCTTGCTTCCGACATCCACCGATACTATCCAACAACCCTGTTCCGAAGACGTCTAGGCGGTAGTGGAAGTGCGGGGGGGTGAGCCGTGATATTTAGGCGGTGAAGTTGGCGGTGAAGAAGACTATCAATCGATGGGAGACCTTATTTGTAATTCCTATGTATTAGCTAGCAAGCGGTGAAGCAGTGATGATTTTCCTATGTATTAGCTAGCAAGCGGACAAGCGGCGATGGTTTCTTATATTTTAGCTAGCGAATCGATGGTACATGGTTGGTGATGGCGGCGTTCCTTATTTCCTAGTCTCTTAGTTAATTAGCAGAAGGCGGTGATGACGTTGATGATGCGGAGATGATAAGATAAGGCGGAGATTAAGAAGGCGGCAATCGAAAAAGGTGGCTATGACGTATGCTTTTAAGCATGGGGAGCAGTAGCTAGTATCACGGCGTGCTATGGGCTACTATGGAAGGAAGGATATTGAGAAACGTGTTCTGGGTTTCTATGGGTTTCTGTTACACGGGCTCTGAGTTATGTAATGCAGGGATGTGGATTAGTATATATAGGCGGCTATGGTTCTCTCCTTCTTCTCTTTCCTTTCTCTTTCTTCTCTACTTCGTCTTCCTGTTATCAACCCTACTACAAAGGGCCCCTCGTCTCGTTTGCTTTTAGTTGTCTTGTCTCCAAGAAATATACGATCGTCTATATACTTCGCTTCGCTTGGCATCGTGCCAGGAACCACGTGACCTTACCCCGCTTTGCCATAGTCCTCGCTTCGCCATAGTCCCCGCTTGCCATAGTCTTCGCCTCGCTACAGTTCCCGTCTCGTCTCGTATATGTACGAAGAAGTTGAGAGTCTTGTCTACTGTTGTCTATACGTATACGCTTACACTAGACATTCCTGCAGACCACGCCCCGATTTGCTTTCTCCTGCTAAGTCTTATGTCGCCCCCGCCTTGTAAACCTAGGCTGTTTATGGTTCCGCATTCAGAACAGCTAGAAAGTAGTGGATTTGGAGCTAGTTTGGTGATGGCCAGAACTAGAGAGAGAGAGAGTTCGCTAGGGGCTAAGATTCACAACCCATCGATGTAAGCGGGCAAGAGCAAGAGTTAGCGCCTTGGCGCCTTGGCGATCACGTGGCATCGTGGTGTTCACATGTTTCGTTTCTTACTTTTTTTTTCGTCTCTCTCACTACCATCATCATCAATAGTCATGTTTGACGTTTTCATCGGTTCAAGTAATAGTTTGGGCCCTGTGATTATCGTGACTCATTGAAAACATCAAAACCTCTTTCTTCCTAATCTATATCCAATAAACCTCCTCCAAAACCATACAGTCACGTGCCCGCAGCCACAACGCCAGCATTTCACTTTCTCATGCGCTATTTAATAGCTCGTGTCATTTCTCTCTGAGATTAACTAATTAATATGTGACTCCCATTTAGTTAGGCTAGTTTATTATTCACACCCGCCGAAGACCATCCTTGAAAATATAGGCCTACCACAATAGCAAACATTCAAGTGGTATCTAACAGCTTCCATTATCATACTCTAAGCATATATCAGTAAGATTTCACCTGTCTCCTGAAAACCTTTGGTACTAAGGAGACTCAGTAGACTGTCAGGAGAGTCAGGAGACTCTAGTCACAAATGGTAAAGCTTGCTGATGCAGCTACCCCACCATTCCGTGATTTTGATTCAATGTACTACATTACGGCCTGTCCCTCACTCTTGCAAAAGCTTGGACCTCATGATTTATTTTGAATACTGCTTTCCTGGGGTTTCGATCTCGCTGTATCCTCACTCCAATTCTAGCCCTCTTCGTGCTGTACGTTTTCGTATATCCCGAGATCTATTCCACCATGACTTATCACTCTCTCTGTAAAGCTCGGCTCTTATAATGTATTTTGAACACCACCCTACTGGAGTTCAGATCTCGATGTATCTATCCAATTCTACTCTTTCAATGTACATTCTTTTGTAAATGTGCAAATTTAAGAGCTATGGTTTGTTAGATGAAGTCGATAATAACGAGGGGATGGATTAAAATTCCACCAAGACAATTCTTTTAATCTCAAACCATGCTAGCATCAACTCCAATACATTTTTATAAGTTCTTACAACCGCTAGTCCAAATGCTACTATCAGCCTGATATGGTGCGCCGGTACATCTTAAAGGCGACATGCTGGTATCTCAGCTGGAACAATTTTATCCACTACACTGGCTGCTGCTTGTGAGCCAATGAGGGCTTCCGATTCCTGCCACTTTACGGCTGAAAGCTGGATGTGTGACGGGACTCTGCCTCTACTAAACAAGAGTGTAGGAAGCAAGAGGGCCGGTGGAAAATAGAAGTCAGGTTTAGAGAGTAAAGATTCTTCTGGGTAGACTTAGAATAATCTTAAGGGTTTTCTTCCGCTTGTTACAACTATTGATGAGGAAAAATCAGAACAGATGGGTGGAAACCGGAGATGAGTACTTATACACCAAATCTCTCAGTTTCCTGCATTCCACCGCTCTTACTAAGTTCTGGTAAAACTCTGCTTTGGAAAGCAAACAATTCATCTGCTACCCCGCTTCTCCCTAAGCGCTAGTGCCAGTGGGTGGTTCCGGTCCTAGAGTAAGCACCCTTAGCCAGGGTCAAGGATCACCTGCAGCCTGGCTGCCACACAGCTCCGGGCCTGCATCAGATGAGTCTCCGCTCAGGTGGTCTACCCTAGATGGCTGCAGAGCTGTAACTCATTGTAGATTATTCCAGGCATAACCACTGCCGCCTGCAGCAGGGTTATTCTTTGCACAGAGGGACACTAGAGATGCCCGTGCACTTAGAGATCTTTCTCTAGCCGGTCCTTTATTCACTGACAAGGCCTAGACTTGTCAGCCTACCCTTTCAAGAATAGATCCCCACCCTGGCGTTCAGAAGGTAGGTACACTTGTAGCAGGTTGCAGTCCTCACTACAGGTACTTCTCCTATAACTGTAACTGCTGAATTCTATCAATGACTCTGAGCCTATAACAGGCCCAATGAGAACTATTCTCCTAACCACTAATATGGCTCTGTTATAGGCCCCCACACTGCATTTGACCCCAAGTGCCCAGCCCGACCACAGAAAACTCAGAATACTCCCTTGACTCCTCCAGCTAGCGGTCTTATTATATCACACCACGCCCCTCATATTGTCCCAGATGTACCTATTAGCGTCACGGAAGGTGTTATCTCCAGCGCTATGCAAATGTTTTCTTTGTCTCCGCCCAGTAGTTAGTAACCTACACACTCTTTTTTATCCTCGGTCTCCGCCGGAGAGAATAATAATTTTACAATCATTCAACATCATTGTGTGAACAGCAATAAAGGTTTCCTTGAACTTTTTTCATCTTTTTCCAAGATAAATCCACCACATGTCTGCGTGATACAAGAGCCCTTTTTGAGGAATGGATTTTTCCTTAGCGCCCCTGGATATCAAATGCTCATGCCCTCAACTTCCCCACACTTGATTGAGAAGGTATCTATAGTTATATACATTCATTTGGAATTATTGAATTACGTGTTGTTTCAACTAAACTCTATCGACAGAGGCGATGTTATGGCAGTTACTTTGCATTGGCCCTCCTCGCACGCTATGACTCTACAAAAACTCACGCTTCTTAATGTCTATAATAGGCATATTTCAACCTCAGTGCGCTCAGTACCTCCCGAACTTATTTTTCACGATGCTGACCATCCTATGATTGCGTCTGGCGACTTCAATATACACTCTAGAATCAGCAATCCTCGAAGGATCAACCACAGAGAAGAAAACCTGTCCACCCCATACTTTAATTTGGCTCATGCCAAAGACTTTTCGCTCCTCAATACACCTAGGATTTTCACCAGAATTTCCAACAATCCAAACCAAAGGCACGGAGTTATCGATTTAGCTTTTGCTAACTTCCCAGCCCGATGTCTCTTGAATTACTGGTCTAATCGACTCCCTCAACCGGGCTCTGAAAACTCAGCCATCCAAATCTGGCCACAATTCGACTGCTCCGCCAATATCATCTCTTCGACCAGGCCCAACTGGAAAGCTGCGAATTGGCCGGTAATCCAAGAAGCCCTAAAAGAGGTTCATCTCCATGCGGAACATGCAGACATTGAAATCTAGTTTGAAGAAGCATTCAACACCATTACTTCACCGATCCTCTTACTGGTGCCACAAAAGAAACCCAGCCACTGGTCAAAACCGTGGTGGTCCCTATATCTATCCTTTCCCAGATGAATCTATCACTCTGTGATGAGAGACTTTAAAAGAGGTTTCACCACCCCGTTTGCCCTTAAAACAGCAAGAAACAATTACTTCAATTCAATTCAAAAGGCAAAAGATAGCCATTGGAATAACTACATCCCACAAGCGGACTCCTCTCATACTATATGGGCCCTAAAAAGGTCCGCAGTCAGAGACAGAACCAACAAACTCCCCAGTTCCCCAGATGCTACAACACCTAAAGAAACAAACGAAGCGCTTATCGCTCATCATCAGCAAGACTTCATTTGTCTCCTGAGGTCTGCTGAGCCTCAGGAGACTCAACAGATATCCAGGGGTCTCAGGAGACTCTCAGGAGACCCGGGTTATTGTTGGGAGACTGCATACACAAGTAGTAGTTTGCTGATGTCTTTCCTCCTTCTCCCAATCCCCTTCCATATATCCCGGCGCTTGAAAATCCCGATGCCCCGGTTATTTCCCAACAAGAAGTCTCAGAGGCATTAAATGCCTCCTCAAATAACTCTGCCCTCAGGCCCAACACGTTTCTATTAGGGTGTCGCACCAGACAACCTGAGCAGTCTCGTATAGAGCTTGGAGTTCGAAACGCTAACTACAGAGGTAGAAAGGAACGAGGTCTCTTCAGTCAATTCGATACTGGAAGTCCCAGTCGCCTAGTGCTAGTCCACAATGGTAATCGGAAGATAGTTCGCATTTAATAGTTCAAGTAGAGTTCTCAAAAGAATCGCTAAGTTCTCGTAACGGTAAAAGCGTAAAGTAATCAATAGATTTTATATCGATAAGACTCTTTCTTCGTCGCTGATGATTTCAACAAAGTAGGAGAATGACACCGTATTTATATCCCGCGCAAATGTCACGCGGATTAAGTATTACTATTACAATAATCTGTGCGAAACCCCGAAGACCCTGAAATCCTGCCAAGAACGCCAAACACCATTTTTCATAACCCCGCTTCTAAAGCCCAAACATCTATCCGAAAATCCCTCACGCTATATCCCGTTGCTGCATGCACTCAGCCTTCGTCAGTGGTCATGAGGAGTCTTCGGAATCAGCCTACCTGATAACATCCTGGTACCGGGCTCGACTTCGCTCGTCAACTCTTTCCTCGCATTGTTATCTGTCTTTTCGGAGCATCGCTCAACATTAGAACTGATAGCAATCGGTACCGGAGTGTCGGGTAGTCTTACCTTCCCCTGGGTGCCACCAGCGTCAGCCTTTCGTTTCGGCCCGATTGACTCCAAACTCGCACTGTTGCCCCCTCATATACCCACCGGTGTCCAGAGCGACCGGGCCGGCGCCTTGACGCTCCGGGGGTTATTTCCAGGGTCGAAAACAGGTTTGTTTACTAGGGATTCTGCAACTCCGCACGGGGCTCCATACTGGCAATACCGTGCCTCTTTGGCGCGCCCAGTGAGTGATAGAAGCGTAGGAAACTCCTCCTCTTGTGTCTTCGGGTTCCCATTCCTATACCCGTAACAGTTTCCCCCCTTTGTATGGAAACAGGTCTACCTGGCAAACCCACAACTCATTCTCCACCTTCTTGCTCCTCTTGTGAAACAAGGTCACCACCCAAACAATCTAAAAACAGCCTTCGGAGTAATCCTCCCAAAACCAAATAAACCCAATTATACCTCTCCTGCGGCGTACAAAATAATTATAATCCTCGAAACAGTTTCCAAAATCCTGGAAAGGATTATGTGCTACCGCCTAGCTGATCATGCGAAGGCAAATGGCTTCATCCACCTCCATCAATGCGGCTTAATTAAAGACCTGTCCACTGCTGACGCCTTTACCATACTTCAACACGAAATCCGCTCCTACAGAGGGTAACCTTGAACTTTCCACACTCTCCCTTGATGTAAAAGGCGGTTTTGACCATGTTAACCACATCAAACTGGCTGAACTGATACATCAACACGATACCCCAAACTATATCACGAGATGGACTCTATCCTTCCTCGTACAAAGGAAATGTACCCTGCCCTTCCCCGGGTCACCCAGCATTCCCCTCCCAGTTGATCTTGGCGTCTCCCAAGGCTCTCCCATCAGCCCACTACTATTCTGCATCTATATTAGCCCACTGCATACTGATGTTGCTCCGGGTATAACAATCTCATACGTCAATGACTTCGCCATTACAGTGGCCTCCCCTTCCTATCTTCAAAACACCCATCTGCTAGCAGAAGACTATAAAAAGGCTGCCGAAACAGGCCAACCTGCAAATACATTTTTTTCTCTCCTCAAAACTGACCTTATACATTGGCGGACTCCCAAACACAAATCCACTTATTCCACTCTCCCAGTCCTGTTAGGCTCGGAAACTATCCGCCCAAGCAATGAGATTAGGTGGCTAGGCTTCCAATGCACCCCCTCACTAGACCCACATGCACACTTCAAAAAACGCATCAGCGCTGCCAATGCGCCTTTTGCAATTATTAGAAAGTTCTCCACCGCAGGAAAAGGCCTCACTGCCCTCAATTGCTGACGTCTTTCCATAATGGCTATCATGATACTCCCCATGCTTACATACAGAGCAACATGCTTCGACCCACCCGGCAAATCAATTAAGCTTCTTGAAACCACCTGGCACTCAGTGTTCAGATGGATAACGAACTGCTTCAAATCCACCCCTATCGCAATCCTCCATGCCAAGGCGTCATGCTCCCCAATAGATTTATATATCACCTCTCTAAGATTGAGATATGCGGCTCGAATCCTCATTGCAAACCCAGCAAATAATCCAGTGGTGGCAGCTTGCCTTCCAGCCAGCTTCCCCGCCACAAGCCACTTTAGAAACAACTCAAACCGCCTCCTGTTCAGAGGCAAACCAAACCCACCGATAAACTGGAACTCCAACAGATGAGGAGTGGCCAGACTCCCCATTGATCAACTTTGCAATTTGCTTTTTACAAATTCACCAGAATTCGCACAAAACCTGAGGACTATTCATAACTTAGGCCTCCTTATCAAACGCAATATGATTAGCTCCTGGTGAATGCTCCCAACACTGGTATATTATCAGTAGCCGGTTCAGCATAAGCTCCATCTTCACCTCTCACTGAATAAGTTCCTATTAGGCAGAATCTGTCAAATGCGAGCTTATTCAAAGCTACCTTGCCATTCGCCCCTCATGGATAAACCCCGACGCCTCCCCCATCTGTCCCAGATGCAAAGAGGCAGAAGAGGATTTTCAACATGCAATCCTACAACGTTCTGCACGAGACTAAGTCAGATCTCATACTATTTCCTACGCTACCACTCTTGAAGAAATGTTTGAAACAAAAACAACTCTAGCCGATCTAAGTAACTATATAACTTTGACAAGTACCGGCTTTCCAATGAAAAACCAGATTCCTAAATCTCCGCTCTATTCGCCTTCGTCAGTAACTTCACTTTCTTCACTTTCTTCTGTTGAGCTAGAAGGCTCGGAGGAGGACTAGGGTTTCTATATTTTAAAAATTGTTTGAATTTGTTTGTTGTAAGTTGGAGGGAATAGGTTTTGTTTAGGCTATAGGGAATCCCTGCATACAACATTCTTGTACCTAGAATCGAATTAAATTATGAGTTTAAAAAAAAAAATCAAAATATAAGTCAATAAAAGCCTATTAAAAAAAATATTCAAAATCAAAAAAAGTCTTATAATATAATAGGAATATTAAAGGCCTAATATAAGTTTATATTTTTATATGGACTGTTGTTAAAGTAACTTTGGATTCATGAGTGATCGCTCGGTTGTAGCGACTAAATTGATATGTTGTGCTCTTGTACAAAATACATGTATGGGAAAGCTGCTGACCCTTGTAGACTATAGGCTAGTTCTAGGATTGTAAATATTTGTGTGGGATTATAGATGTTAATCTAGAACTGTAGATATCTGAGTCACAGCGCCACAGGCTATGCCAAGCTACAACCTTATAATCCAGACTATAGTTGGTAGTGCTAGCATAATAGCAGGTAGTAGTTCTTGTATACCTGCTCTAGACCGACTATAGCCCGTCGTTGGTCTGAGCTTTACCTCAGTAACAACGGACTGCCCTGTTATGAATACTGAAATTTTGGTGTTATATATTGCAGTGGCTATTCAACTGCATAATATTTTGTGAACACTTTATTATACCAACTATAGTAGAGGCTTTGAATTGACCCCTGTTTTCTACTGGTTGTCACGGTCACAGTATGGCCGGAGCTAGTTTCGGAAAGAATCGGGTGCAATGCGGGAATGTAGTTCTTGGGGTTTCTATGGGATTCCGTGGTATGGATTAGTCAGCGACTTGGTTTTTACTTGTATATACATAGTTGCACTTTCCTTTGTTATTTTCTTTCTCTTCTTCTTTTCTTTCCTTGCGCAACCCCCTGTTATCAACCTTTCTCTTTAGGTTGCTTGTTTAGGTTTTGCTTCTGGTTTTCGACTCTGGTTTCTATCTAAAATATACTTGGTTATTATATACTCTTGATCTCTTCCTAACCTGTAATCAGCTGTACCTCTTGGTAACACCATGTCCTGAACCTGTCTGCCAGTGCCTCGCCTATGCATTAGGCCTCCCGTCTCACCTCCTCCCTGAAAGTTGACCCCACTCCGACTCAGACCCCGCTCCGTAACACTGTTGAAGTGAAAAGGAAACTCATCTGGGACTGCAAAATATCACCGCCATGTCCACACCTCTATTTCCTTACTTCCATTTCCTCAGATTGCTCAGCTCCCTGCCTCTATTAATCATACATGAGCTAATAAGCGGATTAAGCATATATGGCAGGCAGGTACGACAGCGTAACGGAGTTACTAAGCCTACGAGGAAGGAAGATGACAATGTTGATATGGACATAGTCGGGAAATACAGTCAGGAATAACAGAGGTGCAAGGCAGCAGCTAAGGTAAACATCAGAGGCAGGGCAGGGAAAGCGAAGACCGTAGATAAAGTACAAGAAGAACTATTGAGGTAGCCGTAGTGGACAACCTTTGAGCCAAGGTGCACAGAGCGAGGACAAGGGACTGTGAACAGGATATATTCTCATACACTGAGAAGACAGTAAGACAAGACAGAGAGGAAAGAAAGAAGAGAGCACTGGCAAAGGAAACGATTCTACCCAATATTTACAGATCTCCTTCACCAGTCCAATATGAGTCATAATTCGTGGGATAGAAACTGATAGAAACTCATTACGCAACCCCTGTACAGTCTTCTCCATTCATGACGCAATCACTATGCAATCACTGCACAGTATTCTCCACCCATGACCCAACCATTACACAACCCCTGTACCGCCTCCTCCGTTCACACATTACATAATCACTGCCATGCCGGGACAGATACCTAGGCTAGCATTTAGGTAAATGTTGTTATGATAAATAGTGTTTGTATTTCAAACGTTTGCAGCATGCAACGAACCTTACTTTCCACATTGATAAAGAATGTGTCTTCAGTCTGAATGAAATTTGGTATCGTCATTGTTAAGTTTTCGCTTACTATATTCCAATTGCCATACTTACTCTTTTGTAGTAGTTCTGAAGCCGAATAGCGATTATTTTGTACCGACCTGGTCATTCCATAGCCTAATCTCACGGTATTCTGGAATATTCTAATTGCTTTAATTTCCATATAAACCCATGGTGGCCAATAGTGGTCATCTCTGAAGTGAGGAATTACTGAACACCGTTTGATCTTGGTATCATTGATTCAGTTCTTGTTGATATCTTCTCCATTCTTATCCTGTTGACTTAATCCAATGCACCTTTCCTATAGAAATAAGAGAGGAAATAATAATGGTTCTAAATCTGGATCTGATTGGATAATTGCTATCCTAGCGTTGTTAACAGAATAAGTCTGTATAGATTCAGGTAAGACACCAACTGGTAATCGCAAGAATTGAAAGTCTTGATTGCTAACTTCATTTTTGAATCAAATGGATTCACACTACAGCAACAGAAATAGGAGTGTTTCTATTACCATAGTAAGGTATTATTATATATAAGCTCGTAGTACTGCTGCATCATTTGACATACTGTCTCAAAAGTCAGGCTGCTTGATGGAGGGACCGAATTAAGAACACGGCTGTAGCACTACCACAATACCCTTAATTGGCATTGTTCGCAGAATACCGCTTTTGACAAAGGTAGTCGTCGCCTTACAGCATTCTTACGGCATTTCTCCAAATGCTGCTTGGCGATTACAATCCCAAGAATACTGTTCGACAACCGTCCCCACACAATGACTTTCCACGCAACAGGTGCACCAAGAATGGTATTCTATGATCGATTCTTGAAACACTATAACTGTTGTTTATTCTCTGAAATACATCTCTATGTACTTGCGGTGAAATTAAGTATTGTCCCAACCGCGCTAGCAACCATGCTATCGCGAGAGACAATACTTAATTTCACCGCTAGTACATGTAATTTGTGTAACCTAGGGGGGTATATGTATTTGCGACTAAAAATGAAGCCTTCACCACAAGAATGTTCTATCTAAACTCCGTCTAATGACATTCGAATAATATATAAAGAAAACATGAAGTTATATCAATACGATAACATTGCTAAACCGAGGAGATGCCAGATGGAAAAAATAAAAAAGGTTAAGAAAATGAGAGATTAACGCTATAATAGATTTGTTGTAATACTGCAGAATCTCCGTTCATTCGGGCGGCAAGAGGGCAGTTTTCAAGAGGAGTTGAAAGATATCACCCCTTGAAGGAAGAGATCAGAGCAGCCAACACCACTCTTGGCAACCGTCCGAATGAACCGAGATCTTGCGGTAGATGGGTTAGTTACCAGTCCAAACTCAGGTCTCTGGGACCGAAGATGGATATGAAGAATCAGGAACATAATCCGCAGCAGAATTCACCGGGACGATGAGTGCTGACGGAGTAGCTGGGGTCGGGTTAGCTACACCAGCTACAACTGGAGCTCTTCATGCAGCAGCGGCGGATGGTATGGCAGCAAGCGCAAGAGCAATTGTGGGAGTTGCTTGTGTTGCCGCATCTTCTTCCAATTCTGTCGCTCTCGACTGTCTGTACCGTACCTTGCTTGGCGGTTTGGGGGGGAGCAGCACTAAGCATTCAACACCGTACAGCTTATATTCAGGCCACAGTCTGATTCTTCTTACGCATTTGAAGGCCTCAGTTCTCTTAAACTTAGGGTCATGCCTGGCTCTATGCGCATATCTAAGTTGATTGTTAGTCTCTTATCGGTAAATTAGAATAGATTGTCGTGAAAAAATACGCACATCAGACTGTAGGTGAAAATTGTCATGTATAGAGCCTCCATGTTTGAGTCACGGAGGTATTCCCCAGTCAACGACGGAATGTATCGTTCCCATGAGTCCGTAGAAATCCGCATAAGACCATTTCAACTTCTATACATCACGGAGCTCTGAAAGCTGGAGTATCGCATACCCTCGATTTTCATCCTGGATGCGGCACTGTAATACATTTACATTGATAATGTAGTCACTGAACCAGTTCTTCCTCCATGACATCAATTTGTTGTACGCCTTGAGGTAGCCCGGCGAATTGATATCTACTGCCTCACCTGTTCCATTGTTGATTATCTGAGGAATCCATTTGTTCTCCCGGCGTCTTGGCATTAAGCCCGACTGTTCGGTGATACTCGTACTAGTGCGATGGAGGGAGTAAGGATAGGCGAAGCGGGGATGGAGTGGTATGATGTTGATGTCATTTCTTTCTTTGAGGTTTGGAATGAGTAAGGATAGGTGAAGCGGGGATGAAGTGGTATGATGTTGATGTTATTTCTTTCTTTGAGGTTCGGTTGAAGGGTGGATTGGTAATAGGTTGACGGGAGATGGTGTGAAGGAATACGAGGTGTGGTGATACTGAATTTCTACGAGATTCTATGGCTGATGTAAGAGAGTCTTGACGGATTGGCGGAAGGAGGTGTTAAGTAGCGGGTGGAGTCATCTTCTTTAGTTCTTTTCTTTCTTTTCTCTCTGTCTCGTCTTCCTGTCTTCCGGTACATAGGAATAGTATTAATTCCTATCCATAGTCCTCGCTTTCTGTGCCCGACTCGAAGGTTGCCTACTACTGCGACCTCTATCGTCTTCCCCTTGGCTAGTCTCGCAGCCCTCTTAGTTTTGCCCCTGCCGTTACCTACGGTCCTCGCTTTCCCTGCCCTGCCTCTGCTCTCCGTCTTTCTCGTTGTCTTGTGTCCCTATTGTTCCTGGCTGTGTCCCTCGCCCTTCTGTCTTCGTCGTCATCTTCATCTGTCCTCCGGGTAGTCTTAGTCACTCCGTCACACCTAGTATGCACAAGTGGCGGGCAAAGATAAGACGGGCAGTGTCAATCAGCGAACTAAAAAAGCTGCCCCCATCCCGAAACTCGTCATCAAGTCTCTTGCTATCATAGCGCCGTTTGGATTTGGTCTTTTCGTATATCGCCTAATTGATGGCTTCTTGGATCCCTGCTAAGTCAAGTCCCTCCGGTGCGTTTTGATAGCATAAGTGTTGCCTGTTCCCTAGTATTATTCTATATTTTATCTGACCTACCCTGACCACATATTCTGTCTCGGCATCTTCTTCCTCTTTAAAGCCTCTAAGCCCGAGAGTATAAGGCTCATCATCGTCAAAATTTTCCGGTACCACTTGAGAATCTTCCAGGTCGATGATATTGGGTGAGGATGTACCGCCTAGGGGTTGCCTCTGTGTACTGAATTGCTGCGCGAAGGCACCAAACTGCATCAGCAAGATTTTACAAGTCACAGGAGATTACAGGGGTCTCAGGAGACTCAGGAGACTGTTAGGAAACTCAGGGGACTCCAGTCACGAATGCTAAAGCTTGTTGATGTACACAACTATTGTTGGTAGTTTTGAGCATGGATTCAAGCAGGTTGAATGGCTTCACCTGGTGGATGCTTTGATTGCAATTACTCTAGGTAAATGATTATTTTTACCTCTTTCTTCTTGTAAAGATATAAAGATTATTTTTAGGGTACACATCGTGGAACTGATTGCCCACATAAATATGCTATTTTTGGGACAACCAGTGGTACATTTGGGGATGATGATGGTGGGAATTTTTTCATGGCTAAGTATCGTATCTGATTTAGAGGATCTGCTGTGCTTTACATTAATGATGATGACTTAAAGGAATAGCTTTAATCCTGTATTTTGATAGTATTAAAATGACAATAAAAGATTCCTATTTATAACATTTCCGACTTTATATTTTTCTGATATTAACAGTTGATATATCATGATTATATAGAGATCTAATATTATTTCTATTTCTAACTTGTGAAACACTTGTATATAGTTGGCCATATGTAAATACAGGAGTTGTGAGATCAATAACAGTTTTATCAAATGTTAAACCTTGACGGCTGTTGAAAGATATTGAGTATGATAATTGTAAAGGAAATTGTCTACTGTGCACTGCCCAAAAACAATACTTTGTTTGAAACTCAAATCACACTATCTGAAGAAGACAGAAAATGGTTATGCTTCGACGAATATTCTCTGCAGTAGATATTTCTTCAACTTTGATAAATATTTCATGTAGTTCTTTAATAACTAGTGGGAAATTCTTTACTAAGCTACTCTCTAGTACTAGATTTCTCATAACCAAACAAGCACTCCTGAAAATCTCAATGATGGGGAGGAACACCAGGCTCTTTCAATATGGATAGGAAATCAAGAATCTCTTCATGATGGTAGAATATTACATGTCAAAGCTATGAACTTGGGATCTTCTTTGATCCAATCGTAACTATAGTAGCTTCTTTATATAATATAATACAGGACTATGTTACTCTTCTATTGTTTATATTTGAGGTTCAAAATATATTTGATAGCCTATCAAGAATTGTAAGGTCAAATTGATGTAAATTGATATTCAGGGGGCGAAGAAAGGCACGATAAGACACAATTGCTGGATTTTACAATACTTCTAGTAGGATAAAAGAATCTATTGCTTTCTCGATTGGATCTAAAAACTTCAATTGGATCTGAATTGACAAGGAATTCATATGATCCTTGGCACCCATCTCCAATTTGATCCACTCACTAGCCATACTCCAGATTAGAGGCATTTCCTATAGGTATATTTAATTGTACAGTTTCAAGTTTAAATTGATTGACAAAGGTAAAATGATTGTATAGATGCTTCAAGTGTAGCTGTTGGTGCTACAGACTCAACCACTGAAGCTATATGTCGAAAGTTACCTAATCCAATGAATGCATTGCCAACGAAGTGTTTGTGGTTATTAAGCACAAGTGGCAAAAATTCATTTGCATATTCAAAAATTGACTTGTTGGCCATAGGCATTTCCTCCTATATTATTAGGCTTGATTTCCATAATAATCTCGCCCGATCCAATTTGACTCTCAAGGTTGATTGAAGTTCTATATCCAGATTGTTCTAAAATTATAGTATCAGCCATGTCTCTCTTGTTGGTGAATTCAAACATGCAATGAATTTCAACAGAAGCATTCTTGTTGAAAATTTGAGGCGTTGTGGTATTAAGTATAGTAAGCGGAGAGTCTTTGAAATTGGTTGGTGAAGTTAAAGAATATTTGATCAAGAGTTATTTTAAACTACAATTTTAATTAGTACAATAACAACATCAATACCTACTTACGCCCTGAATAATCATCTACATCAATACAGAAAAAAGGAAACTCTTCAATACCTTTTAAAAAAATGAACAGGTTTCTTAATTGTTAATACCAATATAAGCAAAAAACAAAACGTCCAATTACTAATATATATGAAACAAAGACATCTAATCGACACTAATATTAATATAAACAAAAAGCAAAACTCTCAATTAGTACAGGCAAAAAAGCAATAATCCTAACTACATCAGGAAGCTTAACCATTTGTGACTGGAGTCTCCTGAGACGCCTGTAATCACCTGACACTTGTAAAATCTTGCTGATGTAATACTAATACCTGACCAATCAAAACCTTTAAAATATACATTGCATATTGGTATATTTATATACTTATAAGATACAGAGGAAAAGAGTTATAGTGCGGCACGTTTTAAAGGTTACATGCTGGTATCCCAGCTGAAATAATTTTAGCCGCTTCAGCTGCTTGTGAACCAATGAGGGCCTTCGATTCCCGCCACTTTACGGCTGAAAACCAAATCCTGACTTTATGTTTGCATTATAGGGGTATATATGGGTATAATACTGTTCCACATCACTAAGTCTTGGCGCTTTTTACATATAAAAACAGCCAAATCCAATCTCTTATAACCTTTTAATAAGACAAGATATCAAAACTCTGTGAAATCAAAATCTCTATCATATCTATATCTACAATTTAATTTCACAAATCTTTGATATTTTGTCTGGTTAAAATGTTATAAGCGATACAATTTATGTCACCTTTAACGTGAGCGGCACCATATCAAAAACTGTAAGTAACTCAGGGTTGGGCTGAGACTTAGTGATATCACCTCTATCCTTCCTTTTGGCAAGTTCCTACACCTTTGCCTTCATCAGCAAGACTTCATTTGCCTTGTGATAGCTTCTGGGTCTCAGGAGAACAAAAAATATCCCAGAAACTCAGGAGACTCTTAGAAGATACAAGGGACAGTTTGGAGACTCCAGATGCAAATGGTAGTTTGCTAATGTTTACACCTCCATTTCCAAACATCCATTTCAATACCTCCATCCCTAAACCCCTACTCTTAGGCCCTCCTCCAGCTCCATACCCCTGTTAATCATACATGAGCTGATAGGTCAATTAAGCAGCAATTTATCACGACGTGGAACATACTGAGATAGGTTGTAGGAAGAAGGATTAGTCAGGTGTTTTATCACGGCGTGGAACGCATTGAGTCAGGTTGCGGGAAGAAGAATTAGTCAGGAACATCAGCAAACTCACATGTATCCGCCTGGCGCACCTGGCGTCCCTGGCGCTCCAGGCGTTGAAAGCACAGACCGCGTCTCCAGGAAAGGGGCGCTCCGCCAGGGGGACCGGTTTCCGCCACCAGCACAAGACACAATGAGCTCCTGGCGCACCCTACTATCTCCTGGGGCCCTACATTATCTCCTGGCGCCCACTGTTCTCTCCTGGCGCCCACTGTTCTCTCCTGGCGCCCTTTGGCTAGCCGAATTCGCCTGCTCTCGTGGTAGTCGCCAGTGCTCTCATGGTAGTCGCCAGTGCTCTCATGGTAGTCGCCAGTGCTCTCATGGTAGTCGCGAATGCTCTCAGGGCACTCCCTAACCATATGTGCGTAGTAGCGTTCGCTTCCTTGCTACATAACCCGGAGAAGCGCTTTTATCGATATCTCATACTACTCCTATATTACTGAATCCAGAGCTAAAGATAGATATGAACTAATAATAGTACCCCGTATCACACTCCCGCAGTGCTTGCCCACCGCGGATCACCCTTCATCTTCCTCTACGATCGCTCCACATTAGAGCCGAGGTCTACGCCTGAGTCGAGGCCAATCACCGAATCATCGCTCTTCGCCATTATCCAAGGACTCAAGGGCCTGGGCGCTACCCTGATTGTTTTCCGAGCCTTCCGAATGTTGCCAGATCGGCGGCAAGTCAAGATCATCATCTTCATTCAACCCCCACGATAACCTCCAGGATTACCCCCTTCACCTCCCGTATCTAAAACTGAGGTTAGTCAGGTGGCTTGCTGTACTACGGCTAGTTGCTTACCTTATCTCAAGATTCTCCTCGATCAACTCCAAAACAGCCTCCTGATTCGCTCTACTACGAGCCTTCCACGTATTCATCATTCTCGTGAATGTTTCTAGTACACATTAGTAGAAACACTCGTGAATGCCATTGGGGCGCTGTACTTACTCACGACCGTTTCATTCTGAGATTGGAAGTGCTCTGGTCTCACATACCACCCCGTCGACCAGGCGCGAATCCCATGCCAGATCGCCGTAGATATAAGACAAATCAGGGTAGGTGTTATCCGCCCAAAAACTCAGGGTCTCTAACCCCCGCATCCTGATACCGTCAAGAACTTGAAATAAAGAATGTCCCACTATCTCCGTGCCAGAAACCGCAGCGATGCTGTCTAAGGCTGTCACAAGACTCTCAAAGCTCTCTCGAAGATTCGAACGCCTCTCGAAGACTTCGAACGCCTCTCGAAGACTTCAATACTCTATGGGCAAACAAAACGTACCTCATAGTGGTCTGGATGGCTAATAAAACGGTTACTTTGCAGGAGGAAATTCACGTGCGCCGCCCTTCCATCTGACGTCGCGAATTTCGAAAACCCAGGCGATTCGCTTTGACCGCCATCACGCAGTGAAATGACACGGGAGTGGACACTCCTGACCTATTTCATCTTAGTAGTGTCCTCAGAGCATTGGGCAGTGCCCTGGGGGCATTGGGTAGTGCCCTGGGGGCACTGGGCAGTGCCCTCAGAGCACGAGGAATGCTCCTGGTGTACTCACTTGCTTTATTATGGCCTCGTCAAGTTCTGGCGCGCAACCTACAATACGACTAGCCTTGGTCCACATATTCACCACCAGAGACGAGAGCCTCGCAGGGTTCGGAAAGGGGTCATGGAGTAGAGTATGTTCGCCGATTAGGACACTGCATTCTCGTTCAACTCGCTGAACCTGCACCGACAATGTGGTGACGCCCTGAGTTATCGCCACGATTTAACCTGGGAGGGAACGCCCTGAGAGTTTCTCGTCCAATATACCCAGAGGCAGGTGGAGATTCATATTCGGGTTGAGCTGGTTGTCCCGATGATGGTGGTGGTTGCCCGGAGGATGGTGGTGCTTGCTCCTCGGGAGCTTGTCTAGACCACTGCTGATAACCTGACTCCGTACTTTCATTCCGACATTCATCATACGGTGGTCGGTTTGGAGACGAATACTGAGGGTCCGGCTCATAGGTAAGTGGTCTTCGTGGCCCGATGTCCCGTGGTGCCGCTGCACTTGTGGATTGGCGTATGGGGGGCGTATTTTCAGAGTCCGGCTCATAAAAAGAAGTAGTTAGTTTGTGCACCGCATCCCGCGATGCCGCAAGACTTTCACTGCCTCGGCGACTTCGCGATTGGCGCGTATATATTCAAGGTCCGCTCATAAAAAGATGTAGTTAGTGTTTTTGTGCAGCACCGGCGTCCCGCGATGCCGCTAGCACTCCCCACTGCCCTCCAGGCATTCGCGATACTTCTGCCGCCTGTACTACTGTACTTATCCGAGCTCGCCCAGCATCCTCGTCGGTTTCTCATAGGTTTAGCCGGACGGTTTCCTTTCAAGCGCCCCCACCCACTTATCAATTAGTAAGAGTCAGCTTGAGGGAAGGGAATGGCTACTATACCTGAACCACAGACAATTCAACATCCGATGAGGCAATTGCCTCCATTACCGCTGCCGCTGCCTTTCTTCGGGTAGTTGCGGGTGCGCTGGCAGTGGTAGCCAGTGCTGATGGAGGCCTCTTACCGCCTACTTGACTTCTTGATGTCCGGGTTGAGTGTCCAGTCTGTGAATAGGTGGTATCGTCCTCCGAAGGGTGCTCTGAGGGGATTTCCTCTTGGTCCTCGACATCCGACCCTTCATTCCCTTGAAATTCGTCCTCTGGAATATTGAATAGTACCCCTCTGTTCCCGCGACTACGCAGACCACTACGCAGACCACCTTTACGGGGTGGTAGGGTCCTTCGCGCCGGCGGTGCCATCTGCAGCGGTACCTGCGGTATAGTATCATCGAAGTCTGTCGTTGAACCGTCATCATCCAATTCAGTGATACGATCTGATGATTCATTTAAGACTTCACTAGTAGGGAGGGTCCTAGGTCGTTTGTGATTCGCATTGGGGTCCCCACCACTAGCAGTGGGAGGAGGACGCTTGCTGCCGCTAGCAGGGGGCATCTTGATTATTTGGAGGGTGTTGACGAGTGCTTACAGGGCAGAGAAAGGAGTGCGGGGTTTAGTAGACTATTTCCTTGGCGTGAAAATTTTCCACGCCTAACCTAATTATTAGCGCGTCGTCACATACTATCACTCGGAAGTTCACTTCATTTCATTGGGGGGCACTCCCACTGCCCTCACTGCCCTGGGAGCACTCCTCTGCCCTGGGGGCGCTCCTCACTGCCCTAGGAGCACTCCTCACTGCCCTGAGAGCATTATTCACTGCTCTGGGAGCACTCACGACTGCCCTGGGGGCATTGATTCAGGAGTATAAAAACGAATTTATTGCTTGCCTAGATAATGCTAACGTGAAACAAAATAAAGCTTCCGGGAAGGATAGCGGGGCGATAAAACTCCTTAATAAACACGAATGCCCTTTAGGCAGTGGCGACTTACCTCAGGGCAGTGGCGACTGCCCTTGGAGCAGAGAGAACAGATCAACAGAGCATCAGTAAATATAGTAGTAGGAAAAATTAACAATCTTTAGCTTGCCTGAGTAGTAGTATCCGCATTAGCCTTTCCCTTAGCTGCTCTCTGTGCTGCTATCTCGGTGGGAGTCCAGATCTTCCCAACTACGAAATCGGGGTCGTCCGGGCCAACGCCTAGGGGGAACTTCCGAAGGTATAATGGCGTAAGGTGGTCGATGCCCCCCTGCTGCCTATCCCGACGTACTACGAGCTCGTGGAGCACTCTCTGGAAACCTATGTCGCTACGGGGCAACTGTATCCTGCGCCCGGTGGTGGTGACCCTGACATTTGGATCGAACTCGGTATCTTCTGCCGGCAGGTCGACGAGGGTGTAGTCCTCCTCCTGTATATGGGGAAAAGACCTGCGTGTGGGTGGGGTCTCTAGACCATCGATGCCAGCCGCGCCTGCTCTGTGGAGAATGGCCAGTATCCTGCGAGGTCTAGCCTTGGTGTCTTGCAACCAACACTCAACCTCCTCGCTGTCGGTGATCTGGACACTCCTCGGGGCCTGCCCTACAGGGGCATCCTCCATTGCTCCCCGGATAGTCCTGATAGCCCTACCCGCTGGGGTATGCTTTAGTATTATCCTGCACAGCTCAGTGAAGGTGGGTTCGGTCATGATCCCCGCGAAGTTAGGCTCATTGCTCTCGTCGTCCCAGTGGTATTCAGGCGCTACACCGGGGCGGTGGCCCCCATGAAAGTCAGGGTCTACCACGGTTACCGAACGATTGGGGGGGCTGCAGCAAATGTGTAAGTAAGTGTGTCCCAGTGACTGCGATGACCCTGCCTCCGGAGGCTCGTCGGTATTGCCATGCTCTGGCCCTAAACTCACAAGATGCCATTGCCTCTAGACCGCCTCCTTTGTTGCAACGTCACTGATGAGCCACTTCAGGGCATCCGACAGGTCCTTCTTAGCAGGGCATTCTTCACCCTCCATATGGGCAAGGTGTTTCAAAAACTTCGGTGGCTATAAGCCAGTTGCATAACTGGTTAAATAGGACCATACCAGACGTCGTCTTGTTCACCCAGCCTGTGGCTATCATGCGCCGAGTGAGGTCGCCAAGGAGAGTAGATAGACCCTGCTCGTCAAGGCTAGGCGTGATTTTAGACTTCAAGGCGGCTCATTCTGGACCTTTTTGATATGCGTTGGGGGGCACCGGAGGTTGCTTTTTGGGCGGTGGTTCTCTGGGCACTGGCGGTGGCTTTCTGGGCACTGGGGGCTGCTTTCTGGGTACTGGCGGTGGCTTTCTGGGCACTTGCTTTCCGGGCGCTTGCTTTCCGGGCGCTTGCTTTCTGGGCAGAGGAGACAGGTTCTGAATCAGAGCTGCTCACGGGACTTAGGCTTGATAGCTCAGAATCTGAATGCTCAGGGGCCTGCGGCTCAGAATATTGGGTCACTTCAACCTCATTCTCAGGCTGGCCAAGTTCAGGACTAATTAGCCTAGGTTTTGGCCTTGGAACGCCTGATATCTTCTTCCTCTTGGCGTGGGGCCCAGCCCTCTTGGAGGAGCAGTTTCCGCTGGATGAAGGTACGTCAGATATGTCCTTATGCTTATGGCTGTTACTGTTGTCCTTGGGGTTACCAGCCCGGTGATTGCCGGTGCTTTGGGGGTTGCTGGGAGTTCTCTAATACGAGATAGCTATGAGTATGATGAGATGCTTACAGAATTGGGGGGACTGGACCTTATTTATGGAAGTAAACTCCATCTTGGTCGGTATGAATTGAAAGCCGTGAATTGAAAGCGGTGAGTCGAAAGCGATGACTTGAAAGCGGTGAATTGAAAGCGGTGAATTGAAAGCGATGATTTGGGGGTGAGTAGTGGTAGGAGGCACGGATTGGGCTCTGGTTTGTGCTCTAGGAGCACTCCCGGGTGCTTTGGGGGCACCTGCCTCCTGCACTCGCCCAATACGCGATATCCAACATACGACGTCATTAACGGCTTTTGCAATCGGTTGTTATTTCCTACGCCGGTGCATGCTGGAGTATCTTCATAGCCCCAGGGTCCACGTTTTTCGCCATTGCCTGCAAGCAGTGCCTAATGTCCCTAGGGCAGTCGGGAATGCCCCTAGGGTAGTCGGGAGTGCCGCCAGGGCAGTGGCGGGTGCTTTCAGAGAAGGCATTGTTTGCATAGTGTTTGCTGAGACGCTGACGCGATGTTTTGATATCTAGAAGATGTGTGAAACAAACAAACTATCAATGTCTTACGGCAGAAGGTAAACTCCACCTCCGTGAAAGACTAACGACTGCCACCAGAAAGACTCCCGACTACCTCCAGAGCATTCAATACGCCGATGAAGTCTATGTGTCCTTTCTGCACCAAATCTTATAAAGACTTCAGCAGGTTTTGATAAAGATCTCCGCTTCTGCGCACCCCAGCAAGGCGAATGAATGGTTCATAGAACAGTCCAATTTCTTTGGGCTCGAGAGCCAGTTCACCAGTCCCGACGACTCAGTGATAGTGCTGACGACCGAAGATGGTAGCAACTACTGCGAGAGCAAACCGACTCGGATCTCGAATCTGAATCTTCTTCATGCAGGGTTCGGAGGACAATGAGGGAGAGGTTAAGAACAACTATTTATGAAGGTGCGGGGGAGGGCTTGTTCGTCTCGAAGGAGTATGCCCAGTGCTCTGAGAGCCTTCTCGGGGACCCATGGCACCCCTTCAACTCAGCATATGAATTTCGGATTGCGCGCTACTTTATACTATCAAAGGCATCGCAAAGCAACATCGGCAGTTTCTTTCTTCATGCCCCAGTAAGCATTCAGCAGTGCTCCTACAGCACTGGCCGGGGCTTTATGCGGAGGTTGGAGGAAATGAATGATTGTCTAGGAAAATCGAGCTGGCGACATTCTGAGGTTGAAATAGGGGCAGAAGATCCTCAGACTACTACCGCGACCGTTAACGACAGCGATTCCTTCTGGTCCACGGGCATTCAAGAGTTGCTTAGTGTACAGACGCTACGTGATGGAATATAACGAATCAGGGAAAGGATGTATGGGGAAATGCATACGGCAGACTGGTGGTGGGAGACACAGGTGGGAACTCCCTAATGCCCCTGAGAGCACCCGCGAATGCCCTGAGAGCACCCACTAATGCCCTAAAAACAGAATACACTGCCGGAAGGATCTACCTTAATTCCTATCATATGCGCGTCGGACGGTACACACTTGACAAATTTTAGTGGAGACAAGAAAGCCTGGCCAGTCTATCTGACGATTGTAATATTGTTTCCTCGGTGCGGGGAAAGCCCTCAGGGCACTCGCTAATTCTCCTGGGGCTGTTGCCGATCCCTCCAAAGCTAGGAAAAAACGCGAATGCCAATACGCTGCTCCGCCGTCAGAGTCAAAAGGCACTACACCAAGCTCTCAATGACATTTTCGAGAGCGTGAGTAGATGCAAGGACGGAGAGGTGATGGCCTGCGCGGATGGCTACGAACGCCTCTGCTTCCCGGTCCTATGCAGCTGGATTGCCGATCAACCCGAGCATGCATCCCTGCAAAATATCAGCAACCACGCCTGCCCTAGATGTGAGGTAGAATTCCAATGCCTTGAAGACGGGCGATATCCTGAGCGCGATCATCAAAGCTATCAGGATATGGTTAGAGTTTAGGAACCCGCAAACACATCTGCAGTCCAATACCTTGTATCGAAGTCCGTGAAAGACACTCTTCAACGCTTTGATATGCCCAGAGTCAACGCCTACGACCTCAACAAGCCCGATATCTTGCACAACATATATCTAGGCTTATTAAAACACATGATGGAGTGGGTTCAGGCGTTCCTCAAGAAGCATAATCGATTGGACGCGTTCGACCAGGCTTGGTCGTTGATTGCACCATATCCTGGGCTTGCAGTACCAAATAAGCCTTACAGGGCGACGACACAATGGCAGGGAAAGGAGATGCGGAATCTTGGGCGGATTGTCCTGGGGGCACTCGCGGTTGCTCTGAAGGACCCGTGCGCAGCTGTGAGGGCAGACTTTGGGAAGGCACTAAAATGTGTACGTTCATTGATCGATTTTCATTTGATGGCGCAGTATGGGAGCCATACAAGGGATACCCTAGACTATCTAGAGGGTTATCTCAAAGACTTCCACAAATACAAGGATATCTTCCTTGAGTTTCGCGCTGACAAGCGGGCGAAGAAGGATGCAAGGGAGCGGACGAGAGCCTTGCAACAGCAGGGTGAAGGCTCCCAGAGCACTGACCACTGCCTACGGGAGATTCACGAGATCCGTGAAAGGTCGCACTTCAACTTCATTAAGTTGCACCTGCTATCACATTATAGGGAGCATGTGGAGCGCTTTGGTAGCATTCCGATGTTCTCCACAGATATGAGCGAGCTCGCCCATATACACCAGATCAAAGAAGTATATAGAGCATCGAATAAGGTCGACGCGGCGACCCAAATCCTGGACTATGGCGGCGACGATTAGCACTAGAGATACGTAATATTGAACCTCAAAGAAGAATTTTCTAGACATCGCGACAACCTGCGGAAGTTACTTGAGATATTAAAGACTGAGGAGCGGAAAAGGTTACCTAGCGAACGTCCTGTTATCGATGCTCGACTCCCATTACGGAAGCTCTGCAATCTATCGCGAGAATCAAAACGGCTATCTGATATCGCGGATGGGCTTAAAATGAGTAGAATGACACTGGTCAGGCTCGTGAAAGAGTATGCAGAAGATAAGGGATGTCTTGAGAGCTTTGCCGGAAGCTGGGAGAGCATTAGTGAGTACCGTGTGGAAAGGTTCAGGTGTCTGCGGGTGCCTATACCCATTTTCCAAAGCACTCAGACGATATGAGCTTTCATAATCTTCGCCAGTACAGAGATGTAGTATTCAGAAAGTGAGTAAAGAACATTGAGTTTGGTTAGTGGTATCATCCTCTGAACACTGGGGGAGTGCTCAGAGGACGCCTTCCCAGAGGCTAGAGGCTATAATCAAGCCGCGATAATAGAAGGCGATCACATGACTGCGTGCATGGTTTTGCAAAGCGACTTTGACTCGTGAGTAGACGCACATGAGGGATCACCCTTCCTGAGCTGCACGTGGTTCAACGTTCCAGAGGCGAAGAACTTATTCGAGTGTGCGATTCGTGACGAATGCTTCATGGCGGAATAATAAAAGAGGACGCGTACTCCAGTCTCTGATATCTCTTGCTACTAACTACGTGTACACGATAGGGAATGCTCAACCTATGTGTTGGGTGTAATCACCTCTTGCTAGCTAGCACGTTACCCAGGGGGTGAACCCTAGGCCTTAGTTTGGACTTACAATGAGACGTAGGGGAGTTGACCACGATCGAGGAGGAGGGGAGAAGGACAACAACAACAACAACAGTGGCCCGAAGGCGAGGAAGTGGGCCCGAAGGCGAGGAGAAGAGGGCCACGAGGGCGACGAGGACAGCAAGGCAACGTTTAAGGACAGCGATTCATAATGAATGAGGCCTAGCCCTGCCCCCGAAGTTAGAAGGGACAGGGCTTAGGCGAAGGGAAACTCCCGAGGAACTCTAGTTTGCGTAAAGAGTATATTCGTAAAGTATATAGTAAGAGAAGATAGAGAAGAAGAGAAGACGCTATGAGAGAGGAAAGGAAGACAGCATAGTGTGTCATGCCCTTTATAGTCCTCTCTACTGAAAGTTACATAATCAACGCATCCCTAAGCTCAAATGGCCGACCCGAGGATATTACATCGTAAAGAAAAGAAAGAAAGAACATAAGAAATAACTATACAAGGGTCTTCGGGACGCAGATGGTTAAACCGAAGACAAAGACCCAATGAACTATCAGCAACGTCTATCTGGAAGGTAGCATAGTGTACCGGCGGCCCAGCCTAGACGCACCTCAAACCCAAAGGGGAAGAGAGAAGCGAAGCAACATACATCGGAATCCTCCGAACAGAACCCATAAGCGAGCACTGTCGGAGGAAGTACAGGATTAGGAAATAGAAAAACATTAACTCCGACAAAGGAAAACCCCGCACCAAACCACCGCACCGATCAACATACTAAACCCCGATCTCTTAGCGAGATCGCCTAACAAGCCTGCCATCGTCCCTGTCAGCGTGCTGACCCTCCATGTTCCCTTCGTGATGTCGGGAGACCCGTGATCTGTCAGGTCCGATTGGATCCATAACAGTAGGTCCCCCTTCGGAGGATTTCGTCCCGAAATCCTAGGTAAATGTGGGGAGAGGTCAGTAAAGAAAGTCGGAAAAAATTTTCCAGGAGACGCGCATTAAGCGGGTTCATTTGCGAAAGAACCCGTCAACAAACTATACTTAGCTAAACAGCGTGGCCGAAGCCAGAGAGCAACGCACGCAGCGCAAAAAGAGAACTCTTTCACAAGAGTATAGGGACTTCCCTGTGACGGGAAGGGAGGCGACAACAACAACCAACGACAACACAACCAACAACAACCGACGACAACAACTAAAAGTGGCCCACTTAAGGGGGGTGACTGGCGGCCCTTTGCATAGTGAAAGGGGGAGGCAGAAAAGGGAACAGCGATACCTTAAAAGGTATGGGGGGAGAGGTGAAACTGGCGGCCCTTTGCATGTTGAAAGGGGGAGAAAAAGGGAGAGGAGGGGGGGGGGGTGAACTATTACTCCCTATTGGGAAACCAGTAATTGCTCCGTAAGTGGTCTGCTCCGACTCCCTATTGGGAACCCAGACGATGCAGCGTAGGTGGGTGAAGGTGGTCTCCTCGTAGTGAGGAGAGAGGAGGTGGTCCCGATGGCCCAGAACTAGGTCGAACTGGCGGGAGATGTTGATGTGGTCTGCTCCGACTCCCTATTGGGAACCCAGACGATGCAGCGTAAGTGGGTGAAGGTGGTCTCCTCGTAGTGAGGAGAGAGGAGGTGGTCCCGATGGCCCAGAACTAGTTCGAACTGGCGGGAGAGTTGAGGGGGGTGGTCTGCTCCGACTCCCTATTGGGAACCCAGACGATGCAGCGTAGGTGGGTGAAGGGTGGTCTCCTCGTAATGAGGAGAGAGGGTGGTCCCGATGGCCCAGAACTAGTTCGAACTGGCGGGAGAGTTGAGTGGAGGGTGAGGGAACCGAGTTCGGCGGTCTGGAGGACGACGCAACGTAATCTCGTGGAGAGACGTGTGTGGAGGGAAGGGATCACCCCTTCCCTGAGCGTACGTGGTTCAATGTTCCAGAGGGCGCAAGAACTTGGTTCCGAGGGGGGCGATTCGTGAGGTACGAATGTCGGCGAAGGGGGGAATAGTTGAAGAGGATCGTGGGCTCCAGTCTCTGATATCTCTTGCTACTAACTACGTTTACACGATAGGGAATGCTCAACCTATGTGTTGGGTGTAATCACCTCTTGCTAGCTAGCACGTTACCCAGGGGGTGAACCCTAGGCCTTAGTTTGGACTTACAATGAGACGTAGGGGAGTTGACCACGATCGAGGGAGAGGAGAGGAGAGCCACGAGGGCAAGGGCCACAAGGGCGACGAGGACAGCAAGGCAACGTTTGAGAACAGCGATTCATAATGAATGAGGCCTAGCCCTGCCCCCGAAGTTAGAAGGGACAGGGCTTAGGCGAGGGGAAACTCCTAAGGAACTCTAGTTTGCGTAAAGAGTATATTTATAAAGTATATAGTAAGGAAAGATAGAGAAGACGTTGCGTAGAGAGGAAAGGAAGACAGCATAGTGTGTCCGCGGCCCTTTATAGTCCTCTCTACTGAAAGTTACATAATCAACGATCCTCGGAAGCTCCAATGGCCGACCCGAGGATATTACATCGTAAAGAAAAGAAAGAAAGAACATAAGAAATAACTATACAAGGGTCTTCGGGACGCAGATGGTTAAACCGAAGACAAAGACCCAATGAACTATCAGCAACGTCTATCTGGAAGGTAGCATAGTGTACCGGCGGCCCAGCCTAGACGCACCTCAAACCCAAAGGGGAAGAGAGAAGCGAAGCAACATACATCGGAATCCTCCGAACAGAACCCATAAGCGAGCACTGTCGGAGGAAGTACAGGAATAGGAAATAGAAAAGCATTAACTCCGACAAAGGAAAACCCCGCACCAAACCACCGCACCGATCAACATACTAAACCCCGATCTCTTAGCGAGATCGCCTAACAAGCCTGCCATCGTCCCTGTCAGCGTGCTGACCCTCCATGTTCCCTTCGTGATGTCGGGAGACCCGTGATCTGTCAGGTCCGATTGGATCCATAACAGGGACTCCCGATAGCCCTCATGGCCTTCCGAGAGTCTCCAGACGCCCAAGAAACAGAGTATGGGTAGTGAATATTCGCAGCATATTGGGAATGGCTCACCTATTTGAAATTGACGGAGGAAACTGGCTTGTAAATACTAGGATTGATTTGCGTACATGGAATGAATTTAGTTGAATAGTTAGCCCGACGTCGGCCCTCTAAGCACTGATGAATGCCCTCAGAGCACTCGTGAATGCCCTCAGAGCAATAGTACACTTGAGAGGGGTGGAGGGTATGATTATGTGGAGAGGGCTCCGGGAGCTCCAGGCGCACAGTCTTGGAGTCTCCGCCCTGGCGAGTGGGTTGCGCCAGGGGATAGTAGTGATAGGGTGCTCGCCGGGGGCTCCAGGGGCTCCAGGTGCTCCAGGTGCTCCAGGCGGAAAGGCTTGGAGTCTCCGCCCTGGCGAGAGGGTTGCGCCAGGGGATGGTGTGGTAGGATGCATCTCCAGGGGCTCCTGGCGCCTCCAGGCGATAAGGCTTGGCGTCCGCGCCCTGGCGCAGGGGTTTGCGCCAGGGGAAGGGGTTTGCGCCAGGGGAAGGGGTTTGCGCCAGGGGAAGGCGGCGAGCTTGCTGATGAAGTTCTGTTGGTTTCTATGGGTTTCGGTGGCAGGGATTTTGTGAGTTAAGGTTATGTATGTATTTCTAATACGGGTGGGGTATCGGGGGTTCTATGGGTTTCTATGGATGAGTCAGCGAAGGGATTTCTGTTCTATATATAGGGAGCTCTCTCCCTCGCTTGTAGGATTTCTCTTCTTCTCCTTTTCTCTTCACGCAACCTTCTTGTCCTTTTAGTCAATACGATACTTTAGGACCTCCATAGTCCCGTTCGTGAAGAGTCTTCGGGCTCGCCTCTCGTATCTCGTCATGGTTCTATCTCGTACCCTGTCTTCATAGATCCCCGACTTCGACCCCGCTTTACGTTATCCTGCCTCGGTTGTGTACCTTGGCATCCCTCGCCCCGTCTCGCCAAGCCTCCGTGATATGTTTCTATTGAGTTCCACCGGTTTTTGTTGCAGGAGTTCTGTGAGTTAGTTGGATGCATGTATTTGTAATTGGATGGTGAGCTTGGGTTTCTATGGTGTTCTATGGATGAGTCAGGAAAGGGATTTTCTGTCTATATAGAGGGAGTTCTCTCCCTTGCTTGTAGAACTTCTCTTCTTTTCCTTGTTTCTTCACGCAACCTTCTTGTTCTTTTAGTCAATAGATATTTCATGACCTTCATAGTTCTTGCCTCGTTGAGAGCCTTCATGCTCAATCCCTGTTCTTCGTCTTTGCCTCGTTTAGTTTGTTCTACTTCACCTCAAGTAGTCCTGTTCTACTGCGCCTTGCTCCGCCTTGGTTGTGTCACTTGTCACATCTGGTTCTTGTCTCCTCTCGTCTCCATAATACAGATCAAGCATATATATTGGAATGGGAGGTACGCAGGCAGGTGAATGAAGACTTGTAGCATTTAATTGGGAAGTAAATAAAATTTAATCTGTCAGATCTACCTGTGTAAAATAATCGTGAATACTGGCTTATCTGCATATCTGTGTTTCTCAATGAATAAGAAAATCCTTATAAAACTATTATCATTTATTAAAATCATTTACTAAAATAAAGAATAATCAAAACATAGGTTAATAAGAGACTATTTAGAAAAAAATATTATAAATCAAAAACAGTCTTATAATAGAAATATTAATAGCTTAATATAGGTTTATATTTTTATATAGACTGGCGCTAAAGTAGTAGAGGGGCAGCGGAGAAAAAATACGTACCTAAGTAAGAGAGGTGACATAGCAGTACCTGAATGCGGTCAGGGGCTGTGGTAAGCGAGACACATGTATGTATAAGTGTTAGTCACACAAAATGACAGGTGTTCGGAGAGGACGCTAAGGGCTGAGCGCTCCTCCGTTGAGTCTATTTAACAGGCTTCTGCTCCCTTCCTCAGAACTAAATCCCTTTTCGAACACCTTGCGTCTCACATTAGAGGTGAACACTACTGCGAAATTAGAACATGCCAGTAATATAGGACATTGGCTTGCAAGTCAATCCTTTCCGGAAAATATTACCCATTCTATGCAACACCCTGTTCAACACATTCTGATTATGCATGGGTAAGCAGCGGAATACTAACGAGTAGAAAACTATATTTAGTGAAGGCTAATGAGTATGCTATAATCCGCCGCCATGTAGGGTGCTGTACCCACTATGCCAGAAATGGTGGGTACATTCCGGTCGGTGAGATCCCTGGAGGGAATGGAGCTCGCATAATTACATGTAGTAAGTGGGTCGAAGCGCCCAGGAAGCCTCAATCCCAGTGAAGGTAACGGCGGTATGTTTGACTTCTTTTACCACAGATCCAGGGCAACACTATCTACCCTCCTACGGGCTCGGACAGGAGATTTCCCTCCCCATGGCCCCCCATCACCGGGCGTGATATTGAGGCCCTTCCAATATGTTACAGATACCGGGGTCAAGGATATGGTGATGCTTGCCTCCCTCATATAGATCGTTGGCGGTAACCAGCAAGATCTACCCAGATAAAGATTAATCATAGGAGATCCCTGTAAACTCTAACAAACTTATGGCATTTTGCGTTCGGCTTTCACTGCCACGACTGTTCTTGTCTAACTAGTAAGGCCAGTGAGCCAACAAGACCTCTAATTTGAGTCGTGCAAGACTCTTAGAATAAGGAATCAACTACTCTATACCTTGTCATAAAAACAAATACTCTTAAAGGTATTCAGTTCCGCTTGGTGTCATTGGTTACCACTCCCCCTCGTAACTGGGCCCTGTTTACTGCAATTAGTAGTCTGGGCCGGGCTACGTAGATCTCTATGTTCACGATAATTGTCATAAACGTCGTTCTGGACTTAGGCATCGAACCGATCTTGCCTTTAGCTTACGCGAGTATCAGCAGCATTTTATATTTTGAATGACCTACTTGGCTATCGCTATAGTGTAACCGCGAGTATATACAAGAGTTTACATTGACTCTCATGTTGTGTCTCTGAAGGTGTACGCCCTGCTACCGTAAATCTAACCAGGCAGCACTTTATGCTCGGCAAAGCGCAAGTAGGCTAGTGAGCTGCCTTACTTACGTATTCATGACTGTACGAAAGGGAGAGCAATTGCTTATCAGGCCTGTGGGTAGGTACATATTTGTACTTGCTCTTTTATGACGGAATTAAGGCCATGGTTCTTGCTCTTTGTGCGTATCTCTCACTTCAACTTGCCGTACTGGAACTATACACTAGCCGAATGGCACTATTATCTATCTTTCTGGTATCAGCGATGTCTCTCGGTGATAACCCGATAACATGGTACGTACCAGTTGGTGTCCTCGGTTGGCCATGGGGTCAGGTTCGTACATCAGGAGTGGTACCCCAATCACAACGCCGCACATGGCTGAAAGGAACCGAGGCATCCGTCAAATACCTCTACGCACTCGGGCCTTTATTGTAGGGGCTTCACAAAGGTTAGGGCATTGGGGAAGGGACCAGAGGTGAGTGCTGGCCCAAAGGAGCGACTATATTGGCCGTTACGGGTGGGTAGATGAGTACTGGTACTATCCCTTAGACGAATGAAATCATCAAACTCGCACCCTGCCTTTTTGAGCTAATACTAGCTTAAGCAGGCAGCTAACAGCTATATTTCATTGGCTATATGTGTATTATCACCCATTATAAGAAACGAGTATACTCAACTCAGTGCGTGCACGGTCCAGGCTGCGAATTTGAAGATTTCATCCGCCCAAGGGATAGGAGAATATGAACATCCTTTAAACAAGAATCAAAGGAAGCCACAATCTATAATTGGGAAAAGGGGTAATACAGTACGGGACAGGAGTAGTCCGTATTGGAACTGAGCGGGCGAAATAGTGCGAGATTTCACGAAACCTATTGGGGATAAGGGTCATTCATCCTGGCCACGAACTGGCCGCCTAAACTACAGTAGGTTCCTACACCACCTTACCAGGCGCGATACTGCCCATTACAAATCTGAGGAGGGCCCCGGAACAAAGTATTACTAGGCAACCGCATAACATAGCCATCATGACGATCAAAAGGGTAACACAGTCAGGGCTTTAGCCCCCACATACGCCTCATGTTTGCGTTAAGCTATATAGTTTGCACGTACGCCACCTTTCCTTCCAGGCGTTGAGCTTTCTACAGAGAGGTAAACCCGGGATAGCCGTTTATCCCAACCACACCTGTTTGGTTATCCCTTAAGCTGGCAATGATAATAGAGAGCCGGAATCTGTGTGGGAGATCAACTATTTGATAAGAAAGATAACAAGATTCCTGACCAAAATCCACCAATCCTTGCTTCTTTCTGTGGATAAGTATTTGCTGCCAGATTATGGGTTGAGTCACCACCTAATATTACAAATGCAAGTTATAATTAGTTGTGGCGCTGCTTTGCGCGCAGTCCTGAAAGGGTGACCTACCCAATGTATTCCATAACCTGGAGTATAGCTTATTAGCTATCCTGGATTTGACAATGACCAGTTTGCAGATTAATAAGAGGAGAGCGTATTCAACACAGGTAATAATCGGGGGTTCAAAATCCACAAGAATTGCGAGGGCCACTTTCGATATTGCTGTTACCTCATTAACAATAAAGGACATTCAATTCAAGGTCAACAACGCACCGACTATCACTCGGATATTGTACATGGGATTGGATGCCTTTAAGGGGGCGGGAAGCGCCCAAAAACGGTTGTTCTTGCGCTTCCGACCCCCAAATACCAACCCCTCTCGGTCGAGAGGCCTCGTAGATAACCAGGCTTTTAAAAGTTTTCACACCAGCAGGGGGTCACTATCACGATATAATAATCCCATAGATTTAACATAAGTATAGTCAAATGAGTTAACTCTAAGGTTAGGCCTTTGCGCTGGACGAGAGGCTTCACCACTAGACGTAGAAATGTTGCATGGAAAGCTAGGTCGGCCCTAGTATTTCCTGGATTCCTACCTTAGTTGATTGATTTCTTACCTGACCAGGCTTTAATACAATCTGGACATGCACCCTCGAAGAATAGATCAGGATGTCACGTGGCGAGTCCAGTGGTTTCACAGTTTAATAGTTGGGGACGGCAACTGACCAGCCAGTTTCTAATCCGCCTAGCAGCCCCCGTGAATTTGGGGGAGGCAACTTGAATTGTTACAGCCTGAAATGATTACGTACCCAAGGAATAAGCAGTAAAATTTGCACACGTTCAAAGCGTCCCCACTACTCCGGTTCCTGACGCCGACTGCTACTACTCAGTTACCAGATGCTAACGTTGAAAGATCAGAAATTATTTCGAGCTATCATAACGCATGTTGGTTGGCGCCTTGGCGCCAGGCTAGCATCATATACAGTCGCATCCAACAAATTTTGGCCGTTTTGGCGGCGGCGGCAACCCGTGAACCCCACAAAACATCAATGAATAAATCAATTGACAAGCTATTTGATAGAGAATACATAGTAGTATTTAATAAAATATCAGGAAATCAAATATGTGACCAGAATTTGCTGTGCCCTCCAGCTAATACCAGAAATAGTACATTTATTTTTGGTAAGGAATTTACCAACTTATTTACCTTTCTGTAGAAAAATTAGCCCTTATTATTTAGTACTGCAATAAAGAGCTTATCTTCATTATAAAATGATCCCTATATATAACTTTTTAACATTTAAAGAGTTCTCGTATGCGTTTTCATATGAGTAGCATAATATTAAAAGATAGTGATTAACTTTTGTCGTTTTGTGACATCTTTATCAAAATACTAAAACCAATAGTATAAAATCAAATATCAATATATTCAATTGAGAATATATATTAGAACTTGCTAAGTTGTTACGAAACTAAAGGTATTAATATACTTCTATATATTCTTTATTTCTTCTCAGAAATACTTTAACTATTAATAATACAAAATTTCGAATGCTAGATCAGCAGATTTTGATTTTATAACCTACACACAAAAACATATAATATACCTTCAAAATACTTTAAAGTTGTAGTAAAAGCACCTTATATTAATTATATATTTTAAATTATAGCTTTAATACCGTTGCTAGCATAAATTTCCCATCAAAAGTGAATGAGTTGTTGGATTTATGACTAAAAGGAAATGGAGAATTTCTGATTGCAAATAGTGGATATTTTAAACTCTGGTCATATATTTAATTTACTTATACCCTGTGAAACACCCCTATATCCTATCTATCAAATATATTATCATTTGATTTTTCTGTTGATATTCGTGGTGTGTCGCGCCGTCGCTAAGTCCTCCCAACGGCCAAAACTTGTTGGATGCGGCTGTACATCTCCCTCTTCCGTGTAATTGGCCAACTAGAAGCAGGCTGGGAACTAGACACGTTTATAAGTCGGTTCGCGAATCCGACGGCACTCGATCATAGGATTTCACAGCTTCGCCCACTCTCTATATGTGAACATTTCAGACCCTGGACTTCTCAAATATTAATGTGAGCTTAGGGAATCCCCTTGCGTGGCCAACTCAGGCACCCAATCTAGGCCTCCAACTCTTCCCAGTGTCACGGTACCCGTCGTGCTCCTATGCGATACTAAGAATTGTTTTTTCCTTTCGGAAAATGGGGACAGATAGCTCTTTTCAGCCCCGACATTGGCCGCCTGAATTTAAATGGCTTGATGACTCACGCGTCAAATTGTTCATAAAATACCAACCCAATACCAACCCAAGTGCCAACCAGCAGTCTATCCTCGATATAACCTCAATATCGCACTCACGATTGAGACTATGAGCGCCGACGACACTGCTAATCCATTTCTTGGCCTTCCTACAGAGATCTACCTCTGCATCTATGACCACCTATCTACCCGCGATCTCTCAGTTCTATCCCGCACGTGCCGCACTTTCCATAACCTTTTGCTCCCCCAGCTCGATGTACATTTTACCGCCGATGTCAACTCAATCTACCGGTGGGCTGTGTTGGAAAACCGCCCACGAGCGCAGCGGCGGGCGTTTCTTCTAAGGCACAAAAGGTTGGTCGACAAGTATTACGCCCCATTTATCCCCGAGATTCCCTCTCCCTTCCGGATCCCGAACGCTACGAGCAGCCGCGGGCGTGCAGAGGTTGTACGTCTGCTAGTGGAAGCCTGGTTACGCCCAGGTGGGTGTGATCAATTTGTGCAATAACGTTATGCCGGAGGTGGTGGGCTCACCGTTGGGGCTTGGGTTATGATGAGGGTTGGTGAGATGTGGTTTCTTTGCCGAGGTTGAGCGATTCGGTATGCATATATGATTGGTCGGAATGTCTTGGCACTTTCTTTATTCGTTTTTGCTTAGATTGATCCATCAATATGGAATTTTCCTTTATCTTTCCATTCGCTCAAGTGGTCCGTGATCTTTCTACCTCTCTTAATATTGGAGAACACCCTCCTGTTCGAGCCTGGCAGCGAATATTGTTTTTGTTATATATTATACAGGATGGAATTTCGCAGCCCTTTTGTGGCAATATTTGCCTTCGCAAAGAACCAGTAATGATATAATACAATAGTGGTCTAAATCCTGCTACAACTATCACAGGGAAGATATATTTTTCCCAGCTCGCAATAATAATCTCAACACCTCCCACCAACTAAAGTCGGGTGAAAATGTGTGATACGGTATAGTGCGGTAAACGTGTCAAAAGTGATTAGTTCTTTGCGGTACATACAAACTCGTGAGTTAAACTTCCTGCTGGTTTGAAGGAAGCTCCATTTTTTTATATTTCAAAACTTTAAAATGTAGATCAAATCTAATCTCAACATGGGCATCTATGTTAATATATGTGTTATCAAGAAGGAATCGTTCGAACAGTACGGGAAGTCTGCTTTCAAGAATGTGTTGAATGGAGGATCAGCGATGCCAAATAGGCTAATCGCAACCCATAAAACTGTCATTCTATGACTTGACACGATATCGTCGAGTAGATATATGAAAGAATTTGGTAGTATATTGTTAATCATTTGTTTTTTTTATGGCTTGACTGCTAGTCGCCTCCTAGGTCAATAGACCCTAACCCTAACGAGATAGGAGACCTTTTACTTTGCTCCGGTCGATTCTTAGTATCACCACTTATATCTATCTCTAACTCCGGCATATACCCTCAGTAAACCTATATTATCAAATATGGTTGGACCCTTGCGCATTACTCAGTGATGCATGATTCGATAATAATACCCCGCAGGTGGGAACTAGAAAAGGTAATAACATTGGGAGATCCGTGAGTTCAATATCGTAGCTTTCCTTATCCACTAGACCAAAGCTACCTTCAAATCATGATTAAGACCCGCACTAGACCATTTTGAGATCACAAAACAGCAATTGCAGCAGGTACCAATGTCGCCGACGCCTATATCACAGCTGTCGTTGTCCCAAACCCGAGAGACTTAGGAGCTACAGCCCCCACACCAATAACAAAACACTAACGCGACAAGAGCTGTCACACGTAACAGCCAAACTTCAGCAGTCTAATGGCCATTATCCCCCGGGGTAGAGAAATCATGTTTTATACCATAGAATGTTCACATACCATGTTTTTATTCTTCTCTGCATCTTAATCATTTCCTATCACTTGGGTCCGTTCAGGTCTTCTCTGCAATGTGTGCTACTCCCGTGCCAAGCAGACAAATGTTATACCTAGGCCTATTCTCCGCTACATATGTCATTACCACAAGGACATGTTACGTTTCATTTATTAGTATAGAACAGATATCTATAGTTACGTAGTATATAGTCACTCGATCAAACAGGTCTTGTGCTGTCCTCCGTACAGTAGGATTTTAAAATGATGCATTGATGATCAACGAGTGGTGCTTACAATCCAGTTTGAATCCTCAATCCAGATATATCCTATAAACGACACACATGCTGAACGAGCGAGCGATGAACGACCACTCCCGATTATAACAACTCCCATTACTGAGTAACTTGACATGTACGAGCGACATCATGATCAATTGAGGACGAGTGAGAAATGATGATCGAATGAAGTCCTGTGAACGGGTGACCGCCCATGATTCTCCGAGTGATGGTATATGAAAGGAGAACTATTTGCAAAATGACGCGATTAGAGTAGTAAGCTGAGTATATGGGCATTCTGATTGAATAAACTCTGTTATTATCAAGTCATTGCTGTAGTGTATGTCCGCCAATAATGAACACTCAATAACAGCACGGATAACAGCCGTAGAACACAGCAGAATTACTAACAACAGCCCGCTCGGAACCCTATAGCTACATGAGGAGCTGCGTGAGTCATTAATTCCGTAGGCGCATAGACCTATATAGTAAGGGTCCGGGCGCTGCCTATCGGGGTACAGTTGGACCATAGTCTTCCGCTTAAAAGCCTACAATCCCACTACTATCGAGAGGGAAGGGATTCACAATCTACTTACTTTTTTCAGGAAGATGATAAAGCTGAGCTATTTCCCGCTGACAGGCCCTAATGTCATATCAGAGCGGGCTGAACTTCATCGGCATCAACTCAAGCTTCCTGATAGCAGAGGTATTCAAGTACTAGTAACTTTAGCAGCTACCGGTGTTAACTGTTCAGACCACTAAATGGTCAACATCAAGCAACTTGAGCTATGATGGGAGCATCAAAATTCTTATTTCGTTTTCCAGTCACCAATGAGAATAATCACCATTACCTCCACAGGAGCGCAAAAGGTAGTGCAACAATTTAGAAACTCGTATCCTCGTGAAATCCATCCATACGAGAGGTTGCATCTCTCACTAGAGAGGGGTCAAGTCCACTACTAGGTGAGAATGTTACACATTCGGATGCTATTCAGGAGGAAAGGGTTGTTTGCAGCTGTCCAGAGGCCTCTGCTGTGCAAACCGAAGCATAATATTACTTTCAGAGCACCACTCGAACGCGAGCAGACAGAAAAGGGCTAGTCTAATCCAAGGTTCCTTGAACCTGCTTCCTCCTTTATACATATCTGATGTTAGCAGGCCTAGTTATGGCTGACATGACCGCTAACCCTCTTTTTGATGCGACAGGAAGTACAGGAGGCTTGGGACCGAGCATCATCAGACCATCTTTGTTAACATCCTTCATGATTGAACTATTCATAGTGAGAATTCGTTTCCCGGCCTTTCTCAACATTACCCAGTACCCAGGCTCAACAGACTCAGGAGATAAAGCTGAGCACCAATACCCGCGAACATCTGTTAATAGGGATAAATTTCTATAGTTGAGCACGTGAGCTCCCCGAGTCAGCTATAGGGAACTAGCAAGTAAAGAAGAGTACGCCGCGGTGGCACTGGGAGTAACTTCAACTCAGTGGATGTCTAAGAAAAGATAATTTCGTGCACTGGCATGCATGACGATTATAAGATAGAACGAAAAAGGTACTTTATATCTGGGAGAGATAATTCTGGGTTCTGTGCGAGCCCTTACAAGACCACACGGGTTAAGTGCGGAGAATAGTTCGGGCGCGATGATGTGCGCATGCGTTTCACCTCCCCATTCGAAGTGTAACATTGTGTAGCCAGTGATCCTAGGCGAGTGTGGGGATGTATGACAGGGTAATATGAGGGAGTTTGACTTAGCTTTCGGGAGGTGCGGCAGGGTTCTGTCTTACCCTGGATTTACACAGCTACATCATGGAATTACTACTAGCGTTATGCTCCAACTAGCCATAGAACAGGTGAGCGATACACCAGGGTGAACATCTTTCCCGATTCATTCAAACACTCTAAAGCAACGAATCAAAACCGGAAGGCCTAATACTCGAGCGCAATAGGATCACGTTAAGCACTGATTCAGCTACCTAGGACAATTTCAACGTCACTGATCCATCTCGCCTTACCTGGATCCGATCCTGATCTAGTGAGAGGGGCCATAATGGTAGTGACCGTCTCGCTCTGGGTTTCTCAAATATCGCTGGGGCACAGCTTTTGTTAAGCCACGCCCCCTTGCCGCGGTCCCTCTTAGCGTGTCTCCTGATAACTGTTCTGACTCGCTCCCCCCTCTTCCATTCGAGAAGCGTACCACCTCTCTTCTGCTTTCTACGCACGTGTTTTTTGCGCCTTGTCTGGTAAGGGGTTGCATGGTAGCGCCGAATGCCCGTGGAAGCCCCCCACGCATTAATTGAGTTTCCTAACCTGCTCTATCAACACATCCGGCGTCACGCCAAAGCAAGCAGCGCTGAGATCTAATGTCATCTCAAGGGGGTGAGATGGATGTTATTCTCTGGATCGTAAGAACGGATTGGCTGGGCGGGCATGCATTCAGTTTGTTGCTAAGTCCGGGGTAAGAAGGGGGATGACACTACTCCACTCGCCTAGAACTACTGGGATCCGCGCACTCATAATAGTATCAGTATAAAGGTTTCCCAAACGCCACCATACAGAGAGTTTATTTCATATTACAATCCTAGTAACAAGAAGCCTATTCATACACAAACACAGCAGTTAAGTGCCTCGAGACGAGACACTGTGAAGAACCAGCTATTTCTGTTCCATCAATACAGGCAATATACCCAAAAGGGAAGCGTTGACGCATCAGCTACTCCCCGCCTTGAGCTGCTTCGTGGGTTATACAAACCCCAATATCCGGAGATATATCTACACAACCGCTCTAGCCACCCCCCCCCGAAGGTCTTACCACCACCCCCTCCTCAAACCAATATCATAGTGCAGGGTGCTCGTACCAGCCTCCCTCATCCTTCCTTCTCTGAAATAGTGCAACCTGCCCAATTACCACACCTGGTGTCACACCAAAGGCAGCAGCAAATCTATCTAGCTCCTCGTCCAAGGAGATTGGGATGGAATATAGGTTGGCGGTAGGAAGCAGGGGTGATTTCGGCGACCCAAGCGTGTTGACAAGCTTGACATGTGAGGTGGGGGTAGTTTTGACGCAACCGCTACCGGCAAGGTCAGGAAACACTGCCGCTGCACCAACCTCTGAAAACGTATCAATATCTCCACTACCCTCAACCACTTCGCTACCTGGGGGCGGAAGTGTTGTGCATGCCCACTGAGAGGCGGTAATCCCATCCAGTGGTACAGTCGGTATTACTAGTGACCGCTGAACAACAGATTCATCTTTCTGCACGTTAGATGTGCCATACACCGACAACTGCGCCACACTATAGGTTGATCCCTCTCCATCCGAGGGATCTCTAGGGGACGTTGGTGTAGACCCGTGGCCCGGTATTGTCGGGGGTTCCGGCGTCGGCCGGGCTAGACCAGCACAGCGTGTGGGTTTCAGATACTCCGGGGATCGTGTTGTTTTACCCGATGATTGGTCTCTCGCTTCATTTGGTGCGTGCGCCTCGGAGGAGCTCACTGATATCGATTGCTGTATGAGAAGAGATGAATCAGCGCGTTCAGGTGGGCTCGTGCGGGTGTAATTGTCAATCTGCTGCAGTGGTGTCTCTATCCAAGTTGTCACAGCATTCCCGGGTGTTGCGCCGGGGATTTCTCTAGCTAGGGGTGGGTGCGGGCTGGAGGAGCAGTTGTCATATGCCTGGGCGAAGGGGTGCCATGGAACGGCGCTCGCGACTACCTGAAAATTAACAACTCCGGCCACGGGTGGCTGCAGAGGAAGTGTAGCACCCCACTTCTGGGCCACCAATGCAGGGGTGCTCCCACTCAGTTGTGAAGGGGTACCTCTCTCCCTAGGTATGCTTTCTGCCATGTTGAGCGCCTGGACGGGTCCAGCAGCAGCCCCCTGGGCTGCAGAGTTTCCATCGGTGGTATCTCCCACCCTCGACGACGCTGCAGATTCCGGAACGTGCCAACTGCTTGGTCCTGGGCCGCGCGCGGGTGTCTCGGTCTGCGCGGACTCAAGCACACTCCAACCGTGCGCCTCCTCCTCCGGCTGGGCATTGACAGCACCGACCCGCTTGCTTCCTCCGTCGTTATCGCACATGGTGTCTAGCTTGCGGCACTTTTTCCTTGTCGCCTCATTCCAGGAAGAGAGGGTGTCGGCGTTGAGGTTGGCCCTGGGCTCCTTTAGCGGTATCAGTACGCAATCGAATAATGTTGTGGAGAACCGTTAGGGGAAAGAGGGAAAGAGTGTGAATAGATATACCCAGGATTGTGGCCACGGAAGTCCAGTGTCTGGATTGGCCCCTTCCCAGTCTACCAAGTATTTCCGTTTTTTCTGACCGAGGATTTCTTTGATCGGGTAACTCATCGCAGCTGCTGCGGTCATGCGCTGCTGTGGTCTATTGTAGAGAAGCTTATGTATGGGTAGTGTAGTGGGGGAGAACCTGGGTGGGGAGGGTTGAGGTGTGTGGGGTGGACGGAGTATTTATAGTAGACCGGTGGCAGAGTGATCATTGGTTGGTGTGGTGGTCAAAGCTAAATGAACCTGAAACAAGGCTAGTGGAGGTTAGGAGGCTTGGCGGAAGTGGGGTTCGGATATGGACTATCACTCGGTATCCAGCTGGTCTTGGCGTTGTTTGGATTTCGCAGGCTCGATTTCGCTACTTTAACTCCTTTCTAGCTAAAAGGTTACCAGAGTAGTTTTTTATATACGCATGGAAATAGTCAAGTCATTCAGAGTCTGTATGCTCGCCTTACTCAACCTACAGCCCTAGAGAGGTGCACACAGCGTGGTGAGCTGGGTATATATGAGCTTTGTAATCATCGCCAGGTCTCCTTAGTATGTGAATATGGGGGTGGGGTTCCTATGACATCTCCCCTGTCGAGCGCTAGATTGGTATCAGGCCGCAAGGGTGTACTAGTTTAACATGTGGATTCTGTTCACTCCTCATTTATACCTCATCTCACTACTACGGCACTTTCTTACTCTAACGGTCTAGCGATACGACACTAGACAAAGGTAGTGGCAGATAAAATGTGTCAAGTCTTAAAATATTCAAGATGTATCTTGCATCCTTCGCTAGCCATATAGCTCACAATACACTCGCGGGATTGCCGAAGTGGGTAAAGAGGAGGCAGTCATAGGTAATCACCGGCCTTTCCCCATCTCAATTCCTAGAGGCCGCTTATGCCTTGGATAAGTCTCCCACCGTTGGTGTGTCACCCGGTGATCAATTATGCCACTCCCCCACGTTCCCCTCCACCGCCAAGCGACAAACGACCCCTCCCCTCCAATGCACCTCTCCCCGCAGCTTCTTTCATCTCCCTTACCCTTCTTGGCTTACCTTTCCTACTGTAGAACATTACTACTGACTCATCCCATCTCCTTCGTCACTCACTGGTAAAATGCCCCGCCTGTCTACTTCCTTTTGCTCCCCCCAAATCCCTTCTCTCATACCCACTGTGACCTTCGTCGCCCATTCCGCCCTCTCTGTCGCCTGACAGCATTTATACACTTTAACTAGGCTTCCAGTTGTCTTTCGGCGCCAGATTTCCTCGCTCTAACGTTCTTCCTCGTTGCCGAACAATTTCTCCTTGCTTTCTCCAGCTTTTGAGAGTCGTTGTTCGGTGCCAAGTATAGTTATCTAACTCGATACCTTGGTGTATTATTTTAAGGTCAGAGTTATGTCTCTGACACGATACCCTTCTGAAGCAGCGCCAGAATGGTACCTACCAGAAGTGCCGATAAGAACTGGCTGTTAGAGAAACGGTTCTCAACACCTGAAGACACCTATGATAGAGGGCTTTAAAAACATATTATTTATATACATGGCACGCTATAGAAAAACCACACCTACAAGCTTGTTTCTACCGTCTCTGCAGCTGCCTTTGCTGCTGGCTGCGCAACTCTCTGAGTGAATGCCTTTGCCACCGCAATACAAAGGTACTTCACCAGAACATATTATTAATATGAATCTCGTTTGTTTTTTTGATTCTGTTTTTCATCTGGCCGTCAATTTGTGTACTAGCTATGTGTAGGTGTAGAACTTTGTGTATTTTAGGTAATGAATTTAGAATAGGATTAACTATTGAAATGGCCATGAGATAATGTATATAATGATGAGGGTATCTTGATTTTTCAATACAAGTTCACTGCCGGCCTTCGGCCCGGAAGGACAATCCACCATAAGAGCCTTTTCATATAAGATCAAAAAAGCATGTAGTTAGGGTGAGTTAGGGTTAGCTAGGGTTAAGTGCCTAAAGATCAAAGGAATAGTTTGAATAAATATTTATTTATAAAGGTTCTCTGAGTTCACGCACACCACGCGGGCAGCATATACACACCAGCAACCTACTCCCAGTAAACCCATGGCCAATAGATGTTAGGTGCTTCACTATCCAGATTCTAGTGATCCAATACGGTTTGTCCTACCAACCTGGGATAAATCAATTGAAATAGAAGGTTACAGATACCAAAAGCTAAAGGTATCATGTTGGCTGGTACGGAAAAGGGGGTTTGTGTCAAGATAAATGGCATGAAGTGATGGGTACAACGGTAAGACATCATGGGCAATAAATCTGGGTGGGTAGGAGTCGGATGAGGCCGGGTTCATAGCTGCATACTATCTCAAGGATGGTTCCAACGAGAGTATCACGAACCGCAGAAGCAGGATAGCGGGGCGGAGGTTTTTCGCGATACGCCAGCAGTGGTCCATTGTATTGAGTAAAGGAAACATAACTTCAGCCATGTTGACAGAGGGATGGTGTACACGCCATCCACTTTGCATGCCGCGCATACATGGGTGCGAACTTGTATCTATCATAACCCTAACACCAATTCTATACCTTGGGGGTTAAACCCATTGGGTGGGGGAAGGCATGGTGGTCCCCTATGAAGATCAGCAGCCCCCAGCTTTCTGGTGCCCAGCGGCTAGCTGGCTTGCCGAGGCCCATGGTAAAACAAATACCGCATGAAGAAGCCCTCCCGCCGCCAAAACCAGTCTTTGAGCCTCTAGTAATCGTTGTGAGGTGAAAATGGCAGGAGAGCCTAAGGCCATTGGGATACCTGCTGCCGGATAAGATGGCTACGGACATGCAATCAGTGGCCTGGAGGGTGGTTGGTCAAGCAGTAAGGCCTGGAGTATTTAAACTCTTGGTCGCGAAGACATGACTTTGCTAGCCCTGTAAACTCATCTAATGAACCTGTCCGGCTTACCGTGCTCTCGTTATAGCGGCCGGTTTTTCGCCGTCACCAGCTATCCGAACTAGAGCTAAGTAACGAAGGTATTGCGCATCTCTTTATCATGCATTTCTAATGGTGAAGCAGTATCGCTATGCTAATGACACCTCTCCTAGCTCTCCAAGGCCGCCACTCCAACCTCCTACTTGAAACCGATTATCATTTAGTATCAGGCTGGGTGATGACCCCATCTTGTGCTCCCGCTGGAGAACAGGGCTGAGCGCTCCGTAGCCCGGTGGGTGCTTTCCCTTCTCCCCTCCGCGCCCTCAAGGATCTCTCTTATGTGCACGAGTTTAGTTTACGTGGATGGGTCGTTTTCCTAGGTATCGAAGCACAATTCGTTGACAAGTTCGGATGGTCTATTGCCACACCTATCCTCTAACGTTGAATCCACATTATAGCTATTGAGTAGCAACGACAGGGTGTCAGAAAGTTGTTTAGGGGTAAACACCTTATTTTGCTCAGAATAAATGTGATGAATAGGGGCGGCCGGCTCCATCCATTGCATCCACATCCTGACGGAACCCGTTATATCTGAGAACTGTCCACAGCATATCTACGGATACATTGCCAGAAACCGCATGAGGAAGTATACCTCTCACGTCTACAGGTGATGAGTGGTGCCTGGTGGTAGTAAGGACCTTCTGTACTTTAATTATCTCTCCCTGTTAGACTAGACCACGGAGTGTCTTTGACACAAGGAGGGAAGGAGAGACTTGCATCTCTTTGTAGGTGGAGGCAGGGGATATTAAACTGTCAGGCTCAAGTATTGCCGCGTCACGCAATAACGCGTTAAGTCTTTCCGATCTCTCAGTCTTACGTCCGGGGGTATTATGTCCGGGTAGACGGCCCCCTGGCCTTTCTGCCGCGCGATACTTGTGTTTTTGAATACTGGGGCCATAGGGGCGTTTGGGTTTATGGTGGGTCTCTTGCGACGCTGTCCCCGGATGAGGTGTAGCGGAGTCGTTATGCGGTTTACGATGTATACTACCCTAAGGGCGTTAAGTACGGCTCTCAATGTGTTTAGCGTAGAGAGATGCTACCAGGCCACATTAATAAGAGTCTTTGAGATAGCGGGTGTAATCCCTTTGGTTTGGTTAGTCCAATCTCTGTAGAGACTAGATCACATACTTAATTGAATTGGAGGAATGTTTACTGCCGATAGCTTTCGCTAGAGTATCTCGCTGATGCAGATCCGTTGTGTGGTTTGGGGGTGGATGGATGGGTGGGTGGATGGGTGGTGGAGAGAATAAGATTCTATGGGGCTTTTAACTTCGAGAATGCCAAGGCCTTCCCGACTACCTTCGACTGACATATTCACAGGCCACCACGATATTATGTCATTGCTGCCTTTGTGCCAAGGAGATTCGCACGACAAGACCAGGAAAAGAACTAAAGAATCCTCCAATACAACCAAAACACGAGTTGTGTTTGATGAGCTATAACGGGGCAATCAATAAACGGGGCGGGGACGTAGAGTTCTATAGGATTCAACAGGCTATTAGGTCAGCAAGGGGAAACAGCGCTGGGTGTGGTGAAATAATTGTTTTTTCGTGTATCAGGAATTTGTAAAATCCAATCCAAACTGGTCCTCAACCCTGAAACCACCTCCTGAAACCCGCGGCTGTCAGTTTTTGTAGCTCAACCGAATCATCAAGATTGTATCTATCACTTGATATCATTGGGGTCTCAGGAGATTGGGGGGACTCTCATGAGAATCAGGACAATCAAGAGACTGTCGGGAAACTCAAGGGACTGTCAAGAGACCCAGGAGGCTCCAGGCATAACTGGTAAAGCTTTCTGATGTGAACTGTATATTAACAGATCGTGACCGTCTTCAGTGTCACCGCCAGCCGTCACTTCATCTTCGTACTTGAGTCCGACCTTGTGCTACAGACATCAGCAAGCTTTACCATTAGTGACTGGAGTCTCCTGACTCTACTGACAGTCTACTGAGTCTCCTGAGACACAAAGGTTCTCAGGAGACAGGTGAAATCTTGCTGATGGATCGTGGTTACAACTGCACTGAAGGTGCTACCCAAGAACTAAAAATGGAAATGCAAGCATGAGCAAGTATGCCGGTCATATAGAGGATTATCTCAGCAGTAATTAATCAAATTCTCTCTGCAAAGATTGGTTCGGAATATAGTACTATTAAAAGTGTTAGTAATCAATATCTCTGTTTCCACTTGCGCGAGCATATTCCCCATCCATCTCGGGCTCATGTATTAATATAGCTTATCCGAAGTCACTTGACTTTCCTTTTTCCGGTAACGTAAGACAGTGACTTATTTCTGACTATTTTCCTAACATAAATACCCAACAAACGCAGAGAGAATGAAAGAGTACGTATACTGAATCTATGTATTCAATATTTGAAGGATATGTGTTGTAGTTGATGGGCCATAACCGGTCCCGATAGGTACAAAATATTGCATGCAGTCGACTACCTATTGTATAAGTCAAATGATGTGTAATATATATAAAATACAGGAAATGGGGGTTCAATACTGTCAGGAGATCAATTTTATTGCAGAGGCTGTCAAAGTTAAACTAGTAATGTATCCGATGATGAAGTCGGACGTGACCGGGAAGTCAGATATTTCTTTTTCCCATATTCTCATGAACACTAATAAAAATGTAAAGAGTTTGCAGTCTAAAGCCTACAAACCGATTTAGTAGGTGTATATTATCTTTTTTCAGATACTATCAGCTGACATGTCTATCAGTATTGAGTGGTAATGTAATAAGTATCCCCATAAACAAAGTATATATGCAACAGTTTTCATATTAGATAATTTGAATCTGGTCAAAGATAGAGTTATTGAAAGGTCCAAATTGTTTATTTAGCATCTCGATATTGATTTTGAACTCTTCAATGTGTTATTACTTCCTCAAATACTGATCTGATTGACTTCATCGCTTAACTAGTATTTTAATTATATCTACGAAAATCTCAAAGATTCCAAAAGCCTCTAAATTGATAGTGTTAACAAGAACTACATCAGTAAAAAAATAGGGCTGCGTCTTGTGGCGCCGGAGCCACACAATTACACAAGATACAAATGATGTCAAAGACACATCAAAATCAATTGCTTACTTACATTCACATGCCCTGGCGCCACAAGATAGCTTTTGGCAGCTACAGTGTATTATTCGTCTTTAGTCTCTAAAACTTCATATTGTGCCTTTTGCCAGGCTAGCGATCATGGCAGAACCTTGATGTAGGTTTTTGCTGGGAATTGACATTACACTAACAATGAGACAGTTCAGTTTGATAATGGTACATCGTTTATTTAATTCTATGGAATTCTATGTACAAAATATATGCCTGCGCAATAGCCTGTACTCCTACCCACCTACCAGTAGAAATCATCATTTCAAATGCCACTATGAGCGTATCCATGGTATGGATTTCGGAGTAGATTTGTACGGAGGGCTCTATATAGATATTAGTATAGGTGTCGGGATATGAGATAAGGGAAATACTCGAGATAGAGATAGACATGGAGGTGGATGTAAAGTGGAGATGGAGTAGGAAGCGGTAGCAGGGGTGCTTAGGATCTAGTAATAGCGCTAAGAATAATGTGAACGGTATGTACTAGTTTCGATCGAGCTTAGTGTGGTCTAGCATATCACATTTTCCAGATTTTAAAAGACGACTTGTCACTCTAAGGACGAGATTAGATGAGTTTGTACAATCTAAAAATAAAATGTCGCTTTTGGAGGCACTTGAGCGAGGCAAATGTGACCTGTCAATTTTGGGATGAGTTTAGATGAACGAAATATGACCTGTTACTTTTTTAAGGCACCCGACGCACCCAACACACCCAGATGCATGCAGACGAGGCCTTTTTGATATCTGCGTTTTGGAAGATAGGTTGCGTCTTGATGCAGCGTATTTTTTCCTGATAGAGACTGCATATACAAGTAGTAGTTTGCTGATGTTTATCAGGTATGACTGGAGTCTCCTGAGTCTCCTCAAAGTCTCGCAAATCGATCAAAACCCACACATTATCAATAGAGAGAGGTAATCTTTTTGATGTAAACAGCGTCAACCAAGAAGATTTTCTGTAAACAATTAGTAGTCAAAGATTATAGTGTTTGATGTAGTTGCATGGTACATTCTGAGTTTAAAACATATACAATTTTTTTTGTTGTTCAAAACAAAATGAATGATACGAATTATCATTCTAAGAATCAACTCAAAGCTCTCATAGTAAATATCTAGTTATTGATTGTTTAATTGTGAAGAACTATTTTCAACTTTACACACTGAATCATAATTTCAATTTACTATATATGTTTAGATAAGTTTATTATTAGCTATAACTAGAATTAGGTTGCGCATCAAGCTGCAAACTAATTCAAAATATGAAAAGTAAAGAAAGAATTTGAATTCTGTTTCTCATATCAAACTTTTACATCTTTATCCGTCATAAAATCAAAGCATACCTATCACTAACAAGAACCATATTATAACATGAAAGAACTGCAAAAGGAAACGTGATAATGGAGGCGGCGGGGGAAGGCGCCATTGGGGGAGCTCAGGAAATAATAGTTTCACACCTTTAAACGCACTCCAACGAATGGTAACACAAATTCCACCCTCAATATTTCCTAAGTATTTATGAGTTTCATTTTGTATCCCTTTATATATTACAAGCGCTGGAACCCAGTATATTGAGTGTATCTTTCCGATATTTTTGTACACTTACAGGCTTGATAATTCCAAGATAATTGAAAATTGGATTTATAATACATGCAAAATAATGTAAGTTAAATCTTCAGAACTTCTTTGCAGTCACAGAAAACGGATTATACTTCTGCTTATAATACTTTGCTATTCCAGATTCAAAGTGATATACAAATATATAGGTTTTAATAAATCTATCAAATTTTTACCATCACATAAGATTTAATAATATGGGATCGCTCCTCATATGAGTATAACCATATGTACCAGTATGAAAATATATACAAGAATGAAAAGTATTCCGAGCTTAAACTAGTCTATTACATATTTTTTTGGTTACTATATTAACTAGAAATAAACGAATCAACATAATCTCTTCTATATCAACTACTCATAGAACGTTGATAACTTCTAACTTGAGATAAACCCTGTAAGTTCTATACAACTTATCTGATAGCCTTTATATAAAGAGCTTGGTAATATAGTCTCTATCCTTCAATTGATCAAGGAAAATTTCAATTTAGGGGAAGCCACCGTATTGGTATGGGATTGTATAATAGAATTATAAAAACCATCAGCAAACTACTATTTGTGTATGGAGTCTCCCAACAGTCTCCTGAGTCTCAGGAGACATCAGGAGACAAATGAAGTCTTGCTAATGACTCTTATGATTTTGCATGGCAATCAAAGCCTCATTATCCTGATATTAGTTGAGTATCAAGAGACACTCAAGAGATCTAAAAGAGTATTGAGATACTGTAGAGATAAATGTTGGTTTGCTGATGTAATTTTGAAAGGGCTACTATACTCCCAGTGTGTCTATATTTGAGGAAAAACAGTAGGACTGCTATCACGGAGGCTTGGCGGAGTGGGAACGAAAATTGCTAAAGTACACAATCGAGGCAGAACGAGGGAAGGTAAGGCGAAGTAAAACGAGGAAGGTCAAGGGTAAAGACGAAATGGGAACGAGGTGGGACACGAAGGGTGAGCACGAAGGCTCCTCAACGTGGCGAAACTATAGCAGTCCTAAAGTATTGTATTGACTAAAAGGACAAAAAGGTTACGTGACGAGAAAAGAAGAAGAAGAGAAATCTTACAAGTGAGGAAGAGAGCTCCCTATATATATACCTGAAATCCCTTTGCTGACTCATCTGTAGAAACCCATAGAACCCAACAGAACTTCCTGACTAATCCTTCTTCCCGCAACCTAACTCGATACGTTCTACGCCGTGATAACTGCGGAGGTTTACATTTACTTTCAACAACTACCTTAATTTCTTTGGTTTAAATATAATTGATGAACTTTTTATCCCCTTTATACTCTGGATACAAGATATTATTGCTTTCTTAGTGCTATAGTTACATCCTGCTTACTTAAAATTGTGAGTTTTTGAGTATATATCATTGGCTCCTGCATTCATACATGTATGGTGTGGTGCGTCTGTCTGAAAAGTGACATGCCAGTATTTCAGCTAGAACACCCTTAGCCATTCCAGCTGCTTGTGAACCAATGAGGGCCTTAGATTTCAGCCACTTTGCGGCTGAAAACTAAATCCTGGCCTGATCTTTGCGATTTAGGTATAAATGGGTATAATACTGTTCCACTTCACCAGGTCTTGGCGCTTTTTACATACAAAAACAGCCAAATCCAATCTCTTATAACTTTTTAACAAGACAAGGTATCAAAAATCTGTCAAATCAAAATCTCTATCATATCTATATCTATAATTTAATTTCAAAAATTTTTGATATCTTGTATGGTCAAAAGGTTATAAGCGATACAAGTTATGCTATGTCACCTTTAACGTGCGCGGCACCATAATTGCAACTGTCTAAGATTTTAAATTAATTATAGACCCAAATGTGAAGATGCCTTCTGAATGAAAAGAAAAATAATGCATTTATAGCCCATATTACTAGTTGTAACCGTCAAAAAGAACCTATATAATATATGAAAAAATACAAAACTATACTACTTATATAAGCAATCAAAAAAATATATTGAGATATGAAATAAGCAGAATTTGCTTTAATCAAACAAAAAGACTATGTATATTATAGATAAAAGAAGTATAAGGAGTAAGAAATAAGAAAAAATATTTAAGTTAGAAGAGAAAAATATATAAAGTCAAGCTTACTTTTATTACTATTATCATTACAGGAAGCAGAAATTCTGATAGGTGAGGGATGAGTGCAAGTGAAGCAGCAGTGGAAACAATAGCAGGTAACATCAGCAAGACTTCATTTGTCTCCTGATGTCTCCTGAGCCTCAGGAGACTCGAAAAATATCCAGGAGTCTCAGGAGACTCTCAGTAGACCCAGGAGACTCATCAGCAAACTACTACTTGTATATGCAGTCTCCCAACAGTCTCCCGGGTCTCCTGAGAGTCTCCTGAGGCTCCTGGATATTTTTTGAGTCTCCTGAAGCTCAGGAGACCTCAGGAGACAAATGAAGTCTTGCTGATGCTGTTGGGAGACTGCATTCACAAGTAGTAGTTTGCTGATGAAATGGGTAGACGCAGCGACAGGTGCAGCTGAGGGACGGTATTGGGTGTGGGAGGAGCAAATGAGATGAATACATCCGCTGCTTACTATTCATATCTGAAGCCTCCCAACTGTCCCCCGGGTCACCTGAGACTTTCCTAAGAGCCCTGAATATCTTTTGATTATTCTGAGGCTGAGAAGCTATCAGGAGACAAATGAAGTCATGCTGATGTAAGGCATCATTTTCTAAGTTTCTATACTTTAAATTCCGGTACTGTATTTGACTGGGCAGGTTTGGTGGCAAAACCACTAAATATCGTACTTCATAGAGTTCAGATTCCTCCAAAAGGGCTATTGTCTTAATACGATCTAAAGTTTCTCCTCTTGTAAATTTTTCTAGATCATAGCACGCTCTATTAGAATATACTAGACTGTAAGTAAACATGGCTTTATACAGGGCCAGTACATAAGGGTTACATATAATTTCACCGCAAGCAATCATATCGGAAGTGGTGCTGAGAAGACTGTCATCAGCAAGCTTTACCAAGTGTGATTGGAGTCTCCTGAGTCTCCTGAAACTTTTGTACATCAGCAAACTACTACTTGTGTATGCAGTCTCCCAACAGTCTCCCGTGTCTCCTGAGAGTCTCCTGAAACCCCTAGATATTTTTTGAGTCTCCTGAGGCTCAGGAGACCTCAGGAGACAAATGAAGTCTTGCTGATGTAATTTCCTGAGACTTGTAAAATCTTGATGGTAGAAATCGGCAAAATTATATTTTGATCTATATGTAATACGAAGGTTTGCCAGCAGAAGGGCTCCAAACTGCATGTCGTCACTCTAAATGTGACGCTGGAGCACCTCGATGTCGATAAAGAAGTCATTAACTACTTTTTCCTACAAGCAAGTATTTGATTATACTATTTGAAATATCCATTCAAAAAGATAACTATCAATATACTTGGCGCATTGTCTATTTCCTGTCAAATTCACTCGTTAAGGTACAGAAGTAGTGGGTGAAGAATATATAGACTTGCAGATAGGGTCATAGCGGACTTCAAGTTCCTCCCATTTTTGAAGTCATTGTCAAGTCTGTTGCTATCGTACTGCCGTTTGGTCCTTGACCTCTTTTATATACCCTTGTCCATAGCATCTTGTACCTCCTGCAATTCAAGTCCTTCTGGTACCTATGTTTCTTACTGTCGGATACTAGTTCCAGTTTTCATGACTTGGTATTTATATATCTTAATAGCGTAATCTGTTTTGACGTGATCCGCTGCCACGTGTATGGGGCCCAAGTTATACCCTTCTGGTGAATCATCATTGTCTCCATTGATCTTATCCACCACTTGAGATTCTTCAGGCCCGAAATTTCTAATCGATGACAATTGAAAGTGCAGACACAAGACCCAGAAGATTTTCTTTTCCACTTAACAACACCCCCATACATTAAGATATCATTGATTAATACATGTTGTTTAACCTTTTCTGAGATCTACTCACAATCATTTCATTGACCCAGCAACCTTGGACGAAGTACTGCGACAAAAGCTTCCAGTAGATCAACGCACTATAACGATGCTCCCCGTTCTACATAAATAGCTCAGGCTTTCCACAAATGGCGCTTCAATCTCGCAACCGTCTTCGATAAGCTGAATGAATGCTCCAGCTTCTTCACATAGAATCCAACCTGCATGAGAGGGTTGACCATCTCTATGGCAACTCAGCTCAGCCCCGTAAATCTGTCTATATGATGTAGAGTGGGTCGTAAGGGTTTTGAAGACCCCGTACTTGATCCTGCGTTTAGGAGCAGCGGGATAGACTGCATCAGCAAGATTTCACCTGTCTGCTGAGTTTTTCTGGGTCCTCAGTAGACTCAGGAGACTGTCAGGAATATCAGGAGACTCCAGTCACAAATGGTAAAGCTTGCTGATATGTTTTAGTGTCGTCAGCGACATCTCACACGAATTAGAAATCATACCACTAAAGCTGCGCTTGGGGGGGGGGGCGGGGGGTGGGTTACAGATGATACCCGCCATCCCGAATAGCTGGTGCTTCTTGACACAGGGCGTCCAACGGGCTGAAGCCCAAAGTGACGAGTCCGGTCTTTGGATGGGCTATTCAGGCCGGGCCTCGATAATTGTACATTGGTCTGGGCCAGGTATAAGGTGCTCTAGTGCCCGGGCCTTTTTGTTGCTTTGGGCTGTTGTTTCACCCCGAACCTGATGTCATTTTCTAGGTTCCAGGGAATATAAGTAGGCCATGTTTACTGCGTTCTGTATCGAAATAATTCTCAACACATAGATACAATGGCATCCACTACAAGCAGTCTTACAGACTATGGTGATTTCTCTAATGAAGAAGATATTCTCCTTGAGGACCCCGCACACAACTTTGATCAGCAACCGTTACCAGGGCCCTCTATTACAGTCAATTTGCCTGAGATAACCAGCCCTATCTCAACGAAGCGAAAAGCACAAAGCAAAAGATCATGGGTTTGGGGTACGGCCGAAAGTCAGAATGGGATTATTAGGATTGTGGATGGCGAGCAGTAAGTTTGTATTCGTCCTAATATCAACTGCCACTAACAAAGCTAAAGATACTGGCAATGCATCCGATGTGAGGTGAGATATGCACATAAGCATCGTACTCACCATCCGGCCCAACATTTGATCAAGAAGCACAACCTAGAGGAGCCAGAAAACAGCAAGATTAAGCGGTTGAAACAGAGTATTAACACAATCGAGGCCTCCATTGAACGGGCTAGACTACGGGCTGAGAGAGATGGGAAACGGTGGCAAGAAGCAGAGCAAGAAGAAAGTGAAAGAGTTGCACAGACATATCCCTCCCTACAGCCAGCCGCCATCGAAGAGGCATGGGTTAAGCTCATTACCCAGCATGATTTACCTTTTACAGCACCAACATGGAACGAGTCACATACGCTGTTTCAGCTGATACGTCCTGAAGCAGCAGCGCTGCTACCGCAATCTGCTACTACTGTTAAATCATGGGTCATTACCTGTTTTCTTAGGGAACAAGCCATGATTAAGGTACTCCTTAGTAATGTGATTTCTCGAGTTCATATCACGTTGGATGCTTGGAGTTCACCCAATAGTATTGCTATACTAGGTATTGTGGCACACTTTACCGATGGATCTGGTAACCTGAAGCGGGTTTTGCTTGGAATGCGACCTCTTGATGGATCACATTCTGGAGAGAATATGGCCATGGTAGTGTTACAGGTTGCAGACGAATATGCGATACGTCACAAACTAGGATACTTTATGATGGATAATGCGTCCAATAACGATACCTTGTTAGCATGCATTGAGCAGTCACAAGCGGATATTAGTGCCCCACCATTTAATGCAACGGAACGAAGACTTCGATGCAACGGCCATGTAATCAATCTTAGTGTCAAAGCATTTCTTTTTGGCACTAACCAGGCAGCTCTGGACCATATCAACCACGATGATCTCCCAACTGTCCAAGGCGAAATGGATACCTGGCGACGTCTTGGCCCCCTCGGAAAAGCACACAATATTACAATCTATACAAGAAAAACACCACAGCGTATTGCAAAGTTCAGGGAGCTTAGTGGAGGTATAGTTATAGTTAGAGACAACAGTACACGTTGGAACTCGTGGGCGGATATGTTGGACTGCATTTTAAGACCAGAGGTTAGACGAGCAATCAGATTGTATGTTGATGACAATCCTGAACTGGAAAATGATCGGTTGAGTCCTACAGATTGGTCATTGTTAGAGGATGTACAGCGAGTTCTACTAGCTTTCCGAATAGCTACCAAAGCAACTGAAGGCCATGACGCTACATTAGGCAAGGTCCTACCATCAATCGATTATCTTCTGAATACCTATAGTACTGCCTTGGACCAGAACGCTAGCAATGCTCCTTTGTGTTCTATGATACGTATTGGTTGGGAGAAACTAGACAAATACTATTCCGCAACATCTAGAGCACCAGTATATTCAGCTGTTGTAGTGCTTCATCCCCGCCTAAAATGGAGATATTTTGAGGCTCGATGGAAGCCCCAATGGGTCCGGAATGCGAAACAATCACTCAAAAACTACTGGAACGAACAGAAGTCTTGGTTAATCTCACAGAATCCGGATGCACCTGCATCAAACTTGGAAATATTGGATGACAACCCCTTAAACCAATGGTTAGATCTCCACGATCTCTCTCCTCAGCTGTCTGGTACAGCCTCTCAAACTACACAAACATCAATCGAAGACGAGTATGACAGGTACTGCCGTGATATCGTGCCAGATCGTAGCATTCAAAATGCACAAGCGTAGGATATTATACTTTCTTTGGATTCAAATTGAGATCGCTAATATCTGGACATAGGTACTGGCTTACACCGACTATCAGAAGAGAGTATCCTTTACTCTCAAGTTGGGCAGTAGATATTCAATCTATTCCCGCCATGTCCTCTGAACCTGAAAGAGTGTTCTCTGGTGCGAAAAGGATGGTGTCCGATCTTAGACATGGACTTGCAGTGGATGGAATCGAAGCAGTATCATGTTTGAAGTCTTGGGAACGTGCTATACAGGACACAATGGATGGGTAGCGACTATGTAGTTAGTATTCTTATTCAATGTAAAGCCTCAATTTCCATCGTACTTATTGATTGTCTTGATTTTCGGTCGTTGTTGGGCCTCAATTCCAGGCATGCCCGGGCTTAAAGCTTCGGGCCGGGCCAGCGTTGTGTGGTTTGGGCTTGGGCCAGGCCAACGATGTTTTCGGGCCCGGGCACGCCCGTTGGAGACCCTGTCTTGACATCGCGCTCCTAACGTTCCATGACATCGCGTCCCTCATGTTTCTTGACATACAGAGTATCGGCTGGGGTGGTATCGGTTGCGGTCGTATCAATTGTAGAAGGCATGGTAACGGTGATGAGGATGAGGATGTTGATGATGACAGAGCTGGTAGTGGTATCACCGGCCTGACTTAGTTCTGGAGATGACCGACCTATATCGGCTTCTTGGGGAATGTAGCATTCTTAAGAAGACGGTAATCATACTGCATGTCTACCGCACGAATATCACCCTATTTTTGTTGCTGTAGTTGCCTTTTCCAATTAATCTGTATTGTGCCGTTGAACAATAGTGAGATTAGACTAGCTGGTTGTGGCTACCCTTTTACCTCCCCTACCCGTCAACCTCTTGTCTTGGTTCTTAATGTCAACAAATGGCACAAACCACCTGTCAACGCTGATGGATAGGGGCGGTTGACGGAGGGATCAGAGCAGACTCTCTTATCCAACGACATACCTACCTCCTGTTCCAACACCAACCAACCCTATTCCCCCAAGGTTCCGTTCCTGTGTTTGAGAAGCTACGGAACTTGATCCCGGAATCCTTGGAAACCCTCAAGTCTATTATTCCGGTGCTTTAACAGCTATAGGTTAGGTCGGGGGATTGGTTAGGCACCCATAATGTGATATTTTAGAACTAGTACTAACTATAATTCAATCAAGGCGCCTACATACTAGATATATTCCTTTTATCACATCCTGAATGAATCCACTCTTTACAACCGAAATTGCCTAGATACTCGCTCGCCTGCATCTGGGAGCATGGCGCGCCCCTCCCTCGATCCCCTCCTGTGGCTCTTCAAAAGCTAATCCCTCGCCTGACTCACAAAGTTCCACACCACCTCCCCACACACCGGACACGTAAGCGTCCCAATCCCATCCTACCAGAGCACAGCATCCTTTAGTACCTCTACATTACCTGTCTACCGTTAGGGATGGGTGATACTAACCCAGGGCCTCTCACACAAGTGGTTACACGGCAGGACGATCACTGCCTCCGAGTAACGAGGAGCATCGCCGCGAGAAGTAGTCGTCCCCGGAGAGCTGGGAGGGTGTGTTAGTGGGCGCAGAGACAACTGGATCTAGAGATTTATAGGACGGGAGGGGGGTCACCGGTTCTGCTGGGGAAAGCGTGAGGAAAATGGCGTTCGCTGAGATGGCCCAGGGAAGGGGCCTGGCGAGGGAACAGGTAATTCAGCAGGGGTAATCGCTCCAACCTCGACAGGAGGATGTGCAAGCGAGGATAGGGGTTGGGACCCCCCCTGCTGCGCCAAAGGGGGTAGGGGCGGCCGTAAAGGCCCCGTTTGGGCTTCAGATGGTTCTAGTTGTGGGTGTAAAGCATTATAGGCTGGGTTCTGTTGTAGAGGCCGCGGTAGAACGGTGCGGATTGAAGCTTGTATGTCAGGTTCTGACGAGAGGGGTATCGGCTGGTTTGATGGTGAGCGGGGCTGAGGTCTATTGATGTTTATCGAATTCCTCAGTCGTTGAATCTTCGCCTCCTCAGCTAGACGTACAATCTTGGCCCTGAGTCGGTTGCACCACTTAAAAAAGACCAGAAATATAGTAAAGACACAAAAGACGAAGATAATGCATAATCTGTGGTTCGGAGAATACCCCATGGCCTCCAACAATGAAGCAAGTCGGATGGCTACCGCTACGAGCCCAATGAGGAATGAATCGCTAAGTTGCGGTCCAAGTATGATAGAAGAAAGTAAAATGTGGCAGCGGTCGCTGTTGGATAAGACCTGCTGGTCAGGTATTTCAGGAGTAGTATTTTGGAGTGGGGCTCCATTGAGACGTGCCAGGCCTCTCAGTAGGCTAAGCTCTTCCTCCACTACTGAAGGAAAATGAGGCTTGGCTTGGAGCCAGCTGCATCCCATAAAAAAGACCCAAATGGTAGTACAGGTGTATAAGACAAGGCCAAAACTATCATAAACGTTCCGCTGATGGAGTAGCAACATCTCTAAGAGAGAATTAATACCCATCGCTGTCAGTCCGATAGCCTGCGTAAAGCTCAGGCCGAAAATTGATCCCAGTACAATTGATTTGAGAAATATGTAACGACGGTCAAAGTTGGGTACGGGGCTCGGATCCTCCTGCGGTCCTGATCTATTAATCTGTGTAAGAGCGCTTAGTAGGTTAAGCTCCTCTTCTTGTGCTAAACGGAGGAGATGCTTGTCCTGGAGCCAATCGCGCCACTTGCGATTGACAAAAAAGGCAATGCGGGCGCAAAAGGATATTAATAAGACATAGTATACCACAGGGTAGCGAGCCAAAAGCAACTTCGTATCCAAACTAGAATTAATGTCGAGGAGTGTTAGTTCAAGTGATATGACGGTGAGCAGCCCGAGTATTGGTCCTAGTACAATAGGGCAACAAAGTACATATAGACTATCATGGCTGAATATGCCCGGCACATTCTCCTGCTGTTCAGGTACCCCGGTAGCAGTGTCCGAGGAGAAGGGCCTATTGAGTTGTGCCGAGGTCCTCAGCCGGTTAACCGCTTCTTCCTGCGCTAAACGAAGTAGATGCTCAGTCTGGAGCCAATTCCAGCTCTTGCGAAAGATCCAAAAAGTGATATTGTATTGAATTATGAACTCGGAAACATGGTAAACAACAAGGTACCTCTCCAGAGGTAGATCGCTGGGGAGAGCAAAGAGGGGCACTACAAGATCCAGGGTCATGCCGAGAGTAAATGTCAGGAAATAGCCTGGTGCCGTACAGCAAAGGAATATCAAGAAGCGGTCAGAGGCGGAGACGGCACCCGCAGCATCCAGGGCTGGCATCGCGCTGAGACGGCGGGGGGGTTGGTGACCTAACTAGAGATGTGCGGCTTGGGCAGGTATCAACTCAGATAATGATGATGATACCTGTCGTGGGGGTCCCCAAGGTCTTCGCCGTCTAGCTCTCTTAAAATGAACGGTGAAGATGGAGCTGGTATGGGATGTGCGAGGCGAAATCAGTGTTCCAATCAAGGAAGACGTAGACCGTAGGCCCAATTGACCAAAGAAATCACAGCGACTAAATAATATAGCTTAGCACGCGAAAATAGGACTGTTCCTTTGTCTTCTGCAGTTGCTTTTGGGTAGGGGGATATGTCAAAGATGATAGATGTTGGGTGGAGCATTGGCGGGGCTGATGTCTGAGGTTACTCTGTATTATGCAGGTGTGATATGCGGATTAGTCATCTGTACATGGCTGCCTGAAATGATAATTATTCCTCAGCCGTAACTCCACCAACCAACCCCTCCCCCTACGAATGGGCCAAATGTTGCTCACTACACATAATCAAAGCGTACTCCTCCCCTCCTGAACACAATCCTACCTACATTTTTACCTAATTCTCTGCCTGTCTTACAACTTCCCGCACCTCCTCACCACACACCGGACATGTCCACGATCCAACCTCATCCCAGAAAACCACGAGTAGCTCGCAGATGTGGCCGCACGGAAGAAGGAGTACTGTGTGCAAAGTAGGGGGAGCCTCGCCGTTCTCGAAGAGTTGCAACGTCCACCGAGGGATGTAGAATAATCCTCGTAAGCTGAAAGAATGATTGGAGGCCGGTGAATCGTTTGGGAGTGCGGGGTAGAGAGTCGTGAGAGGGGGTGGGGAAGGCGGTGGGGAAGGTGGTGGAGACGGTGGCGGAGGTGAGCTGCGGGGGAACGGTGCCCGTTGGGTGATGAGTGAGGGGGCTCCTGTCGGTCGGGGAACAGGCGGTTGGGCGAGCTGCTCTTTTACCGGCGGGTTAAGACAATAGGTAGGCGTAGGTGGTATTGTGCGACGCGATCCTACGATAATGAAAGCGGCTATCAAGATCATCATGATGTCTAGCATCACGTCTCCGAAGGGGAACCGAGTGTCTACTAGGGGATGGGGCTCCATTCTGGTTTAGTAAGATACGTTGGGTAGTGTGATGTGTCCTAAACAGCCGATGAGGGGAAAGGGAAGCCTTCGTGAGATATAGCAATCCGAGATTGTTACCTCAACTCTGCTGGTTGGCCAATAATCCAACCTTGGCGCCAAGGGCTGTAAAGGGCACTAGACAGACCAAAACCCTTTGTAGCAAATAATGAGTGTAACGACAAGTTACAGATTCTACACTCCCCCAATAATACTGTCCTCAAACAGAGTCTACCTAAATGGGTGTTATGGGAATACACCGGTATCAGAAATCGCCGAGACAGAGCGGTGGATGGAGTTTCCGGTAGTGCATCACGGATTATCACTCTGAATTACCGAAGCTAGCACGCTGGGATTTTTTCCTTTTTAATTCATACTCGCATGCAGCCTCACGGCTATGGGGGCGAGCAAGCTTGGATTATTGCTTACTATTTATTTCTTTATACCTCATACATCCTTACAACCCGCAGGCCATGGTAGCTACCCCTCCCCCTTTCCGAAAGCAGAAGTAATTTTCCTCGCGTTGTAAAGAAAACAATACTAAAACCAAACCAAACCTAAACAAAAATCAAAAATCAAAACGCATAGCCCCCCTATTCTACTTCCTCAACACTATCTAAGCTGGTACGCTCTTTGTCTCGAGCCTCATCATTTACCAGGCAACGTATTCCCTCCTATTCTTTATACAATCTCTTCTTTTTCACCCGCCCTATCCATATTCCGCTTGCCCCCGTTCTCTTCTCTTTCCCTTTGCCCTTTGCTTCCCCCCGACATTTCTCTAGATCTCAATCGCCACTACTATTCCTCCTTTGCTCCGTAATGCCTCAATGTCCATGGTATGGTCCTTGCCTCCTTCGTATTTGTATTCGATTCTCTAAGGGTATGTCTTACGCCTTGTTTCCCGCTCCGCATCCGCGCTTAGGGCTGTATACTCGTTACATATGATATTTCCCTGCCTTTGTCTAGATATAACGACCTTATCAAAACGGGGCATAATTAGTTAGGATACGGATATGGTATAGATGTATAAGGGGATGACCACACACGGACACGCATGCAGAATCGGAGAAACATAAAGCCCGGAAGCTCCTCTCCCAGAGCTGATAATTCAGACGGAACTATGTTAAAAACGCTGTTACTCAGCTCTCCAGATTAAGTAAAACACTGCTGGGCTAAGCCGCAGTGAGCTCCTGGGAGCAGCAAAACCAAACCGCATACGAGGATTTCGGGCAGAGGGAAGGCTCCTATTAACCTTTAATGGACTCTCTCTCTCTTATGGTACGTGGGGGTGCAGGGGGGGCCTCTTTTTTTAGCCACCCAAAACCCTAACCCTAGCTTCCGAACTCTCATCTTTTTTATTTATTTATTAATTTATACTTCATACACGCACGCAACTCAGAGCTTGTGGCTAAATTATCCTTGACTGCATGATTGATAAGTCAACCTTGTTATATATGGTTGGAAGTCCAGTAATTCTGGCCCAACTCACCCCATATTCCAACGCATTAACTTCATCTACTTTCTTTTCATCGTAGATGGCCTTGCTCGTGGGTAACCGAAACCTGATTTTAGCTTAGTGTCGCCATTCCACTACGGATACGCTGATCGGACCTTGTGAGACAATGTGCTTAGAATGCGAGGTGTAGTAGAAAATGACTTACACATAGTCACATAGCTAGGCGGAGTGGCCTACTATGGCCCTGTGAAATAATCGAAATGGGTTTCAAGGCTGTTTTATGGCTTGCAGCTTGCGCTCCCCGAGAGAAGCCGGTCCCTGTGGCTGAAACAGAACCATTCGATACCCCTCCCGGTCTCACTCGCCACATGGCAGATTAGATTTGTTGAATCATTGAGCATTTAGCGCACACGTGTACCGGGGGTTGAGGGTATGTACTGAGAACCCCGTTTTGTGAAATTCTTTAAAAGGGGACCTACTAAGGGCTGTAATTGGTAAAAAACACTTAGATATTATTTCGGTTTTTTAAAGTAAAAGGATACAGGGGGTTCTCGGTATCTTTTTCTTCCAGCAAAAACGGTCCAGTATCATTGGGTGCTTTGGTTGTTACAGATGACGCACATACAAATTCAAACAATGGGCAGGGGGGTTCTCGGTATTTATGGTGCACACCCGCGGGTACAGTGAGAGATTCCTTTTCAAGGCTTAGTGATATTGCCCCTTCACAATGCGATCTGTCCCACAGCTAGTATATCAAGCCTCAAAAAGAAGCAGAGGAGGTAACAAAGACACTCAATATCCTGGCTGGCCTACCCGAACTAATCAACTTCAAGACCCGCGCGCTGCAAGACGACTTCCTACATTCCACACATGGTGAACGATCTTTACATATCGCAAATTGTGTTCCACACAAACCGCAAAATCACTAGGAGCATAGCACTAACACACGCGGGCTGGTCAAGCGGGCGTATCATGGCTCAAATCTGGCTTTTGACGACTCTGTGGGTTCTTGGGTTGTAACTTTCTGGGCCGAGTGATATTTTATGATCTACTCCCGGTTTTCAAGCATTTATTTTAATTAATTAACTGGTCGATCGAGAACAGAGGGCGTGATGAGATAGAGGGAGTGTAATGACCAGGCCTGTCCCTGTACTGCATCCCCGGGAGGTACAGGTGCTTTGATAAGTTCTTGCATTTCAGGAATAAATAGTCCCGGAAGCTGGAGGCAGCTAGAAATATTCACCCACTTACACTTCATATACGCATAGGCAGCAAGGAAGCGACACGCCGGGACTACGAGCGAAGACTATCTACTGACATGCTCCTGAAATCTATGTGGAACTCGCTCGGCGGAATGTGAAGCGTGATTAATCGATCAGGGTCTTGAAGCCGAGACCAAATGCTCATAGCAACTACCCGACATATACACCCTATCTGCCCCAGCTGCCCTCCGTAAACGCTATAGAAATAACGTTGTGCCTGCGCATTGATCACATAGATCACGAGGTTTGGTAGCTATATTTCCGCATATGACATCGAATTTGCCAACGCAGCACTCTGGCCCAACCACACGTAGCTATGGTCCTAAACGCTAGTACATTGGAAGCTACAACATATGAAGTCACTAGTAAATCTCTTTCGGAGGTGAAACGAGAAGGTTTTGAGAGATTTGAAAATTTGCATATACCTCCAGAACCCTAACCCTAAGAGAAATACTTTACCCCCACTAGCCGACCCAAATAGATTTGTATGTTTAGGTGTGATAGAAAAGTTCCGTCATGACTATCTAAGTTTAGGTACTATGTTAGGTTTTCATGAAACATAGGACTTAAGGTATTTGGGAGTTACCAGATCAAAACCCTGTACCGCTTTCCTGCGTCCTGAACCGTACATATAGCAGGACCCGAAGATATTTTACCAATATACACACATCAAAGTTTGTCTGTGGTGACTCTTATACTTCTGCTCCTGCCTAGGTGGGATATGAGTGCGGCTGGGGTTTCGTGACACCGAGTGACGAGCGATGACTCGCCTAAAGCTTGATTAATAGATATGCCTCCCCTCAGTTACAAACACAGTGCAACACATAGACTTACTCATTCATTCTGAGAGCCGTAGTCACGGGCGTGCGGCAGCAGATACCTGTCACCTTTTCGGCAGATGGCAACTGTTTCGGTGATATTTGCTAAATGAATCAAACAAGATATGATCTTAAGTCTTGGGTTCTATGTACATAGTTTCCGTTAATTCCTTAACCACTGCATACAAGTATAGCTATAAAGTATCAAGAAATACCCTACACACTCTTGTCCAACCCAAATAAAACCCCGACTACTAGTTCCCTCCTCTTCTTAACTCCAGGATTCCAAAACGCCAATCATAGATGAGAGAGGAAGGTCGCCTACCTTACAACCTCGAACACATCGGGAGGAAGACCTCGAAGGCTGAGCATATGATAGAAGGATGGATAATGAACATATTGTATACAATACAGTAATGCATATCGATTGGATACTTATGTGTGTAGGGATTATAATTTCTTTGAGGGGGCGTCGGGCACCTCCGCTCTATGGTACATCGATTTGTATGGTGATACGGTAATCTATCGTGGTCACGAAGATAAGAAATTATAATTCTGCATGTTTTGGGCTCAAAAAGTGAGGTTATCCTTCACACTGGATATAGACTGATATATATTGTCCTATCAGGATAGGTGTTTCTCAAGAGCATCCTAACTAGGCTATACATATCCTGATAGGACAATATACATATCAGCAAGACTTCATTTGTCTCCTGAGATCTCCTGAGCCTCAGGAGACTCAAAAAATATTCAGGAGTCTCAGGAGACTCTCAGGAGACCCGGGAGACTATTGGGAGACTGCATACACAAGTAGTAGTTTGCTGATGCATACATATATACTGATAGGAGCCCAGTCACTTCTAGCCGCGCCTAGCTGCCGCGATCTGCCGAGCCATAACGATCCTTCAAAACTTCATTACCACTCATATCACTAAATCACTATATGCAACACCGCTCATATCAATAGCACCTTCAGATTATCTTTTGCATCGTTGGACCTGCCAAGGTTCAAGTTGGGGAATACAATAACTACAAGAAGTATTTGCACAAGAATCTGAACAAAACATGTTGGGGTTTATCTACTACGGTTCTAATGATCTTGATAGTGGGCATTTATGATGGTGAAGGTGATAAGCTGATGGTGATAATGATGGCGATGATGATGACGATAGTGACGGCGATGATGTTAGTGATTTAGCTTGTTACACTACTGTTCCTGCTGCCCTACCGTTTACTTTGCCCTGCCATCTCCACCGCCCGGCCGCCCCCGGTGTCCTATCGTTCCCACTGCACTGCCACCTCCGGCGTCCTACCACCCTACTGCCCTACTGCCATGCCGTTCCTGCTGCCCTGCATGATAACTGATACCCCCTATATGATAGTTTACCATACAGCTATGATATCTTATCGGGGAGTAGAGATATACCTATCCTGAAAACTCATGAAAGTGCACGAGCTATGCAACTGTAGGTATAAAATATCCCTGGTTTTAGGATACATTAATATGGTCAAAGGACCCGAGATTTTCATCCTCTATAAACAATAAGTTATCTTTTCGAGTTGTATATCATAAGGTCCGGGCCATGCCTAAGGGGTACATAGATGTCATGGAAGAGTTAAGGAACATGCGTCAGCAGAAGTGTCCCAATACATGCCACTCTCCATATTCATCGCTCATGGGAGTTGGAAAAATTGAACCCCATGCCAACTGATGAAAACCTGCGTAGATTAGAACAAGATCTGCATCAGCAAAACTTCATTTGTCTCCTGAGGTCTCCTGAGCCTCAGGAGACTCTCAGGAGACCCAGGAGACTGTTGGGAGACTGCATACACAAGTAGTAGTTTGCTGATGGAGCTCCTCAAACACCTGCTTTCTAACTGCCAAATTGATTTGGGACAAAGGTTTAGAAATATGATTCCATTCCTTCCCTTCAAGCATGGTTGGGAGCTTAAGCTTCACAGCGCCATAAAACCGTCCAAGCTCTTGCAGATATTTCAACAGAGTTGGGAACTCCTTAAGGCCCTGAATGGTTCGAATAATGAGTGGGAGTTGAGTCCTATTAGGGTGCTCAATTCTGGCATGAGTTTCAGGAATCTTTTTGAAACTTTGGCGGGGGTAGGTAGGAATTTCTGCGGGTGATTTAGTGTCTGGTAGTATGATTGGATTGTTTGCTATTTATTATATATATTAGTATATCAAAAACCCGATTTTTTTGTAGATGGAAAATACCAATCTTCAAAACTCTCTGCTTATGGTAGTAGAGGAGTTTCCTAGCTGCTGCTTTGGGGTCTGCAGCTCTAGAAAGAGATGTTTTATTCTTGATAGTCTCAAAAGTGTTATTGATAAAGACAGCTTGAGGAGGCATGATGCAGTGAGGTTGTAGAGTTTTGCTTGTTGTAGTGATGATGTTTGATGTAGAGGTGAGGTCTAGTCCTGCCTGTTTTGGCAGTTATGTAGGGTAATTCTACAAAAAACCCGGCAGCATGTCCAGTCCTTCGCTATCAGGAAAACAAAACCCCGGCAACATGTCTAGTCCTTCCCTATCAGGAACATCACACAAAAAAAACTCAGCACCATGTCTAGTCCTTCCCTATCAAGAATACCACACAAAAAAAGACTCGGCACCATGTCTAGTCCTTCCCTATCAGGAAAAAACAAACTCGGCAACATGTCTAGTCCTTCCCTATCGGGAACACCATACAAAAAAAAACTCGGCAACATGTCTAGTCCCCATTAGGGAAAAAAAACTCGGCAATATGTCTAGTCCTCTATATTCGCCGTTGTGGTACCAGTGGTTGCGTTGCCACAATCACTTTTATTTTATTTTGCAATTTGGTTTATACATGCCCCCGTAGATAGCGCCCCATTCTGCAGGCCTTGAGTAGACTTGACTCCCGGCAGACCCAAGTTGAACCAATTATAGACTATTGCTGATCTAAAGTCCATGAACCGGCTTCACTAAGATTCTGACCTCAAGTTCGATCGACCAGGGTCTTTCCAGCCATGAAAATGTGTATCTGGAAAAGACCCCCGCCCGGTTGCAGCTCCCGCACCAGCCATTGAACAGGTTAGAAGCTGATCGCAGAATCTCTTGTTCGGCAGAAGAAAAAACTACGGTAGGCAGCATATATCACTAGTGGTAGGAAGAGAGGCGCGGGGAGACCCAACGTTAAGTTGAAGATAAAAGGTCATGCATGACGACACTACATGTAATGATGTCATAGTATTTCCTCTATACTAGAGCGCTTAACCTAAGTCGAGACTAGCACTCAATGTCATAACCCGCCCCCCCCCCCCCACTCCGTCGGTGGGGATTCTTAATCTTCCACCTCGAACTCGTCTTCCTCTATCCACTTAGTATGGAGTCGATCATTCCTCTTTCATTACACAAAGCAGCACGCACACCACACATCAACATGCATCTCCCGCCATCGATCACGCAGATATCCAGGAGGGGGTCATTTGCTACGAAGGCCTCCGGCACCGTATCTACCACCAGCATTCTCAGACTCATGTACCCTATAACGTCAAAAGCAGAGTCGATCATCCACAGCACTAGCACCATCCGGCACAACAAATGCTCTCCACAGCATAGCTACGGTACAAACTCTCCTCCGCCTTCCAGTTCTCACCCCCCATACATACCGCCTCATGCCGGAAATGCCAAGGATTGACAAAACTACATGCACACACCAAACACCAAGGGGGGTGAGGAGGAGCCAAGCCCCTGGTATCGGGGTTGTCGTGCCCGCGGATCCATGTCCGAGGGTCCCCTCGGAGGCTATCGCGGGTGAAAGAGGCGTCGATCGAGGGGAGTGATTGATGACATATATCACAGGGTGCCTGGTCCAAAGGTATATTCATCAACATAGACGACTGCTACACTGCGCTTTACGCCGCTCCTCGTGGATGTGATGGACACGGCAGAGTTGGAACAATTTCAGGCTTCCAATTGTCCAATCTCCCGCGGCGCCGCACACTTCCATAAGATGTTCATTCTTACCCTTTATGAGGCGCTCCAAGAGTCTGGTGGATTAGCACCCCCCTCAGTGAGCGGTCTAGCCTCCGGAGAGGATGCATCTCTGACCCCAAAGGCCGCTCTGTTCGATATGGCGAATCTAAGGATTAGGAAATAACCCTAACCCTTAATTCAATGACTAACCTATATTAGGAATAGCGCACACCATCCGCATTCCCAACGACACTAGAGAGCTTTAACCACACTCAAAATCAACAATCAAGGCAACTTTGCCTGAGTAGCGTTAAATGAGGACCAATGAGGTCCAAACAGGACCTAACATCTACACTGCATAAATCTCAGGAATTGAATGTATCTCACTGCAAGCTGCGACGGTTAGGTGTCTTTATGCAAACACCCCAGTCATTTTCCCTGAGCATGGCTAAAACTCCTAATAACGCGGAAGCCTTCAAACGCGGAGAATGCAATGACTTAACTCGGGGCAGAATAACTTTCTTGAGCTCGGCTAGCCGCGGGCCGTCGATACCCCAAGATACACCCAAACCTGGGGCATTGCGTGGTTGACCCCGGCGAAGAGAGCAATATGGTTGCGGAAACCTGTAACCGGACTACATTTGACCCCAACATTTGGGGGTGATGGCTTTCCAACCACCATACCTACAATCATTTTCTCTGTTAAATGATGCTTTAGCTCCGCTCGACATCATGACAGAGTCCAATTAACTCCATCACTTATGGTTGTGGGGTTATTGGGTTTCTGGGGGTTAGGTTTTTAGTCAGAGACCAAATGAATGTCGCCCAAAGTTGCCTATTTAGGCAATAGTTATGGAGCGTTGGGCATTTTAATACCCGATTAGGCACTTATCGGACTACCGCTTAATATCACTGATAAGCCTTGGCATAAAGGAGCATATATCGGCAACATAAGTGCCAAGTTATTACTTGCTTAGGAAAGTGTAGCCAAAAAACACCAATGTCGCACCTTAGACTCTGGTTACAGGTATCCGCAACCATATAGATTTTATTTATCTCACTAATAGCTCGGCTAATCAATGCATGGACCTCAATGAAAAGGAGATGTCAACATATCGACATTGCAATCATCCTCCATCCCGGGGTAACCTCTAAGTGGTAACTGTTTTCAACATTCGTTTCCCTAACTAACCACACTTATTCGATTCGTTTATAGTTTTAGATAAATACACTACTCAATAGATTATAAAAAACATCCACTTTTCACCTGATAAATCTATCAACTGGTCTCTTATTTCTCCTATTCAACTCCCTTACTCGAGCCGTCCTCGGTCGCTGAGATCGAGATTGCTGAACTCGGGAGCTGGAACCGGAGACTAAAAGTATTACCTCTTGCGAGAGGCCCAGCGGCGTTGCGGGTTGATCTATTGATCGATAGTTCATACACAGTGTTGAAGGTTCGTTCCGAAAAGCCCGCGTTCATGCGGGTATTAGTGGCTGCAACAGGATCCTCGTCACTATCGCTTTGATCGGAGTGCTCCTGACCGCCATCTCCTCCATGATCAGGGTTTGGTCTCTCACGCAATGCCACCCGCTTGCCCAGGCTAGTGGGGGCCACAAAGAACTCGCCAATAGCCCCAAGGCAGGGATAGCGAAAAGGGCCACTGAAATTTGCTTTAAGGCGAACTACTCTACCACGCGGATTCAAAGATATACCTAGGTAAAGCCTTCGGGGATTTTCCGTTGTTGGCCCCGGATATACTAGATCAAAGTAAGCATACTGATCAAGCATGAACGAAGCTGATACTTACCTTTTATCACATTTCCATTCACCATAAATGTCACTTTATTGCCGAGAATTCCCCAATGAAGGCCAAAGATATCTCCTTTCTTATATTTGACTGGGAAGCCGGTCCTTTCCGCCTTGACGAGTTCGGGAGGATATACACAATATTCGTACTCATCCAATAGCCGTAAAAGAGTTGTCTCAAGACTATCGCACGCCGGAGTTTAGTATATGACATGCGCCAACTGATGAGTGCTCAATACCTAGCCCAGAAAGGCTCTAAAGCCTCGACCTCGAAATAATACTCTTCCAAATGGGGGGGCAGCGGGTGATTGGAACGAGCAGTTACTAGCCAATCTAATGTCTGTCAGATATTGCTCAAAGGCCTTGAGCATTTGAGAGAAGCGTTCTGCTGCTTCTACGGTGCCACCTACATATATCTTTCATGGTCTTCAGCTCTAATCCAGATATCTCCACGGAGGCTGATACTGCTTCTAACCCCGAAGGATGAAGAATCGATGCGAAGTAGGATTCAGCGGCGTCAAAGAAACCACGCGCGTGTTTCCCCCATGCAGGTGACGTAAGCGTTGACACCTGATCATAAGTCCATCCATGTGCGTTGGTAGCAGGAATAGACCCGCCTAGCGCTCTTACAGCATCCAACACCTCTAAGTTACCGCCTAAGAAAGCATCTATTAGTAGACCCGTGTAGAAAATAGGATCATTTGCATATAGATCTCTTTTGTCGATCAGGCGCTGAAAAAGGTCCAGGTCACCAGCTCGCGCAGCGACAGAAAGGCATTCTGGCGAAATGTCGTGAAGCTTAATCGTTGACATGAGGAGCATCACGATATCTGGGTCATCACTCTCCCGTTTGCTGCGGCTCATGGCGGCCGTGAGTAATGCTCCAGTGAGCTTAAAGATACCCTTCCTGCTCAACAGAAACCGTAGCGATGACACAGTGAGTTTAGAAGTCGCCATTAACAGGACCTCATCTGTGATAGCAGCCGCACAGCTATCCAATACGAAGGATGTAATCAACGAACCGCCTCCGCTTGCCTCCCGGTGTATGGCCGCACGTAGGATTTCTTCGGTAGGCTCAAACTCACTTATAGACTGTAAAGCGATGACCTGCGGTAATGGTCCCTTCTGAAAAAAGTAGAGGGCTTGGTGTCTATTCATTATAGGGTGTCCCTTGGAGGCCAGGTATTTAGCAATCACTTTAGCTATCGCTTGCTGCTCAAAGTCTAACGCCAACCGTATAGACCTATGTAAAACCTCTAGTGTAATTTCCCCTCCATCGTTCAGAAGCGTGGCCACAAGCTGAAGATGACCATACTGGCTAGCTATAGCCAAGACAGTGTCCCCATGTGTATCAAACTCTCGGAGCATTGCAGCGTTTGGAGGCAGATCGTGATCGATTATGGGAATACCCAACAGCGCAAAGGAGAATAGGCAGTGCCTCCGAGTGGTAGCTTGATCATACCAGAAGCTTTGGTCGATATAGTTCAGGAGGGAGTTGTGAATCATTGAAGGGAGGGAGGTCTTGATTTTTGCCTGATAATGGTCAACCCAGGCACCATGATGCCTAGGTGAGGTCACAAAGTCAATAACACAACGATACCTATCAACGTCCTTTTTTCCACCTTTCTGAACATGTAGAATCCACATCAGAAACGCGTATATATGCAACTGACAGACAACAGTTCGGAATCCGTCGGTTGCTCCCCGTATAAAATATGCAGCACAACATTCGCCAATTATACGATGGCCTTCTACCTCTGAGAACCTCTTTTCAACCAGGAATTCTCTGACTGATAGATGTGCGAATCTGACTACCCCTAATTCCTCATCGAGGACGACGAGGTTTCGGCAAAGCCTTAACAGATGGTCGAAGTCCCATCCACTCCACCCATCCAGCTTTGCAGACCATTCCACAGCTTCCACCCAGTCCTCAGGGCTTAACGGCATCATCGAGCACATGATCCACATTAAAGCTCTTTTTATTAGGATTGGTGAAGATCCCGGGAGGCTCTCAATTCTGTCATAAAGCAGATCATAGCTCTGCTGTAGTGTGTCTGGTAAGCGTCCCAGATTCACTTCAAGTTCCTCGGCAATATGGAACTCGCAGATGTAGGGTATCTGTAGAGCGACCCATTGGAACCTAGTAAAGATTCCGTTAGACGGTTCAGTGATTGATGTTGCTGTAGAAGATATGCTTACATTCCATCAGCCTTGCTCGAGAGTACCTCCTCAATCTTACTTTTTAAAGCAGGCGAGACTGAACCACCAAGTAAGTGCTTTTCCTCAATAGCGATATCTATTTCTCGTGTTATGAACTTGTCGATATCTGTCTGGTTGTCCCTAGCGCGGATGGTAATCCTTGGCACACCTGTCAACGCCAACGGTATATCTTCACTCATCCGGCTCGATATAAAAATCTTCACGACAGGGGTAGTGTGAGAGAGGATAAACTTTATTGCTTTCAATAGTTCAGATCGTCCTTCTGCCTCCATTTCATCTAGGGCATCAATTATAAGAGTGGCTGGCTGACTGATGTTGATGATATCAACAAGGAGATTTCGACACTCGTCACAGCTTAAGGGTCCTTGGGAGCCGTCTCTTTCGCGAAGATTGTAGATCGAGACAAGCCTGGCAGGGAGGTCGATGGAAGAAATCGCTAGCTGTTTCGTAAGGGTCCCCAAAATGATTGCTGCGTTACGGCGATTTTCCTCAGTTCGAGTACAGTAGAAGTATGATATGGGCCCGGGTCCGCGATTAAGAGTGGCACCGATAGGCTTTCGTGTAAGCTGCTCCACCACAGCCGAGCTATAAGCGAGGCTATTAGCCCTGAGTACGGCTTCACGAAACCGCTAGTACACTTACGTAAGTCTTGTTTTTCCTGCTCCAGCTATAGGTACAGTAAGCAATAGTTAGAATTCTCAGTATCCCTACCATGTACGATCATAGACTCTTCATCCCCAGCTTCATACCCACCTCTCTATAACTATGACATATACCTACGGGTTTTAGGAGGTGAAAATGAGGCTTGGGAAGCAGGGCCTTTCTCAACATCGCTGGATTATACATACGCGCGCCGTGTAGCCACAAGACACTGGACTCTAGAGATTCCATCCAATACAGAAAGTCAGGGTGATCAAAGAGCCATTGGCCGGTGTTTTCCACTAGACCCTTGTGAATCTCGCGATGATGCGACTGATATTCGATTGGTGATAGCCACATAAGGATTTCCCTCCGTCTCGTTACTAAAATTCAAACGTTCAAAGCTCCATTAGCTACGCGCTAGATAATTCAACGAAGGAGTACTTAGGGTAAGCTTGCCTGCGAGTGATATATACAGAATGTCAACCTGACGAGCGACGTTGCTCAATGGGACATTAAGGCTAGTCAACATTTCCCCCAATGCTTCCAGTTGACTACGCCCGTTATTGATGCCGTCTATGATGCGTGTTAATTAAGAAAAGATGCATCCGGAGGGAAGAGCTACCTTCCAACCGCCGATCTCGGATATGCCGAGCTATTAAAGAGCAGTGTTAAATAGGGTCAGAGATAGACCGACCAGAGGACCTTACATTGAGCATCCACTGTTGATGCAGTGGTGCTGACGCTCCATGCACTCTGCTCAAGCAAGTGTAGCTTCTCCTTTGTCTCCCCGTTTTCGAAGATGGCTGATAAAATCCGGCCTAGTACTTTGTTTCAGAATAGGGTTCGATACATGAACCAGGATAGGCCACATACCGGCTCCTCCTTGATGTATCTGTTTCTTTACTACTGCCAAGAAACCAAGTATCTCGGCGTACAAATGAACCAGTTGAGTTCTAAGATTAGTCTGAATGGCGGAAAATGGCTCCGAGCCTAGATAGAGCGCCTCATAGACACTTGTTCTTGCAATGATGTTGACGATTCGCTCCATCCCCAAAATCGATATTCCCATTGCTTCCTTCCGATTTACCGCAGTCTAAGATTTCTTATCATTAGCTTGCCCACATTTCAATATAACAGGGGTCCTGTCGGAATTACCTGAAGGATAAATCGGAACCCCGCCCAGGGAAGCGCAGCATGCACTGGGTCGAACTGCATTATCGTATCGCCAACCTGGACGAATGTTTGCACCCAAGTAACAATTTTATCTGCGATATCACTGGAACGATAAACTTCCCCCCGCCACTCAAATTCACGAGCATTACGCTCACATAGCTCCTTCTGCTTCGCCACGCTATCTAGGATATCTTGGATAATATTTTCGCCGTGGCTACCCGGGAGTAATTCGCGCTCGCTTGGAGAAAGATTTTCCAATGCCTCCTTCCAAAGTAACTCTGATATAGGCACCGATGCAGGTGTAGACGGCCTGCGGGTAGAGGAACTAGGGGGACGGCCTATTTCATGGTTGCTGGAGACTTCCGTTCCCGTGCGACGAGTAGTAGTAGCTGTGGTGGTGCTTGCAGAGAGATGCGACGAGCCTCCGGGGGTGATGGATCCTGCTGGTGTGGTTTCCCTAGTGAGAGGTGGTCTGCTAGTGAGTTGGGCAGCTGCTGATGGGCTTCCTGGAGACATTAGACTTCTGCTTACGCCAAGGGCGCTGCTCAAAATAGGAGTGCTATCTAATATGCTTCTACTTGAATCGAGTGTCGCTAGGTTTCCACCTCCATCCGAGATTTCAGGTGATGGCGAGGGAGCGCGATGCAATATCCGGTCAAGGAGCGCAAGTGCACTATTTCGTTTCTTTTTATTGGGCATTGTAATAGTGGTGGTACACCGGTGTGAACTCGGGATCTTCTTGGATAACTCCTGCAGGTAAATCCGACGATGCGCAAGCAGGTGAGGATGGAGGAGCGAAAGCTATGTTAATTATTAGTACCTCTGTGTAAACAATGTACCGAGTTGAAGTGATGTGTACGAGCTGAGCTGAGGCTGAGGAGGATATGCAACAACGCACATGCGGGGTTATTTTTGTGCGCAACAAATAATGACTAAGCAGACGTTGTTGCCTATCACAATCGCGCTGGGGTACTGTAAATCATCTCGCTTAATGGATCTGCGTATTTACCGAAGATCCAAGGTCCGATAAATCCTAATTCAAAATCCTCATTGGTTGCCTTGCTTTGGGCGAGAAGACACCACCAAGGTTGCGTGAGGGGTGTCTTCTCACATACCCCTTGAAGTACTTTAAGTAAGTGTATGTAGCCCCCCCAACTGTTAAGACCCAGAGGTTCGAACATAAGAAATTTGTTGCTCGGAGTTGCATCCAATAGAGCGTATTGGCCAACAACTTCTGAGCCTAAATATTTAGTTCTTGGCGACTAGTTTTGGTGTGGATAGCCCCCAAAAGCTCAAAATCTGAACTCAAAATTTGAAAATATGAGTGTGGCCAACATGCTCTAATACTACAGTACTCTTCCTCTAATGATGGAAGGCGTACCACCAACATCACGCAGAAGGGATTGAGATTGAGGTGTGGTGCGGCACGTCATAAAGGTGACATGCCGGTACCTCCGAGCAATCTCGGCCACCTGGCCTGCTTATGGACCGACAAGAGTCCCTGATTCCGGCGATGTTGTGGCTGAAACCTAAATCTTGGCCGCAATTCTGTAATGAGGGTATAATTATTGTACTGTTCCCTTCACCAAGTCTTGGCGCTTTCTAGGTAAATGGCATTGTTTATAACTTTTTGGCCAGACCGGATATCAAAATCTAACAAACAAAGGTCTTCATATTTGCTATATCTACAATTTTGTCTGTTAGATTTTCCATACCTTGTTTTGTTGATATTTAATTTATATCACCTTAAGGTGCGCGACACCATAACTTGTGGTGGTGCCTTACCTCCCGCCTGAGATCTATCTTACGATTGTGGCTATCTCAATCAGTTGCTTATCATATCTTACCCAGCATCTATATGGCAGGGATTAATGAGAGGGTAATTGACTAAGCACGTCACGCACCAACCACCGCCAAGAGCTTAATACTAGACACAGAGGTGGTTAGCACCAATTCCCAGATAGGCGCGCTAACGAGAGAAAGTAGACATGTGTGAGACATGTTTGACGTGAGTTGATTGGTCGGTTGATGACGTTGCAGGAAATAATGCCAAGAGCCTAATATTTAGACACAGAGGTGGTTAGCGCCATTTCCTAAATCTAAGCAGCTAGCCGAACAGGTTAATCCCCCGCTGTTCCTATACTGTAGCCGCTGTTCCGTATACTGTGGCCGCTCCCTAGACTCTGTCGCTGTTCCCTATTATATTACTGGATCAAGTTGTCCTAGAGTACTCGACGGAATTAATAGCTACGACAGCCCTGCACGCGCCACAACCAATCCAGGCCGCAAATCGGCTGCTACTACCCGCATCCCGGGAATCTACCTACCAACCAACTGCAGGTTTACCCATGAGCACAAAGGCCCAGAAGCCGCAATATCAAGAATTATCACCAGACCGTTACTGAACTACGAGAGGATGAACAGGCGACGCCTCAGAATGCCGGCGGAACTATGTCCAACCGCAACGCCAGCAATATTAGCCACCATGTCACTCAGTTCCCACGAAACCTAAGGGTTTACCCAAGACCATGGCAGCAGAGGTACTACTTTTCGATCTAGCGGCGCGGACTATGGTAGCAGTTACATGGCCAAATTAAATGGAGAAAATCACGGCTACGTTACGGGGAATAACAATGGGCCAATTTATGTCAACAGCATCGGAAGTGCCGGCGCTCTTAATATCCAAGCAGTCGTCTGGCAGGTCTTAGTTATCCCAGCCCAAAACACCAATGACCAGGATAACAGATATAGCTCCCAAGCGAGATACTGGCGATATCAACCAGTAATCCTGGCGCACACGGCTAGCTTCAACGGTCATTAAGTACCCACCGGCAAAGAGGCGTGACATGGCCGAGGAATTGTTGGTGTCAAAGTAGCAAAAGCTGTAAGGGGCCTGCCGGCTGTTGTTGATGGGAGAACTCCGAGAGTGAAGACTCCGATATAGATAATCATGCTGCACGGGGGAGCTGTCACCGGATATGCGCTGCTTGTGGCAAAGGTTGATCTTTCTCTATAACTCGTATGATTAGTTGATACTAGGTTTCCTGTCAACGGCAGTGGAGTACGACCACGAAACTAGGCCGCAAGACTTCCGACCTTCAAGCGTCATATGACGGAAACGCGCTGTACCTATCGGATATCAGGGTCGCTTTTGGAACGGACGTGTAGTGGACGTGAAACCAGGATTATTATACATGCTTATATATTGAAGCGATCCAATATGCAAGTACAAGCTTCCATGCGCGGATACCCACACTTTCAGCCTTATAGTGCAGCCCTACTCACCCTGTGGCTGACCAAACGATGGCAAACAGTTCCCTCGCCACGGAAATGGATAGGTGATCCGTGCACTGGATGACAAGAGGCTAGACACCCAGCACCACCACTCCGCCCATCCTAGTCGCACTAATCCCAAACGCCTTCTCCCGCCCACAGGCGAAAATCCCCAATCATAGACCATCACTCGGTCACCACCCGCTCATGGGCCATCACTCGCGTTAGCAGATCCTTGGCATCTCAACCCCCCCACTCCACTCCGAGAATTCAATTAAATAACCGCCCCACCCAAATCCACAATTGGCGGCTACGCCAAAGCGCCCGCCCTCTACTCGAAGCGAAGCAAGCCGCCACCGAGCTGGAGAAGCCAAACCCCTAAGTACAAGGGTCTTCGAATAAACGGGATATGTCATCTTTTTTATCACATGATTCCGGGCAAAAGGATAAGTCAACTGGATATCAAGACACTTCAGCGGCTTTCTCCAGCGCGAGTCTGCAGGGGTGCCAAAATAGCCTTGCTAACTCTACTCTAGCTATCCCATCAGAAGAATAACCTATCCAGCTAGCAGGACAAGTGCCGATTACCATGACAACAATTCTCCTCCCCACCTTAATATCATTATTTACACTAATTCCATTAACCCCACCTTCAGCCTTTATCCCCACCAGCGGGGTTGTAAAGTTGGAAACACACTGCTCAAAGAATAATACGCAAATGAGTCTGGAAATACCGGGGGTATGTGAGCTATAATCTACCCGCATGCCCGCACCCACAGCACACCCTCTCGGTGGTGACGATAGTGGCGGTGGTGGTGGTGGTGATAGGCTGTAGGACCTAGAGGTTTTCAGCTCTATGCCGTCCTGCACTACCGGCACAGCCAACTAGTGTGCTCTGCGCTTTCTTCCACCTCCTGCCGTCAACTGCCGCCCTACCGGCATGCTCTGCCGCCTCCCAGCACCCCCGAGACCTATCCTTCCTGCATAAGGGCTGAACCTGCCTTTTTCTTTTCTTCTTAGACAACTAAGGCGATTAGAGGACGGGAGCTGTGACGACAGCCCATCCCCCACCACGATTCGGTATCTTTCTTTAATCATACCATATGGAAACCCTCCCTCCGGAGTTCGACTACGCTGGGAGCACGATGTCCATTTAAGCAGTTGTCCCTACGCATCACAGACTAGGAGACGTCCCCAAACCCCCCAAGACTACACGACCTCCTCCAAACGCCCCCGAGTTAGCAAGGCCCATACAAACCCCCACACCCACACCACAAGCCCGCAAAGAACCAAGGGCGATCGTCATCCAATGTAACTCCCTCGACTACCATCCAACAGCCCCCCACCCACCCCGCCCCGCTTCCTTCCCGCCACCCGCTCCCCGGAATACATGCCCAGCGCCACCACTCCACTAGCATCAAAACCAGCACCAGATCAACCCGTGGAACCCACCTGCGCGCCACCACTCCAACCAGCAGATGGCCAGTGTTAACCTCCGAGACCGCCTCCGACAACTAGTGCGCCGCCTCCCACCGGCGGCGTCCGAACAGGAGGTAGTAACCCATCGAGTTGCAGGGGGGTAGGGGGCGGACATCGGCCCGGCCTAGATCTGTTGTCGGGCTGGGGCCGTCCTGGCCACCCGTCAATGGTCGGCCCCTCGGTGTCTCTCTTTGCTGTGTCCTACTTTGTAGCAGCTTGTCCGTGGCATACGCGCACTGAGGTTCTCCATAGGCGCGGATCATCCCAGCGCTGCATTTACCAAAGATGGACTCCGGCCGGCCGCGCAAGGTTCTGCCGGTCTTTTGGCGTTAGTTGAAGCTTTTAATACCCAAGTCGCAATAATCGCAATGTGTCTATACACAAAGCCAAGACCCCCTCTTTACTCCGAACCTCTCAGTATACACACCCCTCCTACCCTCCCACACCTCCTACCCTCCCATGCCTCCCTCCACACCAACGCTCCATCCACGGCACCGACCCGCCAGTCCTAGCCATGCAACCGGCGAGTCCCACTGCCCACCTCTCCGCAGCACAGCGCCGCGAAACCGCCTCCGCCCGGAGGAACAGCACAGCACTACAATCACGACCCCGCACCCCGACGTGAGAAACCACACTACCCACCCACCCACCCCCCCCACAAAAAAATAAAATAAAAAAATAAAAAACCCTAACCCACCGCCGAGTGACACCCCATGACGCACCGCCGCGCAAACATCACCCCACCCCACCACGCGCCCAACGCTCCATAACGCCCAAAGCCCCCCCCCCGCCAAGCGGAGGCGATCAACGATCCATGTACATTCCAGCGCCGCGCAGAAACAGCCGCCGCACCACGCCCCAGGTCTCAAGCTACGGCTGGCGGCGGGGCTGGAGGTCACCGCTCTACAACACCCACAGCACCCATACCCCGGCCGCCCACAAGCGGTGTTGGGATTATTGTTGCGAGCCGGGGGAAATACATCCTCCCTACAATAATTGTGGCAAGGTCTGGACCACTCTTATATCATTACTGCTGTTTGCCAAGGCTATTATTGTTACAAAAGGGCTATTAAATTCCCTCCTGTATCGCAAGAATTATAGTCACTGCCAGAGTCAATATTCAGAACACAGCGTGTCAGGTGCAGCCGAGTGATCCGCCATGACGCATGTCCGGTCGCGGCGGGGGCCATCCCGCCGCCGTGCTACCAGCGCCCAGCGATGATTGGTGGTGGACACGGGGCACGGGTTATCTTGTGGCTCCGTAGTCGAGACAGGGCTGTCTTGCAAAGTGGATAGTTTGATGAACCCTAACCCTAACCTGGTTGGTGCCTTTTTTGATTCGTTAATTGGGCCTTTACGGACTGAATTCCTCGTGCCGAGAATAAGCGGTGTTATGTCGAGTCTGAGCCCCAGCTTTATTTCCCCGGGGGCGGGGGTTGAATTGGGTGTTGCAGCGGTGTTCTAGGCGGATGCATCCAGCCGCGGCCGTCATGGCGCTTTACCGGCGGCGCACCGGCTGCTGCTAGCTAGACTTATGCCAGCAGCACCCTCCCCACCGGTGGCCGGGGTCACACCGAACTCCCGGCCAGAATGGCTGCAAAGCCAACTGTGTCTGCTCCGACGAGGCGCCCGTATGCCCTTCACCACGCACACCCCGCAGCACGCACGCCCGACCACTCCCAAGGGCGTGCTCGCGGCGGCGGGATACACCCCACCCAGAGTGGGCATAAGGTCGCTCTTAGACCAACACCGGGTGGCGACACCATGGCCGTTTCCCCGGGAAACCTGTGGCTGGTGGCGGAGAGTATAGACCCGGAGATTTATGCGTAGCAGGACACCCGGCGAGAGCGGCGGGCTGGGAGGGGTTGACAGATACGGACACACCCTATTTACCGGAATAGGGACGGTGCAGGGGGCGTGGACGTACTGCACCATACAGCCAACGGCTTTTCACGTTCCTGGAGGGCTCCTCACGCGTACGGTGGCAACGACACCCGACTAAAGGGCCGGCGATACAGGTGTATGCGCCTCCGCCAGCAACATGATTTCCGTCCGCATGCCTAAGAGAACACATCCACTGCATACCACCAGAGCGACAGCCTCCGAACATAAATAATTCTTTCTTAGCAACAGCTCTGGCGTGAAGACACCCTGCCAGTACAGTGTCCCTCATAGGCGCCTACACCACCGAACGCCCGGAGCATACATGCCATCGCATCGCCGAGCACGGCTTACCGACCCGCCGTCCCGAGGGGGGCCGCGTGCGTGCGCGGTGCAGATTATTGGCACGTTGCTAACAGTATCCGGATCCGCTGCTTTACGAGAGAGGAATCAGCGTGTCCGCTGGCCCCGTGCAGGATACCGTTCTTTCGGGAGTGCGGATAAATACTCGAGGTTCTGCTTATGCCCTGCACGCAACATTCCTGTACCCAGAAACGAATGGAAGTATGATATAAAAAAGGCGCGGACAAGTACACGCCACAAATCTCATTCTCTAGAAGGACATATACACGCCGCCGACCGACAGCACTTGGTGCTTTACTGTGCGTGGGAAAAGCCTAACGGCCCATGGCCTACAGACCCATAGACAGACCCCATAAACCGATCGCGACAAACCACCGCCCCGCCGACATACACCGCACAGCACCCCAAGCCGAAGCAACACACCACACCACAACAGCCCAACAAGACAAGACCAGTGCGGCCCTCCGACCGCGTAAATGCACGCCGGCAACAACGCCCAGCTCTCGAAGCGTCGACCCGGAAAAGAGCACAACACGCCACCATCGGCCCCCAACCAGCACCGCCCTAGCCCTCTCCGCGGCGTACCCCCACCCCCGGGCCCGGCAAGGCGCGCCTCAACTTGGTCAGTGGACGTATCCCTTGGGAAAGTGTAATTCTAACGACACAAGACGGGTCCATCAGCGGCAGCAGGTCCGGACTGCATTGTATGCCAGAAGGAGACCCTACAAGGGACCACTACTCTGACGCCACATCGCATCGCAATATCCCGGCGCGTTGGTATCTGGATAGCATCACGCACCAGTGCTTGCACATGATAGGATTGCTACCTCTTCTCCCGGCAGGTGCAGCGCTAACTCTCCCCCCCCCCCCCCCCCGCGCGGGGAAGAGCAAAACTTGGTAACCGATCCCGTTCTAACGCTCCCAAGAGCTGATAGAGCCAGACTAGACTCATTTTTGGCAGTATGTAGTATATCGACGTGACAGTCGGGGTGGGGGGGTAGGAAACCCTAACCCACTACTCCCGTTTCGGGAAGGCTAATATTACATGCAAGGAGCCGCAGGGTTAGGGGTTCACCTAGCATTGTTGTGAATTCAACGCCGCGGGCCGTCCCGTCCGTCAGTAGTCTGTGGAGTCCAGAGCCGGATTCAGACTGACTGGCTTGGCATATTCAACTGGTAGTCCAAGGAGCCAGCCCGTCTTTTTTAGGATGGACTGCAAGGACTATCAACTGCATAATTGTGATGATGTATACAAGTTACAACACGCAACGAATTTACCTATTCACTCCACAATACACAAATATCTTTTTCACCAACAAACCCAATCTCCAAAATGTCTTTCGCTGATAACGCTACCCAGATGGCCGACAGCTCCACATATAAACCTACATCTGCTGAAACCCCACGCCCCGGTATTGATCCTAGATTGTTGAACCTGATCCCTCAATTACCAGCAGAATTTCTCCCTAAAATGAAACAAAGAATTAGTTGAGTTTGGAAATATCGTGCAGTTTCACAGATTTTGCATAAGCATGGCAAATTGAAGAACCGATGCAATTGCATTTCTCCCAAAAACAAAAGAGAAATTTAGTTGGATTGGGAAACTTGGTACGGTGGTACAGATTTTCGATAAGCAAGATAAAATGAAAGACTGTTGGAGATGCAATTTATGTATGTCTTGACTGGTATCAGTAAATTACATGGGTGAGATTTATGATACTTAGTATTATGAATATGTCATAATCATGAATCTGCCATTACTTATTCGGATTTAACAACAAAGAATATAATACACTATATGGTAAAGATGCATGGATTCCATCATTACGGTGAAACAAGATCACAACAAGAAAACAACAATCTTGTCAACCTTACATTAGTAAGATTTCATCTGTCTCCTGAGATTTTCTGGATCTCATGAGATTCAGGAGACTCTAGACACAAATTGTAAAGCTTGCTGATGATGAACAATCAGATTTTCAAAAACTTTCTCTTCAGCTTACAGCTACAAAGATTGGGAAATATTCTTTAATTGACTCTTTATTGCTTATTATATATGGATCGATTGTACTTTACCCTAGTATAAATAGTTTTTCAATAATCAAGATATGGAATAGGGGTGAGAGAACAAAGTTGGGAATTCAGAGCCAAAATATTAGTTGAAAATTTTTGGGAAAGCTCGTAGAAAGGTATACAACTACACGGTACATCAACTGCAACTCTGTAATCATCTAAATGTAGTCTCGATTCTAGTACCATTAGTTTTAATGAGATACAGAGTTTTAAAAAGCTACGTCTCAATTTGAAATAAATTGAAGATGAACTTTTCTAGTAAATGAATTAGACATATCAAAATCCTTATGAAGTCGGTGCCGCTATAGTATAGTGGATTAAAGCCATACCTCTATATCCAAAACTCTCTATTTTAACATTAGATACATTCTTTGCTTCAGCAATATCTGTTGATTGTGAAAGTGTATTTAGCAGGTTTGAAATTCTTATTATATTTATATTATCAGCTTAAAGAATGCTGACAATATTTAGTGCTAAGTATTTTATTACCAACTGACAAAACAAATTGTATAAGAGTATTACCAAAGCTATTGAACGTCAGAAATCTGAGTTACGTTCTGGTTTTATCTCATTTCAACAGACTGGAGAAATACCTAAATATTCTTGAAAAAGCTGAACAAGATACTATTTTTTGGATTAAAGTTAAATGTAACCCTACAATACAACATGTCAAGTACAAATCAAAAAGGTTTGTATCTAGTTACTATTGTATTGACTTTATAATAAGTATAAAGCTAATATTATTTTTTCATTTGTATCTATTCTGTAGTATTAATTTTGGATGCCTATTAAAAGACTATCACCTATCACCTATCACTACTTTACAAATAAATTAATTCGCTACCACCTACAACCCAACAAAATGTTGGGTTGCTATATGTTTTTTTTCATGGATGCCTTTGTAGCCACTACTTTATTTTTATCAGGCGGCATTCACTTTCAAACAGGTATACTTACAACATAAAAAACCACCCGCAAAATAATATGAAAGCAGGAAATATTAAACTATGTCTTTCCGTTTCCAAAAGCAGCAGATATGTCAAATTTAAATTCTAGACTAAAATGATTTTTTGTATGAAGTACTTGTTTTGGGAGAAAATATTGTCAAATAATACCAAAATCTGCTTCAACTCTGTTTGTTAGAATCCATTGACACAACATTTAGCAAGGTTTGAATCATAATTACGTGTCAAATTTGGCTAATACAAGTTCTGATAAAGTTTACCAGTATCAATATCACATAAAGTCTATGTATGTTGATGTTTGATGAAGACTATTGATATTGATTTATTTTATTTTATTTCATATTATCTTATTTTATATTTTATTCTATTCTCTATTTATCTTTGGTAAGGCAATTCTTCTCTAAATATAGCGTTATATTCAATTTTAGTGACGTAATCCATAGCTCCTCCTTTCTCCTACTACATCAGCAAGCTTTACCAAATATGATTGGCATCTCCTGAGTCTCCTGAGACCCCTGTAATCTCCTAAGACTTGTAAAATTTTGCTAATGTAAACAACACCAAACCCCCCTCCTCTTTGATTCCTACAACTTCAACTACTAGTCTTGAGTAACGACAAGTTAAATATTTTATTGTGGTATCAGCTAAATATTTTTCTTGAATAATTATCAGTTATATCTATATAACCTTCTAATAATTGCTATTGTTTGAGATCGAACACACTATTGAGAAAGAAAATTCCTATGGCATTCTTATGCACTCAGTTGAATTCTTTGTTCAGGAAGAAAAATCAAAACTGGGCAAATTTCTAAAATAGAGACGACTTCTGCATGATGTTTCCAGAAATCATCACAAATCTTTTACCACTCTCTCTTCCGCAACACATATCATTTTTTCCTTGCTCCACCGTACTTCAGGTCAACGTATTATGCTTCAGAAGGACAAAGTAGTTTTAGTATCTGCCGAACCCTTGGCAATTAATTATCAATACAAATATTATGATCCAAACTCCGGATAGTGAGAAAATTCTTGTTTTCTGAAAAGATGCTATCAATTCTGTATTTGTTAAATCTCATTTACCAAACTATCATGAAGCAACTAGCGACCTTTCTTCAGCAACTTCAGAAAGCTTACCCTACCCTACACAAAGTTACCGATAAATGCTACAAATAAACCAATAATAACATCAGCAAGATTTCATTTATCTCCTGATATGTTCCGGCGTCTTGGCATTCGGCCCGACTGTTCAGTGACACTAGTATAAGTGCGGTGGAGGGAGTAAGGATAAGCGAAGCGGAGATGGAGTGGTATGATATTGGCGTCATTTCTTTCTTTGGGGTTTGGTTGCAAGGTGGATTCATCAGCAAACTACTACTTGTATATGCAGTCTCCCAACAGTCTCCCGGGTCTCCTGAGAGTCTCTTGAGGCTCCTCGATATTTTTTGAGTCTCCTGATGTTCAGGAGACATCAGGAGATAAATGAAGTCTTGCTGATGTTGGTAATAGGATTACGGGAGATGGTGTGAAGGAATACGAGGTGTGTTGATACTGAGTTTGTCTGAGGTTCCATGGCTGATATAAGAGAGCCTTGGCGGATTGACAGAGAGAGGTGTTAAATAGCGGGTGGAGTCGTTTCCTTTAGTTCTTTTCTTTCTTTCCTCTCTGTCTCGTCTTCCTATCTTCTAGTACATAGAAATATAATTATCTCCTATCCATAGTCCTCGCTTTTCGTGCTCGGCTCGAAGGTTGCCTACTACTGCGACCTCTATCGTCTTCCCCTTGCCTATCCTCGCGGACCTCATAGTCTTATCTCTGCCGCTACCTACGATTCTCGCTTTTCTTGTCCTGCCATGGGTCTTCGCCCTTGTCGTTGCTTTGTGCCTCCGCTGTTCGTGGCTGTGTCTCTCGCGCTACTCTTCATCGTTATCTTCATTTGTCCCCCGTGTAGTCTTAGTTACTCCGTCACATGATATCATCTGAGCCTCAGGAGACTCAAAAAATATCCAGGAGTCTTAGGAGACATTCAGAAGACATAGGAGACTGTTGAGAGACTGCATACACAAGTAATAGTTTGCTGATGAATTTCTTTGAACAATTCCTCCAACTGTCTTAATCAATGTATCTCCCTTGTTCTCTATCAGTTCATATTTTGCTTGCCTTTTGTAATCACTATCGATTTCAATTTCCTTCCTCAGCTTTTTAATCTCTTTCTTCCTACATTCTCTCTCCACCTCTACTCCCGCTTTTATTTGTTCGTTCTTATTCATGTTTTTCTACTCTGTATCCAACAGTTCCCTTTCTATTGCTACTTCCTTTTTTTCGGTCTCTTCACTCTCCTTAATTTTCCTTTTCCTACTAGGTTTAGAAGTTACTGTTGGATTTTATAGGTGCTAGTTGGGTTAGTTTCACTTTGCAGCTGCCAAGTATACAATATGGCCGGTCTTCCTGATTCTCATCTTGTACCTTCACTGCTTTCTTCCTTCACTTCAACATCTGGTAGGGATGTTGACTCGTAGTTACTTATTGATTTCTTGTTTAGTAGTGCTTGTTATATCTCCTTCATTGCCTGATGGTATTCCTGTTTCTTTTTACCTCTGGTACCTTCTTCATCCTCTTCGTTTTTAGATGTTAGTTCTTCATTGATCTCATTGCTGTACATATTCACCCTTCTGATTTTTGTCGTCACAAGTACTCCATCCTTTATCTGAAAGTAAACCTTACCATTTTCCATGTTCCAATGCGTTCTGGATTTTATCTCCATAAATAGACTCAAGTCTGACCTTATTGTAACCTTCTTTATATGCTACAATATGTGCTATCACTGACTTTATACAAATTTGATAACCATATCTCATCAAGTTATCATCTTTATGTTATACTATTGCTATGGTAAATGAATATTATTACTGCTTTACTCCATTTTGTGTACAATACTATTGGCCTATCCTTTTGAATTTAACAATACTATTGTATAATGCTCTCTAACGTTAAGCTTGTCGACAAACTACAAAATAGAAATGCGTTAGAATTTCTGTCCTCCGCTAATCTTATATGGATCAGAGGAAGTGATAAGTAGGGAAGTATATTATCCCTATAAATTAAATAATTTTAGTGACTAGCTGATAAGATACTTCTCTGAAGATCCTCTTCCTTGTATTCTCCTCTTTCTAGCTGATGTGGCTATTATATTATGCATGTACAAATCTAACCCCAACACCAACAGAGGTGATTCGGCCCTGTTGTAACCTTAGTTAAAAGAAATACTTTCTGCAAAATGATGATTTTTATCAAAAAATTAAGATGGAAAAAAAGACCTGAGTATACTGATCTAGAATATATTATTATTTTACTTTATTTTCATTTTATCACGGAGGCTTGGCGAGGCGAAGGACGAAACGTGCCAAGGTACACAACCGAGGCGGAACGAAGCGAAGCGAAGTGAACAATATAACTTATCGGAGAATCACCGGGCGAAACAGAGACAGGGTACGAGGAGTGAGCACGAAGCTCCGAAGAACTATGGACGTCCAAAGTATAGTACTGACTCAGAGAACAAGAAGGTTGCGTGAAGAGAAAAGAAGAAGAAGAGAAATCCTACAAGCGAGGGAGAGAGCTCCCTATATATAGAACAGAAATCCCTTCGCTGACTCATTCATAGAAACCCGTAGAACACCCAACGCACCACCCGTATTAGAAATACATGCATAACCCTGACTCATATGCAACCGAAACCCATAGAACCCAACAGAACTTCCTGACTAATCCTTCTTCCCGCAACCTGACTCGATACGTTCCACGCCGTGATACATTTGCCTGTAGAGTTATTGTTAAAAATGTTGTTTTTTGCTATTATTGTCAAGCGAACTGTAGGGTTGAGTATTTACTTAGAATAATTGAAGTTGATGCGAGAGTAGATAAAAAGATCTATGGCAGATCTGAGTGGCTAGTGAACAGCAGCTAGTTAGATTATCAGTAAATTACTACTCGTGTATGGAGTCTCCGAGCAGTCTCCTGAGTCTCCTGAGGATCTTGGACAATTTTTGAGTCTCCTGAAGCTCAGGAGATATTAGGAGACATATGAAATCTTGTTGATGTATGAAGTAAAGGATAGCAAGGGTAGCAAGAGTAGCATAGACGATTATAAGACTGGCATGGAAGAGTTAGGGAGTTGGAGTAGGAAAGAAGAGGCAGATGTATATTGCATGCAGCAGGCAAATTTCAAGGCGGAGGTGTGGTATAGATTTCGTTCCACAGGGTATGGGGTAAGAGATAGCGATAACTCCGATAAATAAGAGAGTTATGAGTTATATTGTATAGGCAGTGATAGTTTCAAAGAGAAAACTATAATAGATTGATAGATATAGAAGACATTGCGTAGAGAAGAAATAAAAAAGAAGGAAAAGACAGAACTAGTCGCCGTTGTCTCCCCTATATATCCAACAACCCCTTACTCGGCATGACTCATACTTCCAAATAACTCCAACTATGACTCACTCCTCTGTATAACAGGACTTCATAGAATCTCGCCTGACTCATTCTCCTTCCCGAATGTATAGTAATCCTAATACGTCCAGTCCTAATCCTTCCAACCTGAATAGTCCACAGTATACATGAAAGCAAATTGCAGAATATAGGGGCAAAGTGTCGTAGAGAGGGCACAAGGGCTTGGCAGCGGAAATTGATGGAGTGAATATAAACGCCATTAGGAAATTGGAAGGCATTACAGAATGGCCCCAAAGGCAGCAATAGAGGTCGAAAATGATATGATACTCGTAGAGACAGGTTGAATTATAAACAGAGGATTACGGCTATCAAAGTGCTGAAAATACATCCGAATCACCCAGTATACATTAGCAAACTTAACCATTTGTGATTGGAATCTTCCGAGTCTCCTGACAATCTCCTGAGTCTCCTGAGACCCAGAAAATCTCAGGAGACAGGTGAAATCTTGCTAATAAATTCTATAACAGTTCTTTTGCTGGTAATACTTTCACCCTAAAAAGTTAAAATAATATTTGACTATTTTTTTGAGAGATATAGAAAAAAACTATAATATTGTCCCCCTCTTCAGCCCCCTGTAGTATTTATTCCTTAGTTCCTCTATTAGAGGTTGTTGTTCTGATGAGCTTGTAGATAAATGAGAGTCAAATTGAGGTGATGGAAATAGTGTTGCAAAAGCTACGCGGCAAACTATTCAAATACTAGAGCGGGGTTCTCGTATATACCCTCAATACCCGTACATGCTACATCCATGACCTGATAAGCGCGGTCCTGCTAAAAGAACCTTGACAAGTACCCTCACCAGCAATGCCCCCCACGCCGCTAGTAAAGCTTTCAACACCCGCGGATCTGTCGAGGGTTGGAGTATTTTTACGTCCCCAACGCGAGCGCAGAGCTGCCAAGGATTATCTTCTCCTTTGCCAAGTCCTAATTACCACCCCACTAGCGATACCTCAGCCGGCAAGCACAAGAGTACCCCATGTGCCAAAAGATCCGCCCAAGGCTCACGGCGCCCAGAACGAGGGGATCCGCGTCGGCAACGGCCCCCGACGTCCTAAGAGGAAGCAGAACTACTTGAAAAGTATTAACTACCACGTCGCAGGCAGGCGGTGCTCGGCAAATGGGCATCTCCACGCCGCCCGGGATTTCATCGAGGGCGCTTAGCGGGGTATTCCCATATCGCGAACCCCCCCCCCCCCCACCCCGCGTCCACCGAAACGCGAAGCTGCTATACAAAAGCGGGAAGACTCGGTTCTGCGATACCTCAAAGCCACAGATTCACCCCGACAGACCGCAATTTCCTAAATACCCGCGCACACCGCACCGTAATCAAGCCCGGGTACGTAGCTCGCGTAGTATGGTGCCAAGACGGTGACTTCTACTCGTATAAACAGCTCCGGCTATGTTTCACCACCTGTAAACCTCTACTCTCTCTCCCGTCCCCCAACCCCGTTCTCGCAGAGACCTACAATACTAGCAATTGAGGAGTATTCGATACGGTAGTACTACCGCAGTCTGTGTTACAATGCCGCGCTGCTAGCAATACGGTATTTTTCCAAATACCCTAACAATACTCGGCGTGTAACTGGCGGATAGGTTACAGGCGGCTGGTTAACTGCCTGCCACTGTACTAATGCTGTGCCTGCCCGCCCCCTAGTCGTACTCCACCAGTTACATAGGTAGCACTTCAACACCATGATAAGGACATTCGGGAATCATCACCGTTGTGATGATCAGCTGCTAGGAAAGCTGTCGCATCCACGGCCTTAGGCCATGCAGTAGGTAGGACTAGGACTGTATATGCTATAGGTAGCTAGCTAGCGTAGGAAGAAAAAAGATATTTTTCAAAAGTATTCCGGCCTAAATCTTTGTTACCCGATGACAAAAAAATCAGAGTTGACTGAACCATTGATGAATTGGATTGTGGTGATGATAAGTTCATAATACATCAAACTCTCTAGGCCTACATCCAAACCTTGCATAGACACCGAGAAACGAAAGCAATACCAACTTTCCACCCGCAAAACCACACTAATGCTGCTGTTTGTCCCAAAATACCAACTAATATTACCGCCACGCCGCCAATACAATTTTTATGCTAATCATGAAATCCACCCCGAGGTACTGTATGCTCACCGCCCGTAACCGAGCCAAGCTATCATTACCAGCGCCAAGCCCGGCCACACCGAGTGCCATCCCATGACCCATCTCCCATCCCTGCACCCTACCCCTGCACCCCTGTCCCGTCACCGCCACTGCAACACAACCATCGGACCGAAGAAGCCTCGCAAGTAGATTAACCACCGACCGGGAGGGGCAGAACCCGGGAATCCGGCGGTATAGGCTACGCAGTTAGGGAAGGTGGTGGCCCACCTTGGCTTGGCGACAGGGAACGGCGGTACTTGTGGCCGGTTGCTTCTAGAAGCGAGCAAGGCCAGGATGACTCCGAGTGAGGGCGTGTGATGCAGGCCGCGTTGCTGTTTGGCGTTGTGCTCTGGTGTTGGAGGAGGAAGAGTAGAGAAATGGGGTTCTGTTCAGTGTCTTGGATAGCGGCGTGTTGGGGGTTTGCTGCGCTCTTACGCTTTACACTCCCTGATCTCGGCCCTTCACGCCTTGAGTGTGGGGGGGGGGGGGTCTGCGCCTGTTTATTTGGTAGACAGCTTACCCGTTGGAAACCAGATACGAGAGTTTTTTTTTAAAAAAATGGACTTAAGTGTAACGTGCATGCAAAGTGGATTAGGATATAAAACACCTTTGTCTAAACGAGCGTGGGTTAGGGTTCAGAACACACATCCCCAACAACGCAGCTCCCGCTAACTCGCACTGTCAGCGCCCACAATCTCCAACAGCTGGCACAACCCAGCCACCACCACCTATGGCTCGGCGCTAGTAACCTCCATACCTACCCTGCCAAGCCCCACAACCCAGACACAAACGCTGCTCCACCCCCGAACCGAGTGCAATCCCATGACGCGCCGTGCAGCCACCCCATTAATTAAGCTGGTGACACAGCACAGCACGGCCGGAGAAATACATTCATGTCACCCCACGGCTCCCCGGTTGGAGCGTATCGTGCTGGTGATCTGATCTGCTGGGTGGTTTTGTTATATTAGCCACCTGGGTCTGTGGTGGGCAGGCAGGCAGGGAGGGCTGGCTGTGCTACGGGGCGTGTTACCGGGAGTACTTAGGTGTGGCCGCGGTGGGGCTGTGGGTGGTGTGTGTGGCGCTGGCTGGCCGGTGCTGGCTGGTGGTGGCGGGAAGACGACTAGATGTAGCTGTCGTGAAGTGTAGTTAGCAGATTGTAGTCTGCGCTCTAGGGCTTCAGTTGTATGTTCGTACTGTATGTACCCACAAAAGAATTAGTAGGATTGTCAAGGCGACCAAGTGTTGGGTTTGTTCAGTTATCTAGATATCCGACTGGTTTGTTATACTACAATGAATGAATCAAACAAAAAGAAAAACCGGCTTTCTACACATTCCCATCCCACCACCCCCCCAAAACCAATTCGACACACATCTATCCATCTGTGGTTCTGAGTGGGAACACATAAAATCCACTTCCTACCTCTCACCGGCGCACACCAACCCTCCAACCAGTGCGAAAACGAAAACTACAAAACCGAGTGAGAACCCATGACGCACACCCTCCCATCCCCATCCGTATCCAGAGCCACAGCACACTCCGACCACCACCACCACCACGACACCCCCTCGCGGCTTACCATGTCCAGCCTTGCCCTATCTACACGATGAGCAACACCCCAACGACACAACCCCGGCCCCTCTTTCCGCCCACCACCACCACCGCCACCAGCCCATGCTTACGCCCCGCCACGAATCATTCCAGCCTCTGCTGCTGCCTGCATGCACCTGGCACGGCAGTTGTACTCATACACACGCTCTAGGCCCTCCACACAGTGCCGGCGGGCCGTCGTTACGCGCGCCCACCGTGTCACCGCCGGAAAATAAAATTTTGCGCAGAAGAGATCGAGCAGGGGGTTCTATGTGTATGTATGTTGCGCGCATACCAGGTCAGCTACATAGATAGCTGGAGGCCTGGGCCTGGGTGTATGTGTGTGTGTAGGGTGCTGCAGAGATCTGCCGGATCAATTTTTTTTAAAAAAAAATTTAGGTTAATTCATTTATATTAATTCGCCGGATCAATTCGTGGAGTGGCGGGGGCTGGGCTGGGCTGGGCTGGGGTAGGGTGGGTCGAGTTGGGGTGGTGAAGATGGCTGGATACATGTACAGCCACGTTCGAAAAGCCCTGGCACCCTACTATATTTTAGGTATGGCCGCAACGAAGATATTGTATCTCTCTGTTATAGTCACAGTAATAGGAGAATTGCAAAATAGAAGAAACACCCTCGTACTTTTGATCCGGGGGTGCCAGGACCTTTCGAACGTGGCTGTACATGTAGACCAGCAATGGCCAGCTCGCGACTGCAAGTTGATCCTAATAGGGAACAGCGACAGAGTCTAGGGAACAGCGATAGAGTCTAGGGAACAGCTACAGTATACGGAACAGCGGTTAAGTATAGGAACAGCGGGGGGGTTAATTAACCTGTTCAGATTTAGGAAGTGGCGCGAACCAACTCTGTGTCTAAATATTAAGCTCTTGGCATTATTTCCTGCAACCTCATCAGTCGACAAATCAAATCACTTTGGACATGTCTCACACATGTCTCACTATTGAACTTTTTACTATTAGCGCGCCTATCTAGGAAGTGGCGCTAACCACCTCTTTGTCTAAATATTAAGCTCTTGGCCGTGGGATCTTGGTGCGTGTCGGGCTTAGTCAACTACCCTCATTGATCACGCCACATCGAGATGTCGCTTTCATATTTTCTGAGACATAGGGTACTGTATTTACACACATTGATAGACGGACACTAAGGCAGACAGGTAAATGGGTGGTATGGAGGGACCTTAACCCTGGTGCTTGGGAGGATGACTAATAAACTCTTGGTAGATTGTCTTTTGAGATTCTCTAGCTACGTACAGAAAAACGAAACCGGGAGAAATCGCGATACGAGCGGCGAGCGTTTAAATTCGTTTGCAATGAGGATATTTTTTCTTGCCCAGTACTGTAATACCGCGTTGCAGCGATATCTGCTTTAGACTGCCTTGAGTGGGTGCGGAATTCACGAGAGCTAGCAGGTTACACCAATACATGTATGTACCTAAGAAAAACCCCCTTAAAAAACACACAGACGTCGCCATTAAAAAATCTTGACACTTTTAAACTAGACTGCTATTGCGTAGTTACTCCACAAAAGGAGGGGTAAATTTCAGTGATCAAGACCGTCAAAGTGGGTGGGTGACGCCACGATCTGAGACAGCAGCCACTGCATCTGCAGGGACAAACGTACGGTCGCACAAAGCTACACCACCGCCGGACCGTGTTTGCGGATATATTACTCCGCATACTATATTTCCTCGCTCGCGCGCGCCGAGCATTCGGGGTCAGGTGAGGCGTTGTGTGGTCTGTCGATGTGAGTAGGTAGTAGTGTTTTTTTTTTTTTTTGATTTATTTATTTTAGCCACCGACCGTTGCGCGCGTTCATGCGGGGAATTAAACTCCAAAGGTGTAGATTCCAGGAATTAAAGAGACGCTCCAAGACCGTCGTGCATGTTGCATATAGAGCTTTCTTGCTCGTATTCGATGCCAATTTTCGGCAGATTTGATTATAACCATTCCCGTGCAGAAGTCGGATACATGTATATTGGGATAGAAGACTTATGTAGTGAGATTGATGCTCAATTAATACATGTACATAGTATATCTATAAAAAACCAAAAAACCTAAATCTTGCAATTAGCCACATTAAGATCTTGGTATTATTATACCAACTGCAGCTATCCAATCTCAACACTACTCCCAGGACCCGAACACTGCCAAGTCACGGGCACACCTTATCCCGACTCTGCCATAAAGGCTGAAGCCACGGCCCTTACATTAATTCCCACCGTACCGCGCGCCACGCTTGCCCCGCTGTCTCACCCCCCCCCCCCCTCTTCTCCCCTCGCTATCTAAAGAAAGCAAGACTGTGGCGCCTCCGGAGCAAACGGGATTGCGGAAAAATGTCGCCACCCCCCTAGCTTTGTCTCGCGGCCCCCACGCTCCAGGGCACTCCCCCGCACAGTAGACAACCTTAACCCCTGCATATCTTCCCCCCGGTCCCCTTGCAGACTCTGCAGACCCTGCATGTGGTACAAAGCTTAATCAGCCGATCGCGCACCGAATTGAGCCTTAATACGAGGCGCTATAGGCGCCGGGTAAAGGTACATGTACCTGTAATTAATCCACACGGGTGTTGAGGAGGGTATCGTGAGATTTTCGGGAGCAACGGGCCTGGTGGTGGGAAACGGGGTGAGGAGGGAATGGGGGAGGTGAGCGGGTGGACGGGCCTGAGGAGGGCGGTGGGGAGATGAGAAGTTGGGTGCAGGATGGATGGGTGCATGGAGATGAGGATGATGATGCTGTAGTTGTTGTGGGGTTGGCTTCTTCTACTCTGAACCCAGGCTCTTTGCTCTGCCCTGCTCTGCTCTACACACTCCACGTACATCTGAGCATCCACTCTCCACCGTATCCCCCCCCCCCCCTTTTTCCTCTCCCCATCTCCATCACGGTGTAGTATCTCAACACCTTCCCATTCCGTCCACTCCCCTGTTCCTGCGTTGCTCACAGCCTAAACCATCACCCCCAGTCGCCGCTCTCCCGGTTTCCCCCCCCCCTCCAGCAAGTTAAGGTTAAATCGCAACCCTAACCCTGAAGTACCCCCAGGTCATCAGATGATGTTACACAACCAATCTATTTGTTGAGGGAGCGCGGTCCGATGGGGTGGATAGTGTGGTGGGGCTACTGGGGGTGCGGATCCCGCTTGCTCCGGACTATGTGGGGCAATTACTTGCGCATTTCTTTCGGAGATTTTTTTTTTCTTCCCTAGTACCCTGCCCTTGATGAGGAAGGGGCGGAGGGACAGGGGAGATCTATGTAGGACATTGATTGCGCCAATGGCATACGAATTATCCGTTGCGCCCCTGTGTTACTAGGAGTGGTGTTATGCCATGTTTTAGAATTCACGGTCGGTCGGATGCTGTTCTATGCTATACTACTGGATTGCCATTTTTTACAGTCACGAGAAGAGGTGGAAGTAGAGAGAATAGGGCGTAGCCACTCCACTCTACTCAATTCATTGAACCTATCCCTCTACTGCAGACCTGCTAAAACATTTTTTTCATCGATATTTTGGAGCACATATGGTTCATGAGCAGCATGGGAGAGAAAATCCACCTCATATTATCTCAAGGATAGAGTTCTACCGCCTCCCAAGCAATAGCCAAGGACCAGCGGAATTTTTTCCCCATGAGATTGAGGTGGTCGGGGTCTACGGCCAATCAACAACCCCGTCCCGGCTTGGCCGTTGAGATGAGTTGAGTTGAGTCGAACAATATCCTGGGGTAGAGTGGCATGGAGTGGGGATCATCTACAATGCACATGGTGCCACAACATATCTGACAACCCCACACCACACTATAACCACTATGGCTGAAATTTAAGACAGGACCGTTGACGTTGGTGGCACTGTACCTACATAGACGGTTCCTGCATAGTGTATTTATGTATGTCGGCCGTCGGGACCGTGCGCCGTCGTTCCGGCGGGCCTGTGATTACTTGCGACTGCTCCTCATGAGATTGGGTGCCTGAGGCGCTGAAGGATACTTCGGAGAATAGTTGTTTCTGCAGAGGCCTGAGGAGTATGGGTGGAGTGAGTTAGTGAGAGATTGAGTATGGGGGGAGATTCCGGGGGGCAGAGAAAAATAGCTTCTGGGGCCTAACAGAAAATCCCTATATAACTACCTATTCTCCCCCCCAATCCACACTTCTCTCCTCACCCTTCTCACCATCCACATTCAACACTCTCCAACCAGTACCACCGCCGGCACCTCATTACCGAAACAATGCAGTACTCCGTCTACCTCGCCATCCTCGCAACTCTTGCCCGCCTCACCGCGGCGCAAAAAGTCGGCACCTACACCACCGAGACTCACCCTTCGCTGTCCTCTTCCAAGTGCACGTCCTCTGGCTGCACCACACAGTCTACCAAGGTCGTGCTCGACTCCAACTGGCGCTGGCTCCACACAACCGCTGCTAACCAGTACACCAACTGCTACACTGGAAACGCATGGAACACTGCACTCTGCCCTGACCCAACGACCTGCGCGACAAACTGTGCGCTCGATGGTGCGGATTACTCGGGAGTTTATGGTATTACCAGTACCGGCACGGAGCTCACCCTGAGGTTCGTGACAACCGGCGCAAACAGGAACGTTGGATCTAGAGTGTACCTCATGGAGAACGATACCAAGTATCAGATGATTAACCCCTTGGGAGGAGAGTTTACCTTTGATGTGAGTCCCGCTTCCAAAGACCTTTCTTTCTCTCCCTGTACTAACAAATAATAGGTCGATGTCTCCAACCTTCCTTGCGGCCTGAACGGTGCTCTCTACTTCTCTGGCATGGACTCTGATGGTGGTCTGGCCAAGTACCCCGCCAACACAGCTGGTGCCAAGTACGGAACCGGTTACTGCGACGCCCAGTGCCCGCATGATATCAAGTTCATCAACGGCGAGGTAACACCCCACCCCACTCTCCACCCCTTTCCCTCTTCCCCTTCCTTTTCCCACTTCCCTCTTCCGCAGAACCATCGCTAATGCACTCCCAAGGCCAACACCCTCGACTGGACCGCCTCCGCCACCGACCTCAACGCCGGTACCGGACGCTACGGAACCTGCTGTGACGAGATGGACATCTGGGAAGCCAACAGCATGGCCACCGCCTATACTCCTCACCCTTGTACCTCCACTGGCCAGACGCGCTGCAGCGGCACCCAGTGTGGTGATGGCAGCAACCGCTATGGCGGTATTTGCGACAAGGACGGATGTGATTTCAACTCCTACCGTATGGGCAACACCACCTTCTACGGTGTCGGTAAGACCATCAACACCAGCCAGAAGTTCACCGTCATCACCCAGTTCATCACCAGCGACGGCACTGCCAACGGCGAGCTGATCGAGATCCGCCGCAAGTACAAGCAGAACGGTATCGTCTACAACAACAGCGCCAGCAACGTTGCCGGAGTCACTGGAAACTCCATCACCGACACCTTCTGTGCTGCCCAGAAGTCCGTCTTCGGTGACACCAACGACTTTGCCAGCAAGGGTAAATTGAAGAAGATGGGTGACGCTTTCAAGAACAACGGCGGAATGGTTCTCAGCATGAGTATCTGGGATGACCATGCGGCTCACATGTTGTGGTTGGACTCCTCATACCCTCTTGATAAGGCCGACACTCTCCCCGGTGTCAAGAGAGGCGAGTGTGCCACCACCACCGGTGTCCCAAGCGAGATTGAGGCCTCTGCCCCCAACTCCAGCGTCAAGTTCTCCAACATCAAGTGGGGTGCTTTGGATACTACTTACTAAGTGGTTTCTTTTTCTGGTCGGCGAAAAAAAGAAGAGTGGATACGATAGGGGGAATGAAGAAGGGAAAAAAATGACTGTATTGTAGCAATTTTTGAGTTTTTGTGTTGTTGTTGTTGCGCGGGGCAGCCACCAGGGAGTGGTTTGCTGACATGTATTTGTTTTTGTAGCTTAGCTTAGCTTAGCTAGTTTGTTTGCTCTGGGAGCTGCGAAAAAAATGGGGGTGAGGGGCGAATATATACATATATATACAAACGGTCCATCGTTCTGGTTACTGTCTGCTTTGCTATGACTTCTATGATCAGTGATTAGTTATTGACGAGTTTGCTAAAGTCCAGCCAGGGGCGCTTAATCAATTGGTAAGAGCGATGGGAAGTGGTTGAGAGCTTTGAATGGAAAGGAGCTCCGGACTTGATAATGATCATGTTGACAACTGACATTGGCCGCACCGAGCAACCCGCGGTTGAAGCCGTCAGCTAGGTACAGTACCGGAAATGGGCAGAAATTGACTACCGTATTCCATTTTTTTTTGTTTACATAAGTGTATCCAGCCCTTAGGCTAGACAATGTTATTCTATAAGAATACGGTATTGATGCGGGATGGATAGGGTATTCTACTTACGATGCTGGTTTGAACGGGTATCTTTGAATGAATACCGTAGCCCCACGGTTACATTTTTACCCCATTTCCGGGACTGTACCCCAATAGTAAGGAATCTAGCGAGACTTCCCGCCCCAGTAACCCCGCCCCCGCTTTTCTCCGACGCACTCTACCTCTGCTTCTCCCTCCTCTAATTGGTAATAACAAACCCCGCTATTCCTACCCGCCACACTCAACCAAGACCACCCCCCCACCCCCATTGCATCCACCTGCTGTAATCCCCGATGAAATCTTGGCCACTACAACTATTACACCGGATGGCCGGTTGCAAATGTCGGAGATTCTCAAGACGATGACAGTAAGGCCGCCACCTTCCAGGACGCCGTCCCTCCGCGTCCCTAGCTATGTGTCACTACCGTGCTAATGAGTTGCAACCACCGTGCTAGAATGGGGCCTTGGCCAATCATAGGGTATCACTCGCTCGGTCGGTGGTTCCCGCTTTGTTTTTTTGTTTTTTTTGTTATTCGTTAATCGCTCCTACCTCACGTTATTTGTTTATCTCCTTTTTTATTATAAAGGGAAAGAGATTAACTACATAACTAATCCTAACTAACGTCTGTTCCTACATGTATTTGTAGGGTGTAAGACCGCTGAGCCCCCATTAGGATGGTTCTAGGGCATGAAGACGTCTATGCTAGGCAAGTACTAGCCACGGGTGTGGGAAATCTGTAGGGTTCCGCTCCCTGACCGGGAGAGTTGATGTATGACATTGACTGTATCCGGGAACGATGCTCTGGGTATGCGGTATGCAGTAGTTCCAGTACGGACAACGGTCATAGGACACCCCACTAGGCTCGGAAGCTACAGTCTCGTCAAAATGTATGTACTATGTACCCTCTAGATTTGTTACTTGTCGATATCCACGCTCTGGACGCGGCTCGAGGTGGCACTGGCTGATTTTTGCTGTGCATTCTGCATAAATATTAAAGTTGATGGGACAGCCGCGCTTATTAGTCGATATACACCTAATTAGGACGCAAGGCTACAGTATACACGGGATGGATGGAGCCATCAACTTAACCTACACCCTAAGTACAGCGAGTGCGGCTCAAAGAAACCAAGTCCAAAGTTGGCAGAAAAAGTACCCGAAGTGTCGGAAAGTATTCGGTGGTTTCACAGCTGCAGAACGGCTATGCCATTGTCTAAGACTCGGGAAGCGTTCTGTACCCAGAATCAATGAGGGACATGCAAGTAGTGCAGGATGAGTAATCCGGTTGCGCACCAATAGAGCACGTGGTGTGCGCAGTGGAACCAAGACCTCCACCACGGATGTATATATCCTACAGCTACCCCTCACTGCCCCCCTCTATCCCTTTCATCCGTTCCCCTTCTAGTCCAAACGCCTACCCGCGATACCTTGCACCTCTGTCAGCTATACATTCATCACCAAAATACTTTTACATCATGCCTAAATCAACCAAGCCCCGACTCCGTGATAGACTTGGGATTGGCGGTCGATCTTCTAGAGCAACGAGCCCAGTTCCACCACCGGCATCTAAGTATATACAAGTCCAATATATTCCAAGCCGTTTCCCCCCCCTTTCCCCCCACACTTGTACCGCCTAGAGAGGCAGTCAGCTGTTATCTACCTTAATGAATAATGAACTTACTTGATACAGTAGCAATCCGGCTACTGCACAGCCTTTATCAGTTCTTATTGTTACCGGAGGCTCACCTACCCCTTTGGGCGATGAGAATCCCGCCTTCGCTGAGGCGTTAAAGCGACATATCCAGGAGATCTCATCTGCGGAGCAACAGGCATTCCTGGATAGTGATAAGATAACAGAAAGCTCGATTCTCCAGCGCATTAGAGAACATGATGAGACCCATTGTTCGAAAAGCTATCAAAGAAAATGTGCGCCTGGGGTAACAAAGTTCCTCACAGCTCTAAAGACCTATATGGGACCGGTAACTACCATGATAGGCCATAGTCCAGAGTTTTCTTCGCTTGTAGTGGGTGGTTTCAAGCTCATCGTTGATGTCTGGCCCATATATCCTGAATTTTACGTTAATACTAATTAAATCATAGCTCGGACTGAAGTTGGTAAACTTCTTTGACAGGTTGACGGCGATGCTGGAATTCTTGAGCGTTCACCTCGGCTATCTTGCGACATATGGGACAACGTTTCGGGAGTCAACCGAAGTACAAGAGGTAAGGTGGTCGGAAGTTTTGGGGATATGTATCTTAAGCACCGCTAAGATCTTTAGGCCTTGATCCTCACATATCGGGATCTCTTACAATTCTTTACCAAGGCTCGGAAGGTATTTGTTGATAAGGAAGGGAAACCGAAAAGTAAGACAGTTCCGTTCGAATTTCCGCTGTACTCCTGTTGATACTTAAAATATAGGATGGGTATCCTTTCGGGTGTTTTGGCGCGTGAGCTGGGAAGACTTCGAAAGTGAATATCAACAACTGAGTAGTCAGTTCTCCAACCATTCGATGACTGTAGTGCGCATTGCAAACGCGGAAGAGTATGGGCGGATAAGAAACAAAGAAACTTTGGAGCAGCGTAACCAAGAGCGTCAGTATGGAAAAGTAACCCCTTAAGGCATATGAAGCTCATTGTGTGGAATAGGTGAGGAGAGGCGGAAGATTCTACTTTGGCTATCCGATCTGGACTTTGATCACGATCACGATAGAATATTCTCAACTAGGCATGACGACACTGGCAGGTGGCTTGTTGAATCAAGAGAATTTACTCAGTGGCATGATAGTCAAGAATCATCGATTTTATGGTGCCATGGAACACGTAAGAATCCTAACTTCTTGTATTATCTTTCAGTCTAACATGAAGGCAGCTGGTGTAGGGAAGACTGTTCTTACGTAAGAGGCTTCCTACTCTTAATATTGAGCTCCTCAGATCATTAATATATCGAGAAGTTCCATTGTGCTCGAAACTATTTCTGCCAGACACTGCGCAAACGATCGGGTAGGATTGGCATTCTTCTACTTCAACTTCCAAAGGCAAGAGAGACAAACACCGGTAAAGGTGCTTGGGACATTTCTTAAGCAGCTTGCACGGCAGAGACAGCAATTACCAGACCACTTGAAATTGTTCCACAGATACTATTACAAAGACGCGCTGTTCCCGAGTGAACAGAAACTCGAGGCCCAACTAATAGAACTTTCAAGCTCATTTGAGCGGGTTTTTCTTATCATAGATGCAATGGACGAACACGACGATAGAAAGCCGACGCTAGCCATGCTTACCCGGCTCGCCCAGAACGGTCCAGCGATATTTAAGGTTTTTTTTACCAGCCGTAAAGAAAAGGATATCAATAGGGCCTTTGAGAAATTTCCTACAATACAGGTCGAAGCGAGAATGGTTGATAGGGACATCCGGAAATACATTATGGATCAAATGCATCATCGGACGGCAGAAACATCAATTGATGAGCAGCTGAAGGCTGAAATCACCAATACACTGATCTCACAGTCCAATGGAATGTATGTTGGTAATTGGAACGCGATGAGAGTATTGTCCAGATGCTGACCACTTCGAGTAGGTTCCTGTGGGTCAAGTTTCAGCTTGACAACATATATAGCCAGCCAACTTCTAGGGAGATTCGGAAGGCTTTAAGGTCGCTTCCCGAAGATATAGATGCTACATATAATCGCATCCTGGAAAAAATCGATAAACAGGGGGCTACTGAAAGGAAGGCAGCACGACGCGCATTATGCTGGATAGCTGGCGCGGCCCGTCCTCTCACACCGGATGAACTATCCACCGCAGTTTCTCTGGAGCCTGAGGACACACACTTTTTAGGTCTTGAGAGCTACGGTATAGAATGGATTATCGGGGTTTGTGGAAACCTGCTTTTCCATGATGAAGAAGCATCTTTAATCAGGCCGGTGCATATGACTGTTGTAGAGTTTCTAAAGGATTTCAATATCGATGACTGCGACAGTGGAACCCCGAAGCATTTAAAGAAATACAAATTCATTAATGCAATGCATACCAGTCTGGCGATGCAATGTTTACAGGTCATTTCCTTTCAAGATATTCAGGTTCAAACCTCTCTTCGGGGTTTTTTGGGTCCGAGCCGCTTTGGGAACCAACCCTTTTTGGGATACAGCTCCAGATATTGGGTCTTTCATTATCGCGCATTGAGTAGCGTGCCTGCCATATTGTTTGAGGCGATCAGCAGGTTTTTGACCTCGCCACGAAGACCTTTCCAAGTTGCTAACTCGATCGCCAAAGACCTCAACAAGGATGTTACTGTAGAGGAATTTTGCGTCGACCTAGACCTTCTCGATTTATACCTTAGTATTTCCCCCTTCAACCAGGAACGCCTTACAGAACAACCGTATCTTCTATTTATTGCTGCCAAGGAGGGCCATATAGCCTCAATGCAGAAACTCTTGGACATCGGGTTTGACATCAACAAGGAGATGTATGGCAATACCGCTCTAATTTATGCTCTTTCTCTGGGGCAAGAGGAAGCCGCGACAATTCTCCTAGCCCGAGGAGCCAACGCAAACTTGCCCGACATCTCACTATGCGTGCGGGGTTGGAATACAAGCACAAAGCTTTTCAAGCTCCTTGTAGAAAAGGGAGCTGACGTTATAGGACAGTGTTATTATGGTCGAAATGTCTTACAATGGGCAACCATTTCGGGAAGGGATGGTATTGTAAAATTTCTTATAGACAAAGGGATACATCCGGACGCTCAACCATTCGGATCATCTGGTACGGCTAGCTTATATCATGCGGCTGAGATGGGGAATTTGGGTATAGTAAGGCTCCTTCTAAGCCGTGGGGCGGACCCCGTGCGGCAGGGCGGACAGTACCACAGCGCTTTAGGAACAGCAGTCTACATGGGGAGGCTAGAGATAGTGAGGCTTCTTCTAGAACGTGGAGCGGATCCCACACAAGAATGCGGACACCACCACAGCGTCTTGGAAGCAGCAGTCTACCTAGACAGGCTAGAGGTAGCGAAGCTTCTTCTAGAATATGGAGCGGACCCCACCCAACAAGGCGGACATTACGGTAGCGCCTTGGGAGCCGCAGCTTATTCAGGGCGTCTAGAGATGGTAAAGCTTCTTCTGGAACATGGAGCGGACCCCACTCAACAAGGCGGACATTACGGTAGCGCCTTGGGGGTAGCAGTTCATTCAGGATATCTAGAGATAGTGAAGCTTTTTCTAGAACATGGAGCGGATCCCACCCTACAAGGCAGACTTTACGGTAGCGCCTTGGGTGCAGCAGTTCATTCAGGACATCTAGGGATAGTGAAGCTTCTTCTAGAGCATGGGGCGGGTCACACCGAACAGGGCGGACATTACGGTAGCGCCTTGGGAGTAGCAGCTCGTTTAGGACATCTAGAGGTAGTGAAGCTTCTTCTAGAGTATGGAGCGAATCCCACCCAACAGGACGGACATTACGTTAGCGCCTTGGGGGCAGCAGCTTGTTCAGGACATCTAGAGGTAGTGAAGCTTCTTCTAGAGCATGGAGTGGATCCCACCGAACAGGGCGGGCTTGAAGGTAGTGCCTTGGCGGCAGCAGCTTGTTCAGGACATCTAGAGATAGTGAAGCTTCTTCTAGAGCATGGAGCATATCCCACCCAACATGACAGACTTTACGGTAGCGCCTTGGGGGCAGCAGCTTGTTCAGGACATCTAGAGGTAGTGAAGCTTCTTCTAGAGCATGGAGTGAATCCCACCGAACAGGGCGGGCCTGAGGGTAGTGCCTTGGCGGCAGCAGTTTGTTCAGGAGATCTAGAGATAGTGAAGCTTCTTCTAGAGCATGGAGCAGATCCCACCCAACAGGACGGACACTACGGTAGCGCCTTGGGGGTAGCAGCTTGTTTGGGGCACCTCGAGGTAGTGGAGCTTCTTCTAGAGCGTGGAGCGGATGCCACCGAACAGGGCGGACATTACGGTAGCGCCTTGGGGGCAGCAGCCTGTTCAGGAGAACCAGAGATAGTGGAGCTTCTTCTAGAGCATGGAGCGGATCCCACCGAACAGGGCGGACATTACGGTAGCGCCTTGGGGGTAGCAGCTTGTTCGGGGCACCTCGAGGTAGTGGAGCTTCTTCTAGAGCATGGAGCGGATCCCACCGAACAGGGCGGACATTACGGTAGCGCCTTGGGAGTAGCAGCTTATTCGGGGTATCTCGAGGTAGTAGAGTCTCTTCTGCAACATGGAGCGGATCCCACCCAACAAGGCGGGTATTACGGTAGCGCCTTGATAGCAGCAGCGCTCACTGGTGCTAATGGGACCATAACTCTACTCCTTGACCGCGGTGCTGATATCGACTATCGCGGAGGGTTCTATCATAGCACCATCGTAGCAAGTGTGATATATGCACTTCGCTCAGACAACATAGAGACCCTAGACCTCCTTATAGACAACGGAGCTGATATCTATTCACAATGTGGGCAGAACGCCAATGACCTGTTAGATGCAATCAATTCCCGCCACTTGAGGGACCCTATTCTGCAAAGAGATTCATACATTCAGGGCCTCCGTAGTATGGGCCTATTTAGTGAAAGGAGGCTTCAATGTCTCCAGAGGCAAGAAGGCTGGGGTCTTTATGATTCTTACTTGAGCGAGTGAGTTGAAGAGCTACCCCAAGTTTCATCCTAGGGCTACCCTAACCTTCGCATAGTAGTGACATGGAGTAGAAACCGAACTCGAGAGCGGCGGGAGCAGGGCAGAGAGCGGTAAGAACCAGAAATAGACCTGTCACTTCTCTGGCTGACCCGAGCTTAGATACAGATGACGTGGAAATAGGGTTTTGATCACAGATATGGACTATTTCGTTTCCTATGTAGCTAGGCGCTATAAGCTTCCTGGGGAATCAACAGCGCATATATAAAATTTCTTTTAACGATGCAAAATGGTGAAGGTGGGGTAGATGCTAAGATTGTCAAGCCACTAATTCTGTAGACAATGTAAGGAGTATGACGTGGTGTCTGGTACAGTCCATCGCAGAATTCATGGAATAACATCGGATCTCAATTTCTATAAAAACGTTATTTTGACATAGTTGTTCAACCACCCATAGCATAAGCCCCTAAAGCCCAGGAATTATAGTAGTCACTTTTACACCTTCCGTTTTCATCAGTTGATAAACCGCCAAGTTTCAAAATTAGATACATCTACTTTTGATAAAGTAAGCGCTCGGGAGTGAGCAATAGTATATGGGTTTATGACATTATTGTATTACTCACATGAGTCACATCATGATGAGTCAATGTATGGATACTTTATCTTTTATTATGTATTTAGCACTATCTTTCTCTAGTGTAAATATGGGGTCTTCCCCCAGATAGTTAGGAATAACAAGTCCTCACAGTATCTTACATCTTTATCTACTACTATTACAAGATGTCCTGCGATTTGCCAAACCATCTGTTTCCCAATTCACCACTTAACCAAGCCCATCTAGAACAATCTGCCGAAAATGTCCTTGATCACGGCGGCCACTTCGCGAGTGATATCCTGTGATGCATTCCCGGCGGCGCCTAGAACCCTGCAGGCCTGCGCGTCGGAGGATGAAGGTATTTAGAGTGGGGGCCTTGGAGTGCCCGGGATTGACACGATTCGAGGTCTTAATAAGACCCTCTCTAGTTGCCCTTCTGAGTCCTTACTGTTTACCGCGTAGATACAACCGCATGCTTCGAAGATGAATGTGCTACCGGACTGGACCCCCCACGCCTAGCTAGGGCCTGGTCAGCCGGGGAACAGAGAGAACAGAAGTTCTCGGGAATCAGGGTAATGCCAGAAAACTCGACCTTCAGTTCTTAGCAACGCCTTGCTGCAGTCTATACCACCGCCGGCCAACCACAGCTCCACACACACGAAGAAAAAAAAGGAAACTGAAAAGGCCACACGCCAGCACCTACTACCTACAGCAACACAACTTATAATTATGATTATAGAGAGCTGCCTCCAGCCTTAACTACCACGGTCCCCCCAAACCCATGGACACTAATTTGATACGATTAATGGAATGGCGGCGAGGTCGGTGGTATATAAGCCATGTACATCTAAGTATAGTTCCTGTTCAAATGCCCGGGGACACCGCAACTGAAAGTTGCTACGGGGGCTTATCCCGGGATTTTGCAAGAAAATATCTCAACCTAGGCAGCGGCTCGTGCGAAAGCTGTAAAAACACCCCCACCCATCCGCTAGCTAGCCAGGGGCCAGCCAGATAAAAATAAAACTGACAAGAGTGGCTGTGGTCTGGATCAATGTGCGCGGCGTGGCACTCGAGCATATATGTTCCTAAAATCCACCAGGTATCGCCAACAGAGTGGTGTTTTTGGGCGACGGGTTATATACACGTCCTACCCAGATTCGGGGGTGGCGGAGCAAGGTAGTGTCGTTGGCTTGGCGGGCGCACGGGGGTCACAGACTAGCACTCGCCCTTGTTGACGCTGCTTATGTTGATTGATTGATTGATATCTCATACATGACGCTGCTTGTGTTCTGAACATTGACTCTGGCGGCGAATATAATTCTTGTCATGTCTTATTGCAGGACAGGAGGGAATTTAACAGCCCTTTTATAACAATAATAGCCTTGGCAAACAACGGTAATGGCATAATGTAAGAGTGGTCAAGGCCTTGCCACAGTTATTACAGGGAGGATATATTTTCCCCGGCTTGCAACAATAACCCCAACACTGCTTGGATCGGGTGTACAGCTAGCGCAGCCTGTCCAGCGCCCGCCCCGATCTCCGGCAATCTATGTAAACAGGAGTGGATGCCTGAGTTTTGAGAAATGGATCATGATCAATCACTCGGCCTTGGCAAGTCAAACATCACGCAAACCATCTCAGCATGACCCCCGCCGTCAGTTATCGCTCTTTACAAGCTTGCACGGTATGTTCCCGGCGCACGCATTCCCGGCATTGCTCCACCACCCCCGATGGTACGTGTCTCGCAATATTATCACTACGGGTCGGCGGTGGCCAACCCTAACCCTAACCCTGTCTATGTCTGTCGTTTGCTCTACGTTCCGGTAGATAGTACAGCTGTGAGCTTGTGCCCGTGGATCACCGGGGACGTGGTGTTGCAATCCGTAAGATTACGGGGGAGCACTCTTGCTTTCTGCCACCCGGCGGGGTGCAGGCAGCCTGTTAGAGAATGCTAGGCGGATTGAATACAATGGGGAGTATATAACTCTATGCTAATACTGCAGAGCTTGGGGGCCTCGATGCGCGATGGGGGGGGGGGGGATCCTGTGATCTGAGGTAGAGATCTCTCACTGCATGCACGGGGGTGTGGGGATGTGTGTAGTTCTATAACTACACCTAGCCATTTAAGTTACATACACTACGCATACCTAGCCCACACACACACATCACCGCAAGAATCGTGCCACCAAACTAGTTCTAACATCAAGACAAAACACAAATCCGACGACCCCGCCACCCACAGCCAACAAACACGATCCACAGCCCCCCCTCCCACCGCCAACACAATCACCTCGCATGGCGATACCATCTATACAGCGGATACAGGCCCTCCGCCCTCAACGCACACACACACAGCCCCTTCGTCGGCGGCAAGACATACCCCGCCATCCCCTCAGCACGATACCCCGGCGCCGTAACGGGCGACGGCTCCGCCTCGTTCGCGGTGTAGAAATGGTCATAGTACGGGGCGCCCAGGTAGTACCGCTTAAACTCCACGAAGCCGCCGTAGCGGCTGGCCGGCGAGTACCATCCAATGCCTAGGACGGTGTTAGCTCTGGAGGAGGAGGAGGGGAGGGGAGGTACTTTCGGTGGTGTAGGTTGTTCCGTCGGCGGTCTCGGTCTCGGCTTTGTTGGAGGTGTGCAGGTGGTCGGCGTGCTCGGCGCTCCAGCGGCGGTAGATGGGGGTGCGGTCGTCGGCGGGCGTCAGGTATACGTAGCCGGCGATGCTTTCGTATTTGTAGCCGTGGTCGGGGGCGATCTCGCCCTTGGGGTCGGTGGTGTAGAAGTGGTCGAGGTCTTTGGAGGGGCGGGTGGCCATGGTTGGGTAAGCAGTGTTCTTTTTTTGTGGTAGGTGAAGTGGTGGGTGTAGATGGAGTGGAGGGGTAAGGTTCTGAGTAGTGGATCTAGTGGGGGATATATACTTGCACCGCTGTTGCTTTGAACCTGGACGTAAATTGTTGCGCTCGTATCCGTCTGTATGTGTCTCGGCGAAGTATAGCTGCATGCAACATAACCCCCGCAGACGGTGCATTGCGTGCTTTCTCCGAGGACGACATGCAAGGCCGAGCGGGACCACGTAGAGTACGTATAGCATAGGCTCTATTACTAGTGCTCGTGCAAGAGATGCCTAGTAATGAGGTGTCTATGCATGGCGATGAATATAGCTGTCAGGAAGGGCCGAACGGGCGGGCGGGAGCGGCAGTGGGACGGGTGTGTGGAGTCTTCACCATTGCGCCGCGGAGGGTGGGGGGGGGGGGGTGCTCTGTGAGTTTATTAGTGTTAGGGAGCCTCTGGGGGGTGGAGTGAGGGACTGAAATAGTGGGGGATCGATGGCCATGGTCGGTGGCGGTAAAGGTGGAGAGATACATATCGGGCGAGCAGTGTATTATAAATATTATCCTCAATCGATCGAGATGTAAACACTCCACCCCCTCCCCCCCTCCCCCCCACGGGGTTTGCCAGCGGTGGTGGTGGAATCAGATTAGTGTGGTCCACGAGGCACTGCCACACCTGTTATACTATAACAATTAATTAGATACACATAGGAGTATGATACTACCATCACCTCGGGGAAGCATGACATCAATATAGTATGTATTTACCGAGAACACCTCGAGCAGAACAAGACACCCCTCCTCACCCCGAAATAGCAGAGCAATTTGCTTCTGCTCGCCCCGTGGGCTATTACACTATCCAGGACCAGGACCAGGTGATGTGACGGTGAAGATAGTACTTGTATTAAGTTCCCGCCCGGAAGCAGAAGCGGAGATAGCATCTGACAACCCAACGCATGCACGGCGGCTGTCGATCGCTGCAGCAGCGCGGGAGTGGGGTAAAAGCGGGGGTGCACTAGATCAGCGGCTACGTACAGGATAAAGTGAGCGAACGCATGTGAACCCTGTATGCAGGATCTAGGACAGGTTCTCAAGATCTTCAGCCACACATGAGCAGACAGTACGGCCCACAATCGCGCTTCGTTGGTGAAAAATATAGGCGCATTCCTGAGCTATGGAATTATTTTTTGAATTTTTTCGCATTTCTGTATCTCGTCAAATGTTCAAGCTACAGGTATTCCAAATCCTGACATCTTTGCCAGTGGTTATCACAGTAGTAAAAGTGAGTATTTGCCTTTGACCATATTCCGCCATTCGCTCAGAAACGAGAGAGGCTTTATACCAGCTTGCCCACATATGTGTCCAGGTGAAACGGATATAGAAAGTACATATAACAGAAAATAAGAAGAGGCTTTATCTTCGACTGGGGTTACAGATTCTGTCTGTCAGAATAAGCAAAGAAACAGGCTTCTTGTCAATATTCTGCTTGTATATAACATTGGAATTAATACTGCGGGTGACCTCCATGTGCGGAAGAACTAATTGAATTCGCTCTGACATGGATTTAACAAGAACCTTTATTCCATCAGTTGTAATAGCATCTCATTCCTCTTGGATAGCAACTCGTAGAGCGGTATTAGTGGTGCAGCGGGGATGCATCTGCCAATTCTGTCCTTCACAAGATGTCAAACATTCTCAACGGGGTTACAATCATGAGAACTACCAGGCCAATCGAAAATAGACCGTAAAATCGCAAGCTTGAAAACATTGGTAGTATATTTAGCGCGGTAGAGAGGCATACCATCATGCATGATATATATATATATATAGACATAATCGAGGACTTCCTGAGCTCGTACGTTGTTTCTATAATAGATCGAGATGTGGATGGATTATATATGTGCACCAATTCATGCCACTCTCCTCCCTTTAACATATATATCTTTGTTACGATTAAGTTGCAAGTTGTACTAGGAAAGAAAGTGGGCAAAGTACCTTCTTTAAATAAACAGGCCTGCACGCACCTTCACCTAGATTGACCGCTACCTACACCTTCACATGTCAGATTGGCAACCACCTATACCTTTACCTAACAGATTAACATTCCCAAGAAATTTCTAGCGCCTTCGGTAAGTACTGGTTCCTTTAGGAAATTACTAGTACCTTCATCGTTTACTGATAACTTTGCTCTCTAAGACATGCTTGAGCGGCGCTCGCAAAATCATGACCGTGAACCTAGTTAAACATGCTAAAATTATATACACGTCAACTTCTTATTGTAGTATAACAGTACTAAACCTCTTCTGTAGCACATTTCCCAATAGATATATATATATATATAGATGTTGACATATGGTATGAGGTTTATACAATTTTTATTACCTTACATTATAGAGTATCATTATATTAAAACATAATACAATAAGAATGGGATCATTAACGTAATGGGTGATATTAGTAACTCCACGTTTTGTTTCTCAGACTCTTACAACAAAACATCCTCGGCATTTATCATAGCAAGTTTTTTTTTTCTGACTTTGAATCATCTAATGATTCGATATTGTAAATGTTTCTTCCTAGTATGAGACATTCAGTATTCTGACTTTTCTTTAAAGTACATAGAACTCTACTAGTATAATATCCCGTGAACTCACTATATTAAGAAAAAGCAAAGCTTCGTCTAATCCGTATTTCCTGCAAGTTACAACCACGGGCAACTGTCGGAATAAACTTAGATTGTGCCCTCTACCACCCCAAGTAATGACTCGGAATCAGCATATGCATATCAAATGTATCATTTCATAATGCATCGAAAATGCATCGAAAATGCATCAAAATCCCAGCTAATGTATCAGTCTAATTGGGACATGGAAAATTTCCTGGAAAAAAAGTAAACTGCTAGAGAATCGAACCTGAACCATTATACTAGATTACTAAAGAGCTAATCTATTACGCCATGCTATAAATTGATATGATTTCAACCTTTTTAGGCATGCTATTGACTATTCACAGCTAAAGTATCAGTAAATGTGTTGGTGTCATCAGTAAATTTGTTGCTGTGATGCATTAATATCCTTCATTGCATTTAATGCATCCTCCGATGCATTCACAGATCCTTTTTATATTAGTAAATGCATCAAATGATGCATTAATTGTGGTGGTAGAGGCCTTAACTACAGTACCAAAAAGAGGGGTAGGATCACTACGGTATTCCCGTTGATACGCTAGCAATGCGGTAAGAATACGGTATTTGTACAGTACACTTCCTCTAATGCCGATTTAATTCGGTATTTGTCATTAAATTCCGTAGTCCTATGGTAGTGATTTCACCCCATTTTTTCATACTGTATTAAACCCGAGAATACAATCATCAGCCTGAAAACTGTTAAGGATTTCAACAAAAACATCACTAATGATTGTTAGTCCCAGAGAGAGTCAATAGAGAATATTCGATTCAATTGCAAACAGTAGGTACTGTAATAATACAAAATACAAAATACATATAGTGGAGGAAGAATGGAAACACTCTCCCCAATCCATGAACACTCACCCCCATTCACACACCACTGGTTATGAACACCCCCGTAATCACCCCAGCGATTCTGTGGAGTAGAGTATGTATCGATATACTTTAAGATTAGAGTCGCCCCAGATTATAACTGGAAAATGTGTACATAGGGTTAGGGTTTCTCAAGCGATACGTATAAATTTTGCTTTCACATATCACAGTTTCCATGCGTGCTCTTACATCAATCAATCAATTATCAATCAAGACAAAGTCAAGTATAAACGAATAAATAAATAACTAAGTAAATTTTCTGGTGCCGGTGCGATCGAGTGATAATCTATGATCAAAATACTCGGGAAATGACAGCCGCACCTTGGAAGTGGGACTGACTACATGTACTTACCCATAAGAGCAATCATGTATCTTATCTGCGCCGCTTAAGTGTTTTGGATTAGCCTCCCCCTTCGGGAACGTCCGGGATTCCCATGACGGCTGAATACATGTATTCTGAGAGCGTCCACTCCCAGATGGGAATACTGCAAAGTTGGTATGGTGCGGCGCATCATAAAGGCGACAGCAAATTCCGTCGCTAATAGCTTTTTATCAACACATGATATTCAAGATCTGTCTGATAAAAGTGTAGGTCTAGTGATGAGTACTTCTATTAGACAGATTTTTGATATTTTCCCTTGTTAAAAGTTATTAGAGACTGAATTTGCCCGTTTTTGTATGTAATAAAGCGCCAAGACCTGGTGAAGTGGAACAGTATTATACCCATTTATACCCCTACATCACAGACCTATGTACATAATATGGCTGGAATCTAAGGCTTCAATTGCCAAGATTGTTCCAGCTGAAATGCCGGCATGTCACCTTTAAGACGCGCAGCACCATACATAGACTTTACATATGACGTGAGATCAAGTCGCAATATCATTTCGGTTTTCCTGTCGCTATTCGGTGATGCTAGCGGATCAAATGAGTATTGTTTTCTCCATAAGCTTTATCATTCCGTATACCAATACACGAATTTATGAAATTTTGATTATCCAATGCCCGGGACATTATATCCCCTTTCCCAGCTAGGCCCACACGCTCTCCACATAACACTAAATCGTACTCAAATATTGTCCTAGTAGATCTTGCTACATTTATCCTCTCTCACTTCAAAGCTCTGTGAATACAATAGCTATATTAGGGGCCTCTCCGACCCCACTTGTCGCACTAGGCATCTTTTATCTCCTCACCTGAGCACGTCGAAACTATTTCGTACGAGCCAACCTCCTCAGAGGGGACCCACTTCATTATCGACTTTAGACAGTCATCTGCGGAAGGTCTTGATGCTGGATCTGCCTTTAAGATACTCTTTATGAACTGCTTCGCTTCCTTGCTGACATTACACATGTCTAACTTCTCCACCGGAAGTGGTGCGCCGTCATTGCAGAATTTATAGAGGAGTGCCATATCTGGTTCTAGGTTGCTAAAATTGCTTTCCTCTGTTGATACTTCTGAGAGCGTATCCGACGTCGTGAGAGGCGTTTTTTCAGCGACAAAGGGCCCAGAAGAGGTCAACATTTGATAGACGAGGCATCCCAATGACCATATGTCTATCGCAAAAGTGAACCTGCCAAGATTCTCGACAGAATTCAAGAAACCAAGAATTTCCGGAGCCAGATATCCGTTTGTTCCGATTCTAGTCCTCAATTCTGTTTTTTCGGTATGCTTTGACGCCCCAAAGTCGGCTATCTTGACATGTAGGTGGGGGTTCAAAGATGCCACAAGTATGTTCTGTATTCCAAGTCACGGTCAGAACTTAAGTAAACCACTGGGTGGATCAATATTCGCCTACCTGTGGCTTAAGATCCCGATGGCAGATATGTCGCTCATGAAGTACGCTCAGCCCTTTAAGAACCTGCTTCGTTATTTCGTGGGTAGTTGCTTCATCGATTGTTTGACCATCCTGAAGCCACCAGCTTAGGTCGCCTTCCTTGATATACTCCATCGCGATATAAATGCCATTTAAACTTTTGTCGGTATACCAACCTAGAAACTTCACGAAGAGATCATCTCGCTGATTAACCCATGCCGAACATTAGCGAAAGCCCACCAAAACCATGAGCATCGGAAACCTTTCTTACATCAATGACCTTACACAATGCTTTTACCTCCCTTAGGCGGTCGTCATACTTGTGAATGTGCTTCACCGCTCTCAACTGCGGCTCATCATCGTCGCTCTTCTGTAATGTCACGGCACCGAATGCCCCACTACCGAGATCATCCACGTGGGTCCAGCGGGTTTTGACTATAGTACTTGCTGACTCAGGAGATTTGCAACTGCGCAGGTAGGTTGTATGTATAACGCAAGACCCGGGGGAACAAAATTCAGTCTCCAACCGATGATCTAAGTGACGGTTGCTTGGCATCAGTGACCCGACAAGGAGTTTCCGAATCTAGTACACATATGACTGATATTAGAAGACCGAATGCTGTTGGTATAGTTAAGTATCCATACCAAATCCCATTTTCTGGAAGGATTTTTCAAATCCTCAAGTCGGTCGTTCTCTACATTCAGAAATTAGACTATGCGCCGAGGACAGGATAACTTATTGTAACAAACCGGGCATACACCGGACATACTGCTCACTCATAATACTCAATTCATCTTTAAGACAATTGATTGCCTGTTGATCGTCACCTATACGCCCGAATTGAAATACAATTGCTATTCCATTATGTCAGCAGTATTACCCTCAAACTGTAGAATACTTATATACCCTCATCACCACTTCCATAGCATTGGATACTGAGTCTTATCGCTTGATTTACACTGACCTCCTTGGGCTCGCTACCCACATAACCCTTTTAAACATATTGTCCGATCCATTAGTTCCAAAGTACATCAAATATGGTTTAGGAAGATGCACACACCTTTCCATCCAGAAGGGTGATCACCAAGAGTGGCTTTGGCCTAGAGCCCGAAGTCCCAAGGGCATCAACCGCCTTATACCAAAAACTCCACCCACCTATCCCGACCGTGGGACCCGGAGAATGTGCTACTACCGTCCTCATCAAATTTCCAGACGGCGTAAAATGATCGTTACTTTCGTCTTTTCCTCCTAGTATACTCTGGAAATTTTCATTCGTGACGTTCTCTCCTGCTACTGCTCCGTTGGGAGTGACAACGTATGAGATTCCAGTCCCCGGGTTAGCAAGATCGTTGACCTTTGTTATCAGGGAAAGCGCCTCGCAGAGAGTCTGTTTCCGAATTCCATTCTCTTCACCGGCCCAGGCCGTAGGCGCATCTGATTTTTGGTTAGCATTTTGGCCCTGCTAATATTAAATAGACTATGGTATTAAATACCGATTAATACCCTCAGTTCGTACAACACAAGTAATGAGAGAAACTTTGCGTCCTCACTGCCGCAGCCATCCTCGGTTAACTTCTTTATTAGGTTTGCCCCCGTCTCAGCCAGTGCCTTTAGATCCTCGTCCTGGTAGAAGGTGCGCAGTCCAGGGCGCTCTTTGCTTATGAATTCTTTATAGAACGTGAAGACGTCGTCGGCGGGGGTGCTTTTCTTCTCCAAGAATACGAGTTTCTTCCTCCTTGGTGCAAGCGGCATAATTTATGGTGTAATCGTAAGCCCGGCTGGGGATGGTGTCTGTGAGCTGCACCTCCGGCCAGTTATCTCGGTGTCAAGCTGGTTTAGCTGGTTAATTAGAGGATTGCGCGTGCGGGACGTATGTAGAACTATTCGAAAATCGAGAGCTTAAAACAAAACACCGGGGCGATGTATGTAGGATCACCTCGCGCGCGCGGGGTAGAGAGTTACCAGTCTATTGGCTCAAGCAGTTTTGCTGACTCATCCGCATATTCAGCCTGGAAGTCTCCAGCCAGGGATTACCTCATATGCACCGCAGGTATTCATCAAGGAGGTCTAGATTCCTAAAATAGAATTTATAGCTAATATATTCCCGGGTAGTGGTGAAACGACCTAGGACCTTGAGCAATGGCGCCGATAGAATCTAGCATGCAGTTTCGTTAACGGTACTGTACTTGGGTGCAGGCAAACGAGCCCTTATAATTGTGCCCAGATAGGTAAAAAAAAAATAGGTTAGTGATAGGAGTCCCATCATATTTTGCTTCCGCAAGTTGGTCAGTTTCAAAGGATTTTGGCTTTGATTTTCCGAGCCTGCGGAGCATCGTTGTAGCACTTCTTGTCGTGCTGGTGGTGTTATAACTAATCTTCATACATATGGGGATAACTTTTTGTGGTATTATCCGTTGGAGCCCATAGTATTTGGTTCAAAGATCTGGGGATACCAGCTCTGGTAGCCAGGGCCAAAGCGAAACATCCTCTGCAGACCTGGCCTCCGTCAAAACAAGACACCTAAGCGTGATCGCTAAATGTAAGTACATGTAGTTAGTAACAGTTGCTCAGGGAAAGGATAATTTTGTATGGAGTGGCGATGACTTCTCCTATCCGTTACTTAGATTTTCTGGTTCTTTTCGTTGAGTCCTAGTAGTAACTTTTTTTCACACTCTGAGAGCGGTCAGGTGAAAATCCTTGGCAAAGACGCGGCCCTGCAGATCATAGACAGGGGTCTGTCGACCCCGCACTGTTAAAGTTACTGTTGCTCCCTTACCATATCGCTGGGTGCACTAGCGATTCCTTATCCTGGACCGTCTGCACATCTGAGTGCCTACATGTACATATGTACATACATGTAGGTTCCCAGCGCACCACACCTATCTTCCCCACGACGAGTGATACTGGGGGAGATATTGCAGAGGAGCTCGAGGCAGTTAGCAACTCTGTGCTTGACAATCAATGGCTATCAAAGGTTCCTATATCTATCCAGCACCTCCGAAAGATCCGACCTCTCGCATAACACAATAATCCACGCCCAACACCGCAACGAGTAGAGGGACGCCCCAGCGCCCTGAAGGGCTAGGCTTCTCGTGGGAATAAAGGACTGCATTACTAGACGTCTAGTGGCAGGTATTCTTAGGACTAGGAAGTCCCGAACCCGAGCTGGCCTAGCTTGGCTCATTGGGGAACTCGAGGGTGTGGGTTTTGAAGCTTCTAGGCATATCTTAGGAAGCCATGATGACGATATACATATCCCGTTTGGTGCCGGGGTGACTCGGACTTGAACTTCAGCCAGTTTGATATGGTATTATTATGTATATAATACATGTAACCTGTAACCTGTAACCTGCTCCCTCCACAACGGTAGCCGGGAAGAAATCCCTTGTATCTCTGCGGTGGATGTAGCTATCTCCTGCGTAACGAGGTATTCCATATCAAAGACAGGAAATGTTCGGTCTGCTCTAGGGGGGCCCGGGGCCTGCTTGGCCGAACTTCATACGAAAGCTATATGGGCCGCTATAGTGTACTTACCCCACCGCACACGCTGAAGCATATAATTACATATCGCGGAGTATGAAGCATTTAACTTTCCAATCTAGTAAAAACAAACACACATACAAAAAGCCAGAAACAAATATAGACTACTCCGGGCCCAGGCCTCAGACAGAGGTCCGGAAATAAAGATGAAGATGAAGTTGCTATATTTCTCGATAATAAAATTAAAGAGATTAAGAGAGGCATAAGTGCTGTAGTAGGAAATAAAAACTTATCACATCAGTACACGATGTGACATTTATCCAATGGGCGATGGAGAGATACTGTTGAACTCTCCGATGGTAGTTTCACGGACCTGGGTGGCTAGGGCCCAATAAATCGAAAGTGTGGATATAAAATGGCATTGGCCAAACCGACTACGGCCTATCTGAATCTAAGGTAGGCGGGTTCTTTACTATCCTTCCCGCGCACTCCCGCTCTATATACAGTACACCCCGGCCCTATGCCCCCCAAATGATGTGGTCAAACCAGAGGGGAGTAGACAATTCAAATCACGCTACACAAACTGCAGACATGCCTTGTAGAAGCACCAACAAAACAAAACCTCACATACTCACGCGGCCGAGTCTCAACTGAATCACATTACCTATGAGCAGCGCAAAAAAACCTGACAGCCAGCATCCCGTAATTTAGGTCAAACTCGCTCCCCCTTCCCCTCTGCTCACAATTGCAAACGATATTGAAAAGAAGATGGCGACTCAACCCCACCCCCCCCCAAAAAAAAAAAAAAAAAAAAAAAAAAAAACATAAAAAAAAGGAGAAATAGAAGAAAAGAGAAGGAAGAAAAGAAAAGAAAGGAGAGCAAAGGAAAGGAAAAGGAAGGAAATAAATGGAAAGGGAAGGAACCCGGAAAAGAAAAGCAAAGGGGAGAAGAGAAAAGGGGCGAAAAACGAAAAAAGAGGGGAAAACTTATAGAGTGAACCAAATCAGAATGGGTTTAATGTATAATCTAACCCAGCTTAGGATACAGGCTCGCTCCCCTCAACTTCTATGGCTATTGCCGGAGCAACAGTTACAAGGTATCAAGACAATGGCTGCGACTCAAGGTGCCTGGCCTTCGGTATTCACTAGATCCTTTGCCCCTTTACTTGATAGAAAGCGCATCATTTTATGACTCCGTCCTCGTATAGCGCAGTGGAGTAAGGTTTCACCGCGTTCTGTGATCTTGTTCAGATGTGGTTCGATGTGTTTGGTAAGCAATTTCATAGTATCCGGCCTCCCATGTTCTGCAATGAGTTCAACCAGGGGAACACCACCGGCGGTCGGGTGCTTGTCTGTTATATCTGTCGGATATAGGATTTCAAGTAATTGATTTGAACTGGGTGATTTGATCACTGTACAGACGGTATCTTGATTCGGGACCACTCCTCGATCGAGGAGCACCTTGACTACTGTATGCGCGCCCATCTCAAGAGCGTGGCCCAAGAGACATTTCCCCTCGTTTAATGTGCCCCGCGCCAAAGGTGAACCTCTGGACAACTCCTCAAGATTGAAGGTGGACTTGAAACCCAGTGACATCTCACCCAAAACCTGCCTATCGCGTTTAGAAAAGAATATCCCGATAAATGACCTTTTCATCTCCATGTATATATAGGAACTTGGTTGTGGTCAAGGCGCTCAAAGTCTCAATTAAACAATACATATTTATGCATGTTGAAGATGTGCTGTCAAGATATAGGAGGGTCTCCCGGTACCAGTTAACCTCTTCTATGAGAACCATTAGGTCAGCTAGTAAAGGCTCACTCCCCGCATGGAGCTGGTGAAGACATGACGCAGAGCTAGAGGCGGTACCCCGTTTGTGGATCTCCCGCCGCCTGTACCCCCCTCTGATAGTTGAACCGTAATCTGATTCTAGAGATTGAATTACCGAGAAGTAGTTTGTCGGATTATAAAGTAAATTGGAATCTACAGGAAGTATGATTTCAGCAATATTCTCCTCTTCCGCCAGAGGCGTATGGGAAAACTGTAAGCTTGTGTATGGTAACGAGAATATATACTGAAGCGTTGGATCCACTTGAGAATGTCGACCAATGTGTTGCCCCGCGTTCTAGAGAGAAAAGTGAACCTCCAGTGTAATTGAAAATCCCCAGACTCCGGTACGGGACCGTCCTCTTCAGGATTGACGTCACAGATACAGATGAAGCTGTGGTAAGGACCGAGGGAGGTCGCAAGCTGGGTGTATGTCTGATTTTGAGGTTTTGACTCTCCGCGCTACTGACTTGTTGGTCTGGCTCTGAAGCAGAGGAAGGGAGGGTTGGAATTAGGAGGGGTTTCTCCGACTCGGAGTAATGAGGTCTTGAAGTTCATCGTTCATGGGATCGAGGATGATTTCAGTCTCCATGGAGGACTCGCTGTTAATGTTGTTAGCGTTAAAGGCCCACCACCGCTGATGCTACTTCCATGATACTGATAATATCGACGTTGATCTCTTTACGGACAGAAGTGATTGATTAACGATGCAGTTGTTTTTTTGGACAGTAGACAGCGCCCCCGCTTGTAGTACTCTCTCCGCCAAGATATGTATTGTAAATTATCCGGCTATGATGCTACCAGTTTTTGCAAGAAATTTAGAAAAATACTCGAGAGCCTAGTTAATACCGATATTCAGTTTGATAGTCTAGCAGTAGAGATTTGTCTATTTTTTTTTGGAGGCGCGCATTGCAGATAATTTTAGTAATCCGCAATACGTAACCCTAACCCTCTCGGCCCCAATTATTTTTTTCGGTTTCGCGTGAAGGGTGTCGGCACCGACGGCCCACAGACGAAAGAGCTACCATATCGTAATCTAAACGTGGAACACGACTAGAGATATTTATCTGTTCACCCCCCCCCCCAAGAGCTTTTTCCCACTTCCTAGTACTAAGTCAGATTAGACGCCGTGCATCTGCCTCCCGATCAACTGCCCCCAGCTATGGGCACACAGCCGGTTAATTGTGAAGTCGGCCATCAGTACCTGCACGGGGGGGTGGTCCATGGGGTGAGCTGTATAGAACGTAGCAGCGCAAACCGCACCGCCGCGTTCTACTCACTTAGGAGTACGTGTAGCGAGCAAGGAGCAATGCGGCTTATCGTGGCCTTATCGCAATCCCTGTGGCGATCCCCATGCCAAGGATGGCATAATCTGCAGGGAACGCCCAAGGCTCGGTAATACGCGGGGAAGACCCTGGCATCGTGTAGGACGTACCAATGTACTCAAAATCCATCGTTCTCGGATTTATTGTACAGCATTCTGGAATGATGCATGTTATTTCATTCAGTACCTACATGTAAATACGAAACACTGACAAGTAATTAAAGCTCGAGGAACATTGTTCATCATATTTTTCACCAACGGTTCCAGAGGAAACATACCCCACCCCCTTCTATCATAAAAACACGCATAAAACTCGGGCTCAAAACAACGGGGGTTGGCCCTTCCCTCAATCCTAGTGTTCCGTGGTGACAGTCATTTCGGAAGTAAATCCGAGGCACTCAACGACATCCTGCTCTAAGAAACCTCGATTAGGACAACCAGATACTTATCTACCAATTAATTGTGGGCAAGAGAAGGAGGCACACATGATTTGATGACCACCCTCTAAGTTCCTGTTCACCGTAGGGGATGCACAACGTATGGTGTTCAATTGCGTACCCTGCCAAACCAATGCCAGCGTCCGCGCACCACTAAAAAAAAGAGGTAAAAATATTGTCTTCCCCGGACAGGCTTGAACTGTCCCTCTCGATTGCATACTAACAGTCGAACGCGCTAGCCAATTGCGCCACAGGGAATCCCGTTATTGCACACCTTACTCCTTAACACACCACCAGCAGCACGTATCAAGTATAGGGGAAAAGATCAGAATTATATAAACAAGTCTTAGTTTCGGAGCATTTCAGAGTAAGAACCGAAAATCTGGACGGCCGACACCTTGCGGCTACTCTATTCTTAGTTTAATACATTTATATACTGAAGAAGCTTACGGTTTGTCCAAAGTGGCCGCCTTGAGTGCTGAACCAGGGTAGCAGCGCGCCTTAATTATGGAGCGATGAGGAAACAACCCATTCAAGCAACCAATAGATATATCAGTCTAGAAGAAGCGATGCTAGAGACCAAGTAATGATTTGTGATGAATGTGCGGCATTATATTGTACCCCAGGTATTATTGTATAGCTGGTGAAAAGCTCGTTTCTATTGTTGGTCGCAGCCAGAAAGCATATTTCTGGTTCGGAGATTGATTTCTTTGGCAAATTCATCTTCGGCGAAGCTATGAAGGAGATTTCACTTGATAGATGATATTGACCGTTTGATGCGCCCTCAGGTAGGCAGGATTAAGAGACATTTTCAACGTAGTTCATTCCACAGGCCGATGATCTGGCCTTGTTCAAAATCCGACAGCAAAACCTCTTCATATTCAATCCGAAGTGTTCTATATAACTATAGTGTTGTTAGGGGTTAGGGGTTGTCAAGTCGAAGCAGGATAAATAAATGACGATGTTGCATGGGAACCTTGTATTATATATCGCTCTGCATGCTCCACATGATATAATAAAGAACCCCTGTGTTTCTCCTTTTTTTTTCCCTCCTTACTGCAAGATCTGGAGTGGCATTCGCGGATAAAGTTAACGCCAAGACCACATAGAGCTAAGGAGTTAGTGACGCTGGTTCTTCATATATCTCAACAGATGAGCAGGTACTTAGATAGAACCTCGATAGCTTCAGTATTGTCGATCGCCTTACACTATAATAAATTCGAAATATAACCTTTACGCGTACTAATACTCTCAAATTAAGATCGCATTCGAGTAGGTTCTCCGAAATCATGGCAGATCGCTCCAAGGAGTTCTGGGAAGGCGGTTTGATTTAGTTGGCAAGTCTATTAAATTTCGCCAGAATACACTTGGGCTCTACCATGCATGTAACGCAGTCCGGAATCAATGGCATCATCCAACCATTTGAGTACAAAACGACATTAAATCCATCGACATTTGGCTTCAACGGTCTCCGACCATTGAATTAAAACTAAACATGATCACGTGCACAGTTCTTCTTTGGTATGGCCAGGCAAGCTTTCCCAAGTTATTGGTGGTAAAATGTTCCTTAGTCGGGGGTTTAAGTAAAGTACATCAATAGGTAATAATTGATGAAACGCCCTGAGTACAAATGTTTGTAGCACTCTACCAAAACAGCCATCACTGTGTTCCATCACTTGTAACCTAACGCTGTACTTTGGCCTTAGGAATATGGGTCGTAAGATTATTGCCACCTAAGGTTGTCCTCTAGTGGCGCTAGGGTAACAACCCTGTAAGCGTAAGGGGGATCAACTAATAAAGCGAGGGCGCAACCGGGTAAAATACTATTTTGCGGAGCGTTCTGCTAGTCTTCACCATGCCCAAGCGGTCGACAATAGACTCTGACCTAAGCAATCCAAGTTCGAGCAGCGCGCATGCAAAGTCCACAGGCACTCAAGGGTCCACTGGTAACAAGCGTCAACGAACGGATACCGCCCCACAAGGTGCCCCCGCGAGGCCTCTCAATATCATCAACTTCTACAATGTAAAGCTTGACGATACACCTCTGGCTGACCACCTGGAAGCTCGCGTGGAGGAGTTGCCACCAGCAATCAAGCAACTAATCGAGCGATGGGAAGCTCGTTGTAATATCATCGAAGACGAGGAGAGCGAAAAGGTCAAGACCACGCTGCGTTACACGGTCAAAGTGTTCCAGACCCACCAAGCTGACAGTACTGTTGTCTGCCCGCTACTTGATCAACTCATCAGCGAAGACATAACCCCTGCACGTTTGAAGCAAATATACACGCTTGTTGATGACGGCCTTAAAGCATTCTCCGCCTACCGTGGCAGAAGTAGAAGTGGAACACCCTCGACATCCACATCAACCTCGTCACGGGATGATGCGAAGGGTCAACACCGGCAAATCTCTCGGAAGCAGGTCTTGAAAGATCAATGTCACAGCCGCGATCGAAAGATGTCCGTACTGACCCAGACACCGACATCTTTGGAGGTTGCACATATCATACCACACTCAGCTAGAGGGGAGAAAATAAATAGTTTCTGGAGCCTTGTCAAAATGTTTTCAAAGATGGAGACAGTGGCAGCGTTAGAGCGATGTCTCCGGGGTCCTCAAGGCACCACCGACAATTTGAAGAACGTCATGTTGTTAGACGCCTCAGAACATCGTGCATTCGACAAACATCTCTGGGAACTCCTTCCAATGTTTGAGGACGAAATGCAAGAATATGATGCTGAGACATGCTCAAAGGTATTTTAAAACTTTTTTTCATTATATACTCAGGCCTCTTTCATTCCGACGCGCAAAGTGCCTGCCCTTTAGACCAGAAAGAGAACTTCGATCTCTCATCCCGGGAGTCCCAGACATGGATATGAATGATCAGGATATATAGGTTGGAACCATTCCCACTTACTTTTATAGAGTAGCCCGTCTAACAAGCTGGCAGCCTCGACATTGTGTGTCTAGCCCTCTCGGGACGTTGAAGATTGAAAATATCTTGACTCGTCATCTCTGAGAAATGCCTTGACAAGGATGAGCTTCTCAGGAGATAATTATTGCCTCCTATTCAATACCTCTAAACCCAGACTCATAACATCTATTCACCTATGATCACCGCTAACATTCCCAGTACCAAGCTCAAGTTGGCATGCTTGGCAAAGAGGATCCCGAGAAGGACCTCGGCTTCTTTGCTCGGGTTCGGGGTCCGGATGGCCGCATCATTGCTAGCACAAATATCCACAATGGTTACCTTATCACGCTCACCACCCACGACCCGCAAGAGCTGCCACTTCCACATCCGTTACTCCTGCAGCTTCATAGCATCTTCTCCCGGATAATGTATTTGAAGGCTGGAGCAGGGTATCTGCCGACAGAGAGTGACGAGAGTGACAGAGATAGTTTATATCAGTACCATGATGGTGAATACGATCCAATGGAAGGAGAGTCGCTTGAACATGATAGCCTGCAGCGTAATCTCATGGCTGTGCCGCAGCCACTCAAAACACAAGCTTTGGTTGAAGGATGGAGAATCTCCTTAAGTCCTTTGGGAAGGAATGAGGAAGACATCACACCCGAGGATAGCCATCAGACACCAAAAACCAAAGTAGACCCGGTTACAGAACGCCACAACGAGGGGGTTGGTCGGTTACAACACCCTCCATCACAAAGAGAGACTGTGTGCCAGAGCCAGATACAGATACCAACCCCCGCAGCCTCAACCGAGACATCAATGAGAGGGATAAAAAGGAATGCGTGCAGCAGGGATAGGGAGGAGAGTCGAGTGGTGTCGATGGACTCTGATATGGGTCTGAAAAAACCGCGACTGGAATATGGGCAGATGCCGATTTGGGGGCGCGGGAGGAGTATTGAGGATGGGAAGTCTCCAAGTCCCGAACAACCAGACAAAGTCCGTTGAACTACCTCCGGGACGAACAGAAAATGCTGCGCTAATCAAGCGGCGGATATCGATTGCAACTAGATGTTTGCTAAAGATTCTGGCCTTTTGATTGACGGTAGAGTATAGCTTCCCGTTTAGTTTGAGTTCTTTCCATGTGAGAAGAAAGTTTTTCGAAGTTCGGATTAGGGGTTTTTTGGTATTCCCTTCGTTCCAGCTCTTTTGTTCCCTACATTACCTTATATTCCGTTTATCTTCTTGATTACTCGCCGCGTGCACTTTCTTGTAGTACTCTGATATTACCTCTTGGAGACAGAGGATACTATATAGTCAGAGGCACTTTACGTTTCTCCAAATCCCGAGGCTAGCAATTATCTCAGCTCCCACCGTTGTTATGAAGGGGGATTCTCTCCTTGCTATGATCTATACTTTACATCTACTCAAACAAACATTTATCGTCAATCTCGCCTCTATTCCTAGGAATAGAACCTCGACGGTGCGAGCGACTTACTAAATTTTCAAGTTTGGGATGAAAACACAATTGACGGTTACCACCACTCTTAGTTGTATTTTCAAAAACTGGCAAGTACACGGTTTATTATTAGATTAGAATGGTGTCGTTATAAATCGTCCTATTGTTATGCTCAGTAATTTAGATAACATAAGAAGCGCAATTGGGTATACACTTCAGCACTTCCTCCCTCAGATGCGCCAACCAGAGGACTTGGGGCGTTTTGGGACCATAAATAATCATAAACGATCACTCGCTTCATCGGGGGTCACTCGACCGGTCATGCGAAGTTTTTTTTTTTTGTTATTATTTAATTCATTGATTTTTTACAATGTCAGGTCAAAAAGGCTATCAATTAACTGGGTAATGTTCATCGGGTACGTAAAGATTAAAGTTTCCATAAACATACCCTCGGTATGATAAACACACGAAAACCACCAGGGACTCGCAGTTATCCCGGATAGCTAACGTTAATATGCTCCCCCCCCCCCCCCAAAAGAAAATTAGGCACGCTTCTTATTCGGAAATGGTGGTTCTCGACATTGAGTTTATGAACATCCAGATTGTATATCAACGCTATGGCGAGTAAGACTTGTAGCTCGGGGGACAATAGAGGTACTGGAGTATGGCATACTTAGTTCGATGGCCGAGAGAAATCTCGAAACAGTACCTAGCTAGGTTGATCCTAAAGTCTTGTTCCAGAGCTACAGTGCACAGCGCGATCACTGTAACCAATATCGAATGTTTTAACGCGGGGAGTCAGCTCCTAGTGATATCCAGGATACTAGTTGGGTTAAGAGACTTTCTTCGGAATCAATTCTGTAACACCAAGGAGTCTCTACCCCGGAAATATACCACGCGGCCAGAGTAGATGGACCGAAACTTACAAGCAACTCTAGACGACCTTGCCGTCCATCTGTCCTCAGAGCCTGCGATCGCCTACTATGGTAGGTTGTCAAAGATAACCGGAAATCTTCGTTGCAACCAAAATTTGTATAGAAATGCAACTTCAACATCGCCTTACACCGCAACCATAAGAGGAATACAACAAGGGATTTCAATTCTGTGATCCTTTATATATAGTTATATGGACTAGGGTTTTAATACGGGCTCAAGAGTGGTACTTTAAAAATCTGGTTGTTGTAGGCCATTTACTTAGTTGCGAGGGCGCTGGTTTCCGGTTATTTTTGACACCCCATGATACACCATAGTCATTTACAGCCATTTTGACCCCAGGTGCTCTGCAGAGTTTAGGACTTGATATTATATATTACTTTATTTGACAATCAAGACTATGGCCATATATATTTGATCTAATGGAGAATGACGACTAACTAGATTTAGGCCTTGGGTAGCGCGCGCCGACGCATTAGTAAACTCGGGGGTGAGAAGATTTATAGTAGATCCCACCGATTATGGTATTATTGGTCATGAAGAATATGTCAAGGTCTAGGCACTACGTCATATTGTTTTTACCAACATTGCTACCCTTGAGGGCAGTAAATTTCATCACCGCACAGACTACCCCGGAACTTGCAATATGGGCGAGACGGGAGAGCAACGCTCGAAATTGACAAGAAAAATATTTTTCTTTAATCGAGAAGTCGGGACTAAGACATGGGGAAGTACTGACCTGGTGAGTGATGATGCTCGTGACAGTGGGTGTATGGTGCGCCACTGCAGGACGTTGGCCAGTGTTGAGGAAGAAGAGACGTGTGCGTTAGCTTATTTTTACCCTTATTTTTATTTTAAATTCTGTTGATACCTTGCGTGGCAACCTCACCTAAAAAAATCAACAGACTTAAAAGAAATTTGGCGAGTACCGGCGAGGGAGATTACGTCACCTCCGGATGTGGTACGGGGAGGGGGCCCATTGCCACAAAAAAAAATCTTGGGGAATTTAAATCATAGGTTATCACTCGGTCGTGTCTCTTGCTACAGATCGCAGCCCCGACTTGTCGGGCTCGGGACCTGCTATATGAATTATCACGGGCACACCAAAATCCTAGTGCGCTCGGGGTTAACCATGTTTAAATCACAATAGCTATCCGGATATGCTGATAGCCCTAAAAGGCGATTGTCTTCTACGGAGATACTGCTTTGGGTTTACTTAGGGTGAGTGATCGGCCCGAGACGAGACGAGACGAGCTCGTCTTGTCTTGCATTATTGAGACAATGGTCTAGTCTCGAGACTTTTGGCCATGTGACCAAGTTTCTGGAGAACCTATATAATCATGAAAGTTAATGCAGATTGAAGGCTGGGGGACGATTAAACCATGGCTGGGGAGTATATCTAGGTGTCCAAAATTAAGTCTCGAGACCTTCAGACCTAGTCTTGTCTTATCTTGCCAACCCTCAGGTCGAGCTCGCCTTGTCTTTCTGAAGGTCTCGAGACAACCTGTCTCATGCCCATCACTACTTGGGGTACTATGATGAGTTATAATATTCTCTACTATGGTTCCAACCTTTAGTTAATGCATTAATAGTAACTATAACAGTCTTCAGATCGCGAGGCAGAAATGTTATAACCCTAACCCTTAACTATATCCGATTCCACCTCCTTACTCGTAACGATAGGAGTCAATTTGTGGATGTATCCTAACCACCAACGCAGGATTCCCCAGGTGCGGCCCTTGGGCCCCTTCATGAGATCAGGACTTATGTAGCCGAGCGTAAACTTAGCTGGTTCATTCGAATGCACTTTAATCAGCTGAGCCTCCTCGCCCTCATATCCTACCCTTGTGGCCCAGCGCCCATTACAGCGTCAAACACTCTAATTGCATAACGTCTGTATTGATCAGGCCTGGATTCCCCACCAAGTCGTCAAGGAATTATGTACAGGATATCTCTAATAAAGAAAGTATGTGGTAATATATAAAAAAGAAACACGAATCAACTATTTTTTGAAATTAAACCTGAATGTCGGGGTTCTCGCCACAGGCTAGGCTCCGACTCCCCCGGCGCCTGCACAAAGACGCCGACATGGCTTCTCCCATCCTTCCCCATAAACCGTCCATACCCATATTTCCTCCCCAGCTTATCGACCTTCCTTGCCCGCGCCGCCGGATTTGGCCCCTCCACCTCCCCACACACCTGCTTCGCATCGCTCCCATACAAAAGCGCCCACATGGCAGCTAAGCTTTTTGGCGCGTGCGCCACCTCCCTATCCCCCTTCCGCGCCCTCCAATATAGCACAAACACCACGAGCGCCGTGTAGACCAGAATCCCCACTCCGATGGCCAGCATCTCCATGCTCACCTCCACCATATCTCGCAAACTTGTAACCGTAGCGGCGATCTCCTTGGTTCTCTCACTGCCGCCGGTGTTGAGTAGGCAATCGGAGGATAGGCGCAGAGACATGGAAAACAGCCGCCGATACACGTCCTCGAATGCGTCCGTAATCAGCGATTCGTCTGGGATATGGCTGAGGTTGCGGCCCTGGCGCGAGATATCCGGGTATAGTTGTACTAGGCTAGTGTCAAGCCACTGCAGCTGCAGGGCCGAGGCCACATGTCCGCCAGAATAGTAGGTGCGGGTGGCGTTTAGGAAGGTACTGCTGAGCTCTCCGAGGTTTTGGCCGTAAATACTTTCCAGCCCGCCCGTGCCTATTGGGGCCAGATCCTTTACCGCATGGACGTTTCCACTAGCGTCGACGGTAGCAGTAAGGTGTACCCCTACTTCGGTGCTGGTACACTTCAGAATCAAGCTGTCAATCGCCGGGATATAGGTGCTGGAGATATTCCCTGCGCTGTCAGGGTTCGCAGGAAGCTCGGCCCACACTGCAAAGAATGTTTGGGGGCATTGAGAGTTGTAGGCGAAGTAATCGCCGGCGGGTAGTATCCATTCAAAGACACCATCCGTATTAGAACTACTAATCAACCTCCCCGTTGGCCAGCATGGATCATCGACCTTGAGCCGGCCATAGAACAGGCTGGGATCCGTGGTGGGACACTCGTCGGATGTGTGGTTTTTGGGTGAGCTCTTGAGAAAGCATGATGTGGTTATCTGTGAGGTAGGAACCAAAGCGCATGATATTGAGGCTCCCAAGCCTATCGTGGAGGCAGTGATTGTGTCAAGTCTCTCCATGGCGGGCAGCGTGAATGGAAGAACATAGTGATCTGTTGTGGTCCAGTTTGGTTTTGCAATCTTGCCGGTGAGGCTGCTGTATAGAACGTATTGCGGCTCCTGAAGTGACATATTGAGGAAGTTACCCACGAAGCGTGGGTCCGCGGGACTCTGCACTGATAAGGTGAGGGGAAATGCACGCTGCTTGGGGGAAAACATTCCCGCGAGGGCAACGGCGAGGACGTTTGATAAGAGTATTGAGAGGGCGAGGCCGCCGAGGATCAGGTCGCCAGCACCGATGGAGCGCAGAAATTGGAAGTGGGGCGGAGATTTATCAAAATCGATGGAGAGTGATTTCTTGCTAGTGGTAAAACCCTGGCGAAGGGACTTGTATGGTCCTAGCATGTAGTAATGATTCGCCAGGCTTACAAGAAGAGGTTCGATAACGAGACTCAATAGTGTAGGGAGGTATGAAAAAAGGACTTTATACCTGAATGAGTTTTGAGGGGCTGGCGATGGTATCCCTATCCGCAATCATTGGTATTAGTAGACCATCACTGGTTTTATAGTAATCTTGTTGGGTCAATCCTTTGATCATGCACATTACAGACTGTTAGCAGTAAAAGGCAACTCACCATGCTTCACCCCCACAAAGATATATAGTGTCACTGCAAGGGCTAGCATCGTAACGAAGAAACACATAAAGAACACGGCAGAGCCCATGCTCATTGGCCATTCTTCCCTCGCCTTGTGCTCCTCCTCCGTTTCTGAGAACGGCTCCTCGAGCTTAATCGGGGCCAGTCCAGTTGCCTCCTCCGGTGTCGTGGCCTCTACCCGCGGTCCTACACCTGGCTCCAGGACCAGGCGAAACCGCTTACCGCTCGCCTTCAACATCCGCCTCACTGTCTCCATGTCATGGTACTCGGCGCTCTCCATTTGGTTCACAACCTCCGGACTTCGATACAAGAGCGCAAGGGTACTGGTAAGACTATTTGGCTCACCATCAAGGCTACACGGACGGCCCACAAGAAGTAGCCCCAGGCAACCAGCCAGCATGGCGATCAAGGCAAATCCTGCCTGTGATGCCCGACACCACCCCACGTTGACTCGAAACCCCCGAACCCTTTCTGTCTGCGTGATGGTGGCCGTCTGATTCTGGTCCGACCGAGAGATCAACCATTCGTTGGTGCAAAGCATTGCAAACATCAGCTTTAACGCTTTCCTATACATTTCTGCTAGGTTCTCCGACTCGAATAGATCTTCTATTGTAGAGTTCGTCTGGGTGTTGAGTGCATATGCCAGAAACCCCATCTCGGGGATATTCCTCAAAATCTGCTTTGGTTGCACGCGGAGGACAGCTTCAGTCCCGCCAAACCGCTTCGCCAACTGGCTACGACTATCTGGCAACACCTGGGGCACCCTGCCTAAGCCCACAAGGTTCCCGTCATCATCATAGTACTTTGGATCGGTCTGGATACACCTAATCATGTTGTTGAGTAGATTCGGGAAAAGGTCCCTGATGATTGAGGTTTGGTTACTAGACGGGATGAGGACGCGGTTGCCAATTCTTGTGATGTTATCTACAGTGCCAGAGGGCATGAGAACGGTCGCATTGACGGGGTGGGCGTAGTATCGCGGCTGGCAGAACACCGCCGACCACCTTTTCGGCAGCAAAGACTCACCAAGGGTGCTCGCCTCACCCTCCGGAGACAGTGGCTCAGGTGCTGACGCAAATAGGAACAAGGCGGTGCGTTTTGCGAGTCCAGCCCGCCCCTCAGTAGACCCAGGAAACGCTTTGCTAGTATGGTATGGATGACCGCCAATGATGTAGTATTCTGCGCCGGTCTCGAATCGTGTCCGGTCGTTCTGGTCGGGCGGCGCGGAGAAAGGAGGTAAAGAATCGTTACGTATAAGCAATGTTTGCATAAGGTCATAATCAATGTCCCAGAGAGTCCAATAGAGAAAAGGATAAGAAGGGGAGGTCAGATTATAACCCAGTAGGCCGATGGGCCCATAGATCACAGGAGTACGTATTGCCTCCTCGCAATCGAGATCGGCCTCGTAGAGCATAGTTGAGCCGGTCCAAGACTTTTCGGGTGCAGAATCTACAGAAGCAGAGGTGGCGTCGGTATTGGTCGCTGTGATATTGAAGGCGGCGTTGGTGGTTATTTCGGCGCCAGCCACAGCCCAAGGCGAAAGTGCGTACTCGGCTGTGGAGAATGGAGGGAGAGAGCTATTGAGCCAGGCATGGGTGTAGGATAGGTATGAAAAGCGGGGGGAATAGGCCCCATAGCTTTCGCCTCCATCCTCTTCAAACCCTCTCATGATCATCTCCTCGGTATTATAGGGCCATCGCAAAACGGGAAAGGTTGTATTTTGCTCCATGAACCTGACGATGGTTGTGTCATCGAATAGGCCGGCGGTCGTTGGAGTGATAACCAGGGTGCTAAGGATAACAATTAAGGAACCGACCAACACCGAGTAGTGGCTAAAGAAGGTCTTGTCAACTCTGATCAATATTAAAACAAGCAATTAAACCTACCGTTTCTTCACCGCCGCCCACGGAACAAAAGGCGGGAACATGTAAGAGTACTCGATAAGGAGCGAGTCCTCCGCCGTCGCGCCCTCCCCGCGGCTCAACTGGAACCAAGGCTCCATGCGCATGCAGTCATGGTGGATAACTGCACATAAGAGCCCGAAGGACACAGTGCATGATATGGTGGGTAAGTAGTTGTAAACGAGGGACGTCGCGACCGAGTAAGACTTTGCAGCCGGGGCCTCGGTGTCATAGTAAACGGCTTCTCCAAAGGTTGGGCATCCGTGAGATGTGCATTCCTGAAGGACAATCTCGAGGACGACGATGATGAAAAGACAAAGGATGGTGAATGAAAGGATGAATGTAAGTCGAAGAGGCCAAGGACGCCAGTTAGTCCTGGTATGGGATCTGGGGCGAATTGAAAGGATAGACATTATTATTATTAATTATTATCTAGAATAATATAGGGCCGAACGTCACGGCGGACAGAACTGAAAATTGCAGACTTACGAAAACCGAGGGCCACCCAGTTCCTTGTTATATAAAACATCCTAGGTGGGGGCCTGGAATTACCAAAGTTCAATTAAGCATAGCGGGTGTGCATATCACCTCAAGCCAATTAAATATAGAGATGGTCAGGCTATGCTAGAGTATGCGCAAAGGGACAGAGGGAAACTGCAGCACCTATAGGCCAATATTATTAGATCCTGAGAGCTCGAGTTTAGACGGGCACCGAGTCGATAGGGTTCTGTCGTCTAGAGTGTTTGTATATACTCGGGTCAGGCAAGAAGAACCTGAACATAAAAACGCGCTAGCAGCGGTCAAATTGGTTACTACCAGAAAAACGATGTTCAGGTTCTTGTTGCCTGACCCGAGTACCCATAGTTGACTGAGCCTACGCGCATAAATCCACACTTTAACAGGCATTGAAATTTCGAGTGGCGGGGTAGTATACGTAGCCACTGTTAGAGTAAAATCCCATGGCTATAAGCTGGATAATTAAAGATACCCGAATTGAAAAACAGATTTCCAACGCGAGACTCTACTACGCCAGGTAATGCATCGAAAATGGGTCCCAAAGCGCATCATGAATTGCATCATAAATTGCATCCTTCGTAACAGATATGAATCGGCGAATGCATCGGCGAATGAATCGGCATATGCATCGGCATATGCATCGGCATATGCATCCCAGTCTCACTTGACGACTTTCCAATCAGTAAAGGGATCTGTAAAAGGATCAGTAAATATATGATTCAGAAAAGAATATACGGTAATTGAACGTCTTACGAGCTAGGCCATCAATTGATATAATAATAGCGAGCCTATGGCTATTAGGTGACTTTCCTGATTATCATATCCGATTTTATATAGGTAATGTGTCGATAATGCATCAAATTATGCATTTCCTGGCGTGGTAGAGAAAGTTCATATGCACCGATAGACGGATTCCGCAACTTCCATTAGCTATCGGTGACTAGGTAGTGAATTTTCCTGAAGTGCAACAAGCGAACAGTTAGCAAATGAGTTTCTGCTGTTTAGGGATCGCTATTGTGCCAAATCAGCCGTTGTCATGAGGGAGCCCTTGAAAATTCTCAGGTATCTTTCCGCTATCGATTTCCGGCATCTGGCTGTGATTCAGTCACAGGTATCCATGGCAAAAACCTGAAAAGGATCCCGAACAGTCGATATCGGGCGTTGCAGAATCCCTCTACTGGCTGATGTATACAGGATATAGGTACATTCCTCGTTCTCGTGTATCAAGAGATGGCGGGAGGATAAGGATAAGAAAGTACTTGTGCACGCGCGTGGCGCGATGGCACGATGGTGTTGGAACTTCTTGTACGAATGAAATTAACGTTACGAAGTGAATATGGGGTGAATTAGTCTATTACATGTAGTTGAGTGCAAGCTAACAGTTGTTGAGACGCGCGCTTAGCATGCACTAGCATGCTTATAGACTGTGGTAGGGACTGTGGGTTCAGGGTCAGGGTCAGGGTTACTGTCACTAAGGAAAAGAAGTCCCCCACGCACCCGCTCTACTATTTCCTATTTCCTACAGTATGTAAGGACTCTATTTTTGTATGTTAGGATCAATGTTAACGAGATACCTAACGGGAAAACTAACTAGGTTATGGGATCAGTACTACTAATTCTATGACGTTTCCGAACACGACCGGGTCCACATAAGGGTGCATAGGACCTGCAGGATCGATTGAGCCAATAATAAAGCTTGATACGTACACAAAGGATCTTAGGCAAGAGTTCACGGGTTGAAGTTCATGTTGAGCAGGAGTTCGTGCCAATGAACTATCAAAAATTAAAGTTATTACCGCCTTCATCTCAAGGCGGGGGCGTGGTATAGACTTCGTTCCGCAAGGCGCAGATAAATAGCAGCGATAACTCCGATAAAGTAAAGGAGTTATGAATTTATATAGTAGAGGCAGCGATAGTTTCGGAAGAGAAAACTATAATAGATTGATAAATACAGAAGACGTTGCGTAGAGAAGAAAGAAAGGAAAAGAACGACACAAGTAGGCCCCGTTGCCTCCCTTATATACCCGACAACCCCTCACTAAACATGACTCATTCTTTCCGCGTAACCCCACTATGACTCATTCCCCCGTGTAACAGAACCTCCTAGAATCTTATCTGACAAATCCTTCCTTCCGAGCACGCCATAATCCCAACCCTTCCAATCCCAATCCTTCCAAATTTCAAACGGTCCGTTATATCCACGAAAGAAATTTCTTTAAACGTTTTTAACTTCCTCCGTCCTACCATCGTAAGATATATGAAAAGAATAACGTAGTCTTTAAGATACTTTCCCACGTAGGGTCGGCTTCCAAGATAACCAAATTCACTCGACGAAGATCGAAGTCGCTTCCCGTGAGATCGGGAATCCAATATCTCTTCGACCTGGTACTCCTCCTCTTGTTCAACGATAACTGGTGGGGGCGGTGGAAGTATTTGTCCTTGCACTGGGTCCGTTGCTGCGAGGTTGAGAAGAGAAACATGAAAAACAGGATGCATTTTCATCGAACGGGGAAGATTCAGGCGGTAGGCATAGGGGGACACCACTTCCTGAATAGGGAAGGGGCCCAGTTTCTTCCAGTCGAGCTTCCTCGAATTGCGGGTGGTGCGAATGTTCCTTGCCGACACGAATACCATGTCCCCGACTTCATATCTCGGAAGCGTTTAGCAGATTCACTGACTTTTCTTGTTGGCCCGGACCGTAGTTGAGTCCAGAATAATCGCAGCTCCTTCATTTTTCCTGCAAATCCATGAGCGTCGAGACTAGGTGGAGACCTTTCGGGTTTCTGAAGGTCTATCGTAAATCGAGGGTGATATCCATAGTTTGCAAAGAAGGGTGTGGCTTTTGTAGAAGCGGAGACCTGATTGTTTGCCGCGAATTCTGCCATGGGTAACCATTTCGCCCAATCGTCTTGTTGATAGGAGACATATGCTCAGAGGTATTGTTCCATAACGGCATTAAATCTTTCCGTTTGGCCATCAGTTTCTGAGTGGAACGCAGTTGACATTCGTGCCTCGATCTTAAGTTGCTTGCAGAGGGACTTCCAGAACTTAGCGGTGAATTGAGTTCCCCTATCGGAGGTAATATGTGTTGGCAGGCCATGTAGTTTCCAGATATGTTGCAGGTATAGGTTTGCCGTATCTTCCGTGATTAATCGTCAGATTGCAGCGCAGTAAGCGCAAGATCTTGGTTAATCAATCTACCACTACTAACACGGCATCATATCCTTTTCCGGTAGACCAAGAACGGGTCCCATATTTTCTCTCAGGGTTGTTCGAATGGTCGTGAGACTCCTAACTCGCTACGCTGTCGCGCTTACTGATGACAGGTATGGCAATTCCGGATGTATTGGCCGACATAGTCTCGCATATTTGGCCAGTAGTAGTCCCTGCTGACCAATTCAAAGGTCTTTTCTCTGCCGGGGTGACCTGCTGAAGGAGCATCGTGATATTGTTTAAGAATTTCCAGTCGTAGGGGAGCATAATCTGGAACGTAGAGACCTTCGCGATAGAGTAAACGACCGTCAACTTCGGTACATTCTGCTAAGGAAATTTTCTTGCATTGCTTCGTATCTGTTTGTCGTAGGTTCAATATTTTCTGTGGAAATGGGTCAGCCAGATATCCTTCATCGAATAATTTTTGTAGAGGGACGTTCTTTTCAGCGGGTTCATTTGCCAAAGAACCCGCCAGCAAACTTAGCTTTGGGTCCAAATTTTCCCTCTTCAACACCGTCTGACTCTGGTGAAGTAATCTTTCATCTCCTTCCTCAGGGAGATCTCCTGATCTCCTAGTCAATGCATCCGGTTTACCGCTTTGTTTTCCTGGCCTGTATTTGATAATAAAATTAAAACGAGAGAGATACTCCGCCCAATGCACCTGCCTCCTGTTAAGTTGTTTTGTGGACATAAAATACTCGAGGTTTTTGTGATCCGATATAACCTCGATAGGATGTTTCGCTCCTTCCAGTTCAGGCCGCCATTCTTCGAAGCATCGAATAATTGCCAATAACTCCTTATCATATATCTCGTAGTTGCACTCCGCAGTGTGTTTCTTGAGAAGAATGCCACGGGTGAAGTTTTCTCGCTCATATATGAAGACTCATGCGACGTAGTCCAAGATCCGCTTCAACTATAATTGGTTTCGCGATCAAAGTGAATTAGAACGCATGTAGTAGCGCTTCTTTAACGATCGAAAGGCTGCTTCAGCTACCATTCGAAAGCGATTCTTTTTGGTGAGCTTTTGTAAGTGAGAAGCTAGTTTAAAAACCCAAAAATAAAGCGCCAGAAAAGTTGGCGTTCAAGAACGCCAGTATATCCTTAACTGCTTCGGGGTGTTGTCCATTCTGCACCGCTGGAGACATCTTATGGGCCCATCCGGACGCCTCGCGCTCAATTATCGGCCAAGATAAGTCAGACTGCAGTATGAAATTCGCATTTTTCCGGCGTCAACAAAATCCCGTGTTGCTGTAATAGTCCAAGGATTTTTTCCACATGTTCCTCATGGTCTTCGAGATCGCCAGATATCAAGATATCGTCCCAAATACGCCAGACAGAATTGATCGAGACGCTTCTCGTAGACAGTCGTTAATAAAGTGTTGAACGAAGAGGGCATTGGTGAAGCGCCGAATGGCATAACGGTATATTCAAAGCCGACTATAACGTGTCCGAATGCTGTCTTCCATTCTTCACCCTCCGCCATCCTTATCTTATTATAACCTCGACGTAGTTCAACTTTGCAGATACCATTTGGCTTTTGATAAGCGGTCTAGTTGCTTCTGGATAAGCGGTAAAGCCAGTATCGATTTTTAATAGTCAACGTTAAGTTCTCGATAGTCCACGACAACAGATGGTACCATCGGCTTTTAACGAATAATACACGGAGCTGGCGTGAGAGAACTGGCGAATAAATCCTTGGACAAATTTTTCTGATATAGTCTCAGAATGCCAGCAGTTCGTCTCAGACATTCCGTAAAGAGTTCCAAATGGGTTTTCTTCCTTCTTTATCGGGATCTTATGATCGTAGGCCGAGGAGTGAGGTCCCCGCAAAGGCTTCATTTAACATTTCTAATCGATGATGATATTGTTTAGGATTTTACGCTTCCATTCGGGCCCGTAACTTCGTTAAGAGTTTGTTCGATGTCGCGGAGGGATGCACTGTAGATTTGTAATCCCTTTTTTCGAGCAAGGCGGCTAAACGGTACTGGTCCTATCATATAGGCTTGAGGTTTTACCCCAGGAATTTTGGCAGCATCATTTCTTGTGTTGCAATTCTTTTTGCAGAAATCCGACTCGAAAGCGACCGTGTTATCCTTAAACCTTAAGATCGCTGACAAGCCAGAACCACAGATAACGGCGACCAGATGATATTGTCCAGCTTTAGTAACAAAGAGGAATTCGTTCTTCGATGCGACCCAATCTGAAGAGAATCCCAAGATATAGAAGTAATTTGCCCCGGCGATATAGGCCGTCCGTCAATTACCCCAAGAATTCTAGGTATTTTGAGTAAGGAAATAGAAGCTGATGGCGCCGCAGTTTTTCAATAAATGCAAATCCCGGCGCCCAGATCAATCATAACAGAAGTAGGAATGGAGTCTTTATTGTTTACAATATTACAAGCAACAACTAAATGGTCTCCATTCAACTCCTCTTCCGCTACAACTGAAACTGAAAAACCTGAAATAGAAAATGCAGATAAAGAAAATTCCTTTGAGGGTCCCTGGCGAGGGCCATAGTACTGACCAGGGACTAATGAAAACCCGACTCATTTGAGGATAAAACAACATCCGTGGAAGTATTCACAACAGAAGAAGAAGAAGAAACAATAGGAGGTACAGAAACAACAGGAGGAGTGGTCAAAGCAGCGCCTCATAGGAGTGATCATGCGCGATTTCGACGCAAAAACGCTGTCGGGCAAGAATACAGACAAAGCGCCGTTTCTCCATTCTCCATTTCTTTTCGTGCGGGGAGGTCTGGCGTCCGTTGGCGTATATCTTCACTCTGGTGGGGCGTGGGGGCTGGCGGGCCTGTGGGGCGGAGGTCATGGGTGCAAGACCTCCGGGGTATAGGATGGGTGGGGGCGGCAGGCTGGGCAACAAGTGCATGGGGTTTCTGGCGGAGCGGTGGGCATCTTTCCTGGCCCTAATTCGGTTGTCCATGGTCATCAGCCTTCTCACATAGGCGTCAAACCCCTCCGTTGCGGTATCTTGGTAAATCATTGCATCCTTCAGGTCATCTGAGAGTCCCATCTCCAGAGCATCCTTCTTAGCTTCCTCGTTATAGTCCAAACGCCCCATGATGCGCAAGAATTGTGTAAGATAGGTCGCGAAGTCTCCTTTGCCTTGTCGGAGGCTCTGGAGTTCCCTTCTGGCTGTGCCTCGGGGGTCGGGGTCTCCGAAGGAGGCTTCCAGGAATTCAACAAAGGTAGTGACCGAAGCGAAGGGTGGGGCGTCGCCTGCGGCCATAGGGATAACTTGGTACAGCGCCTTCCCTTCCAATCGACTGACTGCATAAAAGACTTTGGCTTCCTCGTTCAGGAACCTATCGTGATTGACCCTGAGTTTGGTGCGAAGAAGGTTGAGGAAACCAGGTAGTTCTTTCCTGGTTCCGTTAAAACGAGTGCAGGAACTTTTGAATGGCGGGAGGCGTGCTGGTGGTGGTGGTGGTGGGGGTGGGGGTGGTGGTGGTGGTGGTGGTGGGTTGGCTTGCATTGGCAGTGAAACTGGAATTCCAGGAGTCTGAACTGTGCTTCAAGGACATTGGTGTAGGTATTACTTGCTTCCGCTGTTCCTTACTTACAGTGAGCTCGTTCCTAGTATTGGCATGTAACGTTAAAGCTAGCATCTCGTTCTGTCTTAGTGATCTCCTTGGGGCAGTGAGTAGGTGGGCGTAGTGGTAGTGTAGATCCTCAAGCGGCTTGGCTTCGTCGAGGTTTGAGGGAATTTGATAGTTTCCGTCGAGGGTGACCCCATCAACCACCCTAGTAGTTGGAGGGGGTGGAGGTTGTGTTGCTGACATTGTAATGATGCGCGGTCGCGGATGGCGGCCTTGATGTCTGGCGAGGCGTGGTATGAAACTTACGTTCATGGCCAGATAAATAACGGCGATAAGCTCGATAAAGTAAAGAGTTATGAATTTATATAGTAGAGCGTGATAGTTTGAAGAAAACTATAATAGATTGATAAATACTGAAGGCATTGCGTAGAAGAAAGAAAGGAAAAAACGGCGCGTAGGCGTTCATCATATATCTTACTATTTTCGCGTATTTCATCGCTTTCGCGTATGACTCATTAAAATTAACAGAACCTCATAGAATCTTATCGACAAATCGTCCAAGCGCTTAATCCCATCCCGTCCTTGGCCCAAGCGATTAGTTATATCAGCTGCTTAAATCAGCAAACTACTACTTGTGTATGCAGTCTCCCAACAGTCTCCCGAGTCTCCTGAAAGTCTCCTGAGATTCCTAGCTATTTTTTGAGTCTCCTGATGCTCAGGAGACATCAGGAGACAAATGAAGTTTTGCTGATGTTGACAAGCAATACAAGCCTCAATTCTTCGGGATATTGACATGATGTGAGCATTAATTCGCTCAACTGGATATCTTCTTCACTCATCTTCAACAACACCTCTTATGCCGCTAGCAGTGAAATTCCAGCCTAATCTTCGCTTGATACTATCCTTCATCTCATTCCAAATTGTTTCAATATGGTTTAGGTCTGGTGAGTTGGCTGGCCACTCTAATGTTTGTAGCCCTACCCGTCTTCTGAATTCCTGTTGATAATGATGCTTATGAGCATCAGCGTTATCTTCCATAATTAGAGTTCCTGGCCTTGTTTCTTTGAGTCTTAAAGCGAAAGGAAATAAACAGGGGTACATAATTCTCTCTCTATACATCAGCAAACTACTACTTGTGTATGCAGTCTCCCAACAGTCTCCTGGGTCTCCTGAGAGTCTCCTGAGGCTCCTGGATATTTTTTGAGTCTCCTGAGGCCCAGGAGACATCAGGAGACAAATGAAGTCTTGCTGATGTATATATACCAGTCTATCCCCCCTTTTCTGTCTGTTTTCCTCGTTCTTAGCTCAGGAACTGGTTGTCCCTCTAATAAATTCATTTCAACAAACCATGCATATTGTCTAACCTCAACTTCAAATTCTCTTTGAAGAGTGAAAGTAGACTCTGTTCTTTCCACTGCTGTTTCATATAGGGATTTGTAGACATGATGCGGTGATTCTGCACCTGAGTAATCATGTGCTATTGTCCCCCAGAACATGACTGATGCCCCCCTTGAAATTTGTGATTCATGTTCCGATCAAGATAAGCTTCTCCAGGCCGATGGAGGACCCCCATTGTGCGCCTTTCCTGTAAATTACTTGTTTCAAAATAGGTTTCGTCGGTAAAAATAATATCCCGCCAGTCCGTATTACGATATCTATTGCAAAAGGCTAGTCTGTCAGCTCTATGTCTATCGCTCATCAAAGGTTGATTTTGTTGGTTTCTATCGATGAATATTATCCGCTGCTAGAGTAGCAAATATTGTACTGATACACACATTCAATCCAGCTATAGATTTATCAATTTTTATTGTCAATCAATAATTAAGATTAAATATTTACCTTCTACACCTAGTTCAGCGAGGGGCATGCGACAGTGTCTAGCATGACTGAGAGCTAAGTCAATTAATCGTTGTTCTTCTTAATGGGAGGGTGCCTTATTTGTGCCTCTTAGCGAATTGGGATCGGGCCTTCATCAGCAAACTTCTACTTGTGTATGCAGTCTCCCAACTCTCTCCCGGGTCTCCTGAGAGTCTCCTGAGACTCCTGGATATTTTTTGAGTCTCCTGAGGCTCAACATCAGCAAACTACTACTTGTGAATGCAGTCTCCCAACAGTCTCCTGGGTCTCCTGAGAGTCTCCTGAGGCTCTTGGATATTTTTTGAGTATGACGGGGTGCCAAGACTACGCGGGGCCAGATGAAGATGACGACGAAAAGTATCGCGAGGGACACAGCCAAGATAAGCGAGATAGAGGACAACGACCAAGGTGAAGACCTAGGGCCGAGCAGGGAAAGCGAGGACCGTAGATAACGGCAGAGACAAGACTATGAGGCCCTCAAGGAGGGCAGGGGAAGCGAGGATAGTAGGTAACAGCCACAATCAAAACGAAGGAGGCCACAGGGCCCCATCAGCAAACTACTACTTGTGTATGCAGTCTCCCAACAGTCTCCCGGGTCTCCTGAGAGTCTCCTGAGGCTCCTGGATATTTTTTGAGTCTCCTGAGGCTCAGGAGACCTCAGGAGACAAATCAAGTCTTGCTGATGCCGACAAGAGGAGATCAATAGAGGTCGCAGTAGTAGGCAACCTTCGAGCCAAGACGAGAAGCGAGGACTATGGATAGGAAATAACTATATTCCTATATGCTAGAAGACAGGAAGACGACAGAGAAGAAAGAAAGAAAGAACTAAAGAAAACTCATGCTATTTAACACTTCCACCATCCATGAGCTATTACATCGGTAAGAATCACAGAACTCCGTGTCACCACCCGTATTTCCTTACACCCTCCTTCCACTCTATCTATTACCAATCCATCCTGCAACCGAACCTCATAGAAAGAAAATGATGTCAACATCATACCACATCATACCACTACCCCTCTGCCTCGCTTATCCTTACTATTTCCTTCACCGGATACAGATACCGTGGACCACTCGGGCCGAACGCCAAGACGCCGGGACATTGAGTCTCAGGAGACATCAGGAGACAAATGAAGTCTTGCTGATGAAGAGACATCAGGAGACAAATGAAGTCTTGCTGATGAAGAGACATCAGGAGACAAATGAAGTCTTGCTGATGTTAGGTTTTCTATCACACACAGATCAGGGTTTCCTGTAATTATAGCTCTTTGTTTCACTTTGTTGATGATATCGGAACAGGTAGAAAGTAGGACACCACATGTCCTGACGCTTTGGTATTCGGCCCGACTGTTCGGTGATACCAGTATTAGTGCGGTGGAGGGAGTAAGTATAAGCGAAGCAGAAATGGGGTGGTATGATGTTGGCGTCATATCTTTCTTTGAGGTTTGGTTGTAGGGTGGATTGGTAATAGGATTACAGGAGATGGTGTGAAGGAATACGAGGTGTAGTGATATTGAGTTTCTTTGAGATTCTATGGCTGATGTAAGAGAGTCTTGGCGGATTGACGGAGGGAGGTGTTAAATAGCGGGCAGAGTCGTTTTCTTTAGTTTCTTTCTTTCTTTCCTCTCTGTCTCGTCTTCCTGTCTTCTCGTACATAGGAATATTATTATATCCTATCCATAGTCCTCGCTTTCCTCACTTCGCTCGAAGGTTACCTAATACTGCGACCTCTATAGTTTTCCCTTGTCTGGCTCCAAAAGCCCTATAGCCTTGCTCCTGCTGCTACCTACAATCCTCGCTTTTCCTGCCCGGCGTTATCACGGCGTGGAACGTATCGAGCCAGGTTGCGGGAAGAAGGATTAGTCAGGAAGGTTCTGTTGGGTTCTATGGGTTTCGGTTGCGGGGATTGTATGAGTCAGAGTTATGCATGTATTTCTAATAGGGTGGTACGTGGGGTGTTCTATGGGATTCTATAGATGAGTCAGCGAAGGGATTTCTGGTCTATATATAGGGAGTTATTTCTACCATTTGTAGGATTTCTCTTACGCTTTTATATAACCTTCTTGTCGCTTTTAGTCAATCGATCTTTGGGGCCTTCATGGATTCTTGAACCTCGTCTTTCACATCTTGATTTCCGTCTCATTGTATACTTCGTATTAGGCCGTATTTATTCGTCAACCGCGCCGCCTTTCGCCGGTTGTGTACTTTGGCGCGTTCGCCCTCGCCATGGCCTCCGTGATAAGGCGTGGGTCTTTAGTTGTTGTTGCCTTATCTCTATTGTTCCTGTGTCCTCGCTTCCATCTTCGTTGTCGTCTTCATCCAAAGTCTTGGTTCTTTCCGTATTCTTTGAAATCTCTCTCAAAGTCATTTTATTTTCTTCTTCCAACAATGCATATCCCATCGTTTGTTCTCACTTTGATAGAGGCGTTGTCATTCCTCTTCGAATCATCATGATTGTGATCCCGTTGTTGATAATAGTTCGTCCTTATGCTCGTGTCATCAGCAAGACTTCATTTGTCTCCTGATGTCTCCTGAGCCTCAGGAGACTCAAAAAATATACAGAAGCCTCAGGAGATTCTCAGGAGACACAGGAGACTGTTGGGAGACTGCATACACAAGTAGTAGTTTGCTGATGGTCTTGAGAGTTGGCAACGACTCCAAAGCACTCAACGAACAGCAATGCACCCAATGAACATCAATGCGCCCGAGGCTGGCTGAGCCCTCACTATTGGCTCCATTCGATCCTGCAGGTCCTATGTGCCCTTATGTGGACCCGGTCGTGTTCGGAAACATTATGGAGGAGCGAGTATTTGGTTCAAGCTCTCTTTACATGCAGAATTAGAGTACATGCAACAACCAACTTGAAGTTCAGTCCCATTTTACATCGGCAAGACTTCATTTGTCTCCTGATGTTTCCTGAGCCTCAGGAGACTCAAAAAATATTTAGGAGCCTCATCAGCAAGACTTCATTTGTCTCCTGATGTCTCCTGAGCCTCAGGAGACTCAAAAAATATCAAGGAGACTCAGGAGACTGTTGGGAGACTACATACACACATCAGCAAACTACTACTTGTGTATGCAGTCTCCCAACAGTCTCCCGGGTCTCCTGAGAGTCTCCTGAGGCTCCTGGATATTTTTTGAGTCTCCTGAGGCTCAGGAGACCTCAGGAGACAAATGAAATCTTGCTGATGCAAGTAGTAGTTTGCTGATGCTCAGGAAACTCTCAGGAGGTTTAGGAGACTGTTGGGAGACTACTGACACACATTAGCAAGCTTTACCATTTGTGAATGGAGCCTCCTGAGTCTCCTGACAGTCTCCTGAGTCTCCTGAGACCCCTGTAATCTACTAAGACTTGTAACATCTTGCTGATGTGGCCGCTGCCTGGCGCCTTCATTATCTCTAGCTGCATCAGCAAACTACTACTTGTATATTCAGTCTCCCAACAGTCCCCTGAATCTACTGAGAATCTCCTGAGACTCCTGGATATTTTTTGAGTCTCCTGAGACTCAAGAGATCTCAGGAGACAAATGAAGTCTTACTGATGCATTCATTTATATCTACGTAACCTGCGTCAAGCTCCATCACACTAAGCCATCATCAACAAACATCAAACCGTTACGACAGATCAAAAATGTGCAACAATGTCAGTAAAGTACATCAGCAACATCAGCAAGACTTCATTTGTCTCCTGATGTCTCTTGAGCCTCAGGAGACTCAAAAAATATCCAGGAGTCTCAGGAGACTCTCAGGAGACCCGGGAAAGAGTTGGGAGACTGCATACACAAGTAGTAGTTTGCTGATGAAGATTTCATTTGTCTCCTGATGTCTCTTGGGCCTCAGGAGACTCTCAGGAGACCCGAGAGACTGTTGGAAGACTGGATACACAAGTAGTAGTTTGCTGATGTATACATTAAGAAAATGTTGACAAACGTCAATAGTTGACTATAACAATCATCAACGCTAAAGTCAAACACATCAAACGTCAACTAAGTCAAACTCAATCGACAACATAAATGTCAACAGTTAACGTTAGCGACAACAATCAAACGTTTACAAACACGATTATTATACAATTTATTTAATTATGTAATTGCTGCAACCATAGCCCTTACCCCTCTGGAAACAGAAGCCACAGTTCCTAGTGTAAACAGGGACCTCTTAACCATCACTCAAAATAATAATACGATCCACTGGCATCTTGGCTTTAAAACAAGTCTCACAAGCTGGATTGACATATTCAGTTTCAGCATAGCTGCTATGATGGAGAAAGACTCTCAACTTGAAACCACCAACTCTTTACAGTTTGATCCCCAGTCTTCAATTTCTCTTAAGCCTCCTCCATCCCCCTTTTAGCAATCTTATTGCCCTTTTTATCCTTCATAATTCGATCGACGATATCGACGAGGACGGGAGCGTCACTGTCGGAATCATTGATAGGAGCAACGGGACGGCGGCACTTGCCAGTTGAGTTCGGCAATCCCAGCATCCTTTGCCTCCAGCAATTCAGTGACAGGGGTGGCGACATCATCATGCATAGCGTCGTGCAACGCAGGAAGGATTGGCGACGCAGCAGGGACTGGCGAAGCCGGAGGGCTAGTTATTTTGTTGGTGTAAGCGAGCCCCGAGTCTGGTAGCGGGGCAACTCTTGGTGGTGGAGGATGCGGTAGCTGGGTTCAGGGTTAGGTTTGACTGGCACCAAGGAAAAGAAGTCTCCCCACGCACCCGCAGTTCTACTCACGCTCTCCATTTCCTATTTCCTACAGTATACAAGGACTCTATTTTTGTATCTGGAATAGGTAAGCAAGTTTACCTGACGAAATCCACATGTGTGGACAAGCGGCCGGGGCACGAAGAGGAACAATAAGACCACAGGCTAAGACCAAGTCATAAGGACTAGCCTACCCCCACCAGAGACAACTGCCTTACCACTCTCAACCACCATGTTGCGAACCAGGTGAAAGGCGTCAGTAGTGATGTCAGGGGAACCCTATAGATCTGGCCCTCCCTAAGAACTATTATTGATATTAGTTGACGCTTATAATAGGGACATAGGACACACTCTCTCTAACAGGGCTGCGCCCCTAGTTACTCTCTTCCTCTTTTGAAGGACTGGTGCGGCTGCAAGGACTGAGACTGGAGCGGCTGCAACAGTGACGTCGGGTGACGCGCCAGGGTCAGGGATCGTCATGGCGGCGACAGGGGTGCTTGGTGTACCAGGCGCACTGGCATCAACTCCATTGGAAGCGGGCTGGTGGACATGGTAGACATTGATTGATTGATTGTTGAAGGTTGGGAAAGAGCGCACAGGAATGGTTATTTATCTCTCTCTTTCTTTTGTAAAACTGTTAAACTGGGATGGCCAAGCGAAGCGAGACTCTTGGTGGTGGAGGAGCTGCCGGCTCAGTCAGGGTCAGGGTTACTGACAGTCGACACTAATGAAAAGAAGTCCCCCACGGTCTCTATTTCCTACTGGTATATAAGGACTCTATTTCTGTACGTAGAGTGGGGCAAGCAAGTTGTACGCAAACACCACATGTGGCGCGGGGAGGACACATCTCACTGGAGAACTACTACATGAGTCGCAGCTAAAATAATAATTAACCCCCGTGTATTTCTGATACGCACCCAAAAGCCCCCGTGAAAGCCTGAAAGCATCCAAATCCGCCTAGCAATGGGTTCTCCACTATAATATTATATTATACATCAACCACTAGTACTCCTTTTGCCAATGCAAAAGGCTTCTCTCCAGGTCAAAATACCTTACTACTGTTTAGCGTTATAGGTAATTGTGCTGTGGTTCTACACTTGGAACCTGGTCCCACCTGCTGGGTGGTGATAGGCGCGCCCTTTCACGAGAGATTTTTGGTATACAAGTGCAGTGCGGCCTCCGGCCGCCCGCTGTAGTTAGGAAATGAGATAACCATTCTGACTTGGATATCTATGTATCTGTTTGTCCGCATAGATTTTATATTAGCTAAAGCCAGCTAGGAGAGGAGTAACTATATATACTGTCCAATCTATTTAAGTTGATCTATCGTAAAAGTAGTCTTATTTCCCGAGTTCTTGAGGGTTCAAGGGTGGTATATGAGCTTATATAGCAGTTATTTCTGGCTGTGAGTGTTTGCCCTTCCATGTCACTAGCCATAACAGTTCCCTTCCCGGCGCTGCTCTCTCCCGGGAGTAGTTCTTTGTCTGTTTATGGTATAGTATAGTATGCAGTTCTAACCAGTAAAAATGCTTCGTGATTACAACGAGGAAGCTTATACTATTTAGATAGGGACTTTACATACGTCGTGACATGCAATTACAATTAACGAGGCGCGGCCAACTGTTTGGCTGGCAGATTTAATCCGTATACTATCCCAACGCAAGTCCAAAACTCTCTGCCTGTGCCCGTCTCGTCTAATGGACTGAACTGCAATGATCACCGGAACCGGAACCCTAACCCTGGGCCTTGATCGGGTCTTTTTTATTAATTCCTTAATCGAGTCCGGAAATCGCGTTTCCGGGTTGTGTCTGCATACAGATTGGTACAAAACTTTGGTTTAGTGATGGGCGCGAGACAGGTCGTCGAGACTTTCAGCAAGACGGGCGAGACCGGGGTTGATAAGACAAGACGAGACTGGTCTGGGAGTCTCGACACATGAATAAATATGCTCCCCCAGCTAGTATACGGTTCCAACTTTTCATCAGCTTTTCATGTCTTGCATTAGCTATCATGGCCGATTATAGAGCTTCCCCAGGGCAAGGTCACATGACCAACAGTCTCGAGACTAGACCACCGCCCCGAGATCCTCAAGACTCGGTCCAAATAACGCAAGACGGGCGTATCGTCTCGTCTCTTGCCATCACTACGTTAACCTAAACGCAAGAATACACAGTCCATTAGTCGGCAGCAACATCTTGGACTACCCCCGCAGCATCTACAACTAACCCACCATCTCATTGGGCCCCAGGACCTACAGAGCGGCCGGTAAGTAACTGTGTATTTAATCAATGGAACGCCTAACTACATACCTAAATACCTACCTGCTGATAACAATTCCCCACTCTTCTCCTGTCAATGTCATCATACGGCGGCTATCCTGCCAAATCGGCGCACTAGAGACACACGCTAGCCTCATCCCACTGCTGCTCAAAATCGACCGAGCGAGGGCGCCCTTACGAAAGCGAGGGTCCCCACACCGTCTGCGTAGGGCTGTGGAAGAAGCTGCCGATACAGCCTTGTGGCCCAGAAGGCCCTGGTAGCCGCGGGGAGCTGTATCGGTGGTCTCCAGCCCGTACATACATACACAGCCTGTCCGCGGCCGTAGAATCCGTTGATCCGAGCTAGAGATAGGCAGCTCGATTCCCTCCGGTGGGTAAGGGGGTCCAGAGTGTTTCTAGGCTACGCCAGCGTCTAACCGCGTCTCCGGGGCATGACGGGGCCTCGTCGGAAGCGTTGTGGTTCAAGCGTGGGGGGGTTCCAGAGCGGCGATATCATGTAGGTCTCGAATGTGGGCCCTAGACCAGCTGTACTCGTTGCATGCTTTACAAATACCATCCCAAACTCCCGGCTATGCGAGTACGTTAGTAATGCGTACATGTATGTGCTTAGTTAACCAACACCGAGTGATACTCCATGACTGTAATTCACAGGAGACTTTTTTAATCAAAAGTTCTATCTCTAGGGGGATCAGGAGTCGATCGAACCCGCCACTATCCGCGGCGAACGGCACCATCAGCTACACCGAGAACGTACGTACGTACATGGACAATAACATGGCCCCTCTGCACCGCCGCCAACATGGAGGACAAGTACTGTATGTACTTCTTCACGAGGTACCGAAAGTCTATCCGCCATGTCTGTGCATGCAGCGCAGGACAGCGGGGAAATCCTGGTGCTCGGAGGGAATATCATGGCTAATACTGATATAATGGCTATTCACATACTCTAGATCTATGGGAGACCATTTAACTCCATCTTCTTGGCACCGCACACAAACCCGCCGTTTCCATAGAATGGCCCACCACCGATCTGGTGGTATATCAAGCCGCCCATCCCCCGCCCGCCCGAGCGAGCGAGCGAGTGAGCGAGTCCCCCGCGCGCCGATAGACGATGCGCGACAACCTGGAGAACCCGAGTGCCACTAACCGGCCATCAACGGCATCGTAAACTCGGCCAGAAGCTCCCCTCTAATCATAGCGGGAGACGGGTAATAGATGCATCGATATCCAACCAGCTACCGACCCGATACAGAGCGGCACCGACACTGCGTCCGTGGGAAAGATCTGCGGACATACGGACACAGCGACAACCAACCCCACACAACAACCACCGCACGTGGCCCAGTGGAAAAGTGCGCTCCCAAGGAGGCCCCCGGGGGCGCGGGCTCGGTATGTATGTATAACCACCCGGGCTAGTGGGCACCAAGCTACCCCCTCTGTGATTAGGGCGCCATACGTCGCGGACACCAAATCTCACTCGATCGGCGGAAAGCTCTAGCCACGAATGGCGAACGATTCTCGAGTCCAATCTGTTCCAGAGGCTGCGTGGACCTCGCCCGCTAGGAGGTATGTCCCGCCATCACCCACCGGAGGAAGGCACCTACGACTATCGACTCATGGACGAGGATTCTCAAACTGTAGCCGGACATGCCGCGCCGCACGAACCACCACTGGGGCCCTGTGGCCGGTTTATTGGTAAGTGGAGTTCATAACCGGCGTATATATGTACATGCTGCTAGACCGCGTGTTGTTCTAGGTACGGAGACTCAGCGGCCCCCGGTAAGCCGTATCGAGCGGGGTATCACCTCTTTTAAATGTGGATGCCACCGGTGGAGGTACCTCTAAACGGCGGAAACAGATGTGGCCGATCGAGTTTCACCACCGACGGGCAAGCTAGCTGTAATTTCGGCCCCCGACTTGCCTAGACCGGCGCGTTATAGGAGCGGGGTGAAGCTAAAGACGCCGCGGCGCTGTCATTGAGCTCTAAGGACCCGTATATAAGTAACAACCACTGTACGCCGGCGGTAATTTTGCTCAACCGATCCTACGCCGCGACATCTCCGCAGCCAAACTCCCGGGAGAAGTCTACCCGACCAACCCCCTCCATTCCGGCGCACCACTCCCAGCTCCGAGAGGTTACAAACCCTACTTACATGCGAACCTATACTCCCCCCGGCCCGCTGCGTCCAAACGGTAGTTTTCCAACCGGAGTCTCTTGTTTCACTACATTCCCGACCGCAAGCCAGCTGGATTGTGCCACCCGGCGGCACATCATATTAGCCCAGTGGCTGTGCCCGCGCCGTCTGCGATAGATACCCGACCATGCAAGGTCCTACTCGACACTTCCTTTGAGATAACTCCAGACGGATCGACAAAGCGGGAGTGCTGCAGGTCGATATTCTGTCCCAGCAACTAGGCTCCAGGACCGCCGGCGCTCTACTCTTTTCTGCTCCTCTAAACTAGCACATAGCCACAAGTTCCCCGGATCGGGGGTCAAGAAGGTGATACGCGGCCCGCAAGACCAAATCGGCCGCAAGCTACGTACGGACGGAGTGCTATAACGGTACGGAACGAATTCTACCGACCGATAGACGGTAAGCCCATTACACAGCCCGTTAATTAATCTCATGCCCGGAGGTTAAAAACGAGTTGTGGCATGCGTCACAGACTGCGTATCCTCCATCATGCATGGTTAAGGTGCTAATCTTTAAGGCGAGAGTAAACGGCATCGCGGGCAACTCCCCAACCATGCAAGATGTCGAGACAAAATCGGCCCCGGCATGTTAGACGGGTCTTTGCGGCTGCAATTTGCCGGACCGGTGCCCTGGCCAATTTATCGCATGGGCTCAAAAACACCCAGCCAGCTGAAATCACCGATAGGAAGGATACTAGTACTAGAACGGGTTTATAACTGCCTCGTTATAACTGGGCCGACCGTCTTTCGGCAGCACTGGTGGGTGTCAATTGCGCAGCGAGGTGCACTGATCAAGCGTTAGTTCTGCATCTGTATCAGTCTCAAGATATGTGCCTGTTGCCCTCCGAGCTGACGATACAAGGGTGGTTATGCCGGCGTGGGTTTTCCAGCGCCAGGCGCGGGCATTGGTGCAAGTATATCTACAAAGTCGCGGTTTCGCACGGTAGGTTGGCGTAAAGCCTCAGCCATCCCGGGCATACAGCAAGGCCCTCAATATCCCCACCCCGGGTGGTATCCAAGAGAAAATGCAATCCCGATTTCTGTGGTACTCCCTTAACCCAAGGTGTCTTCAGACCTCCACGCAAGTATCCGAGGGACTTTCAAAAATACCGTTGCATTGGGTTCTCCGCTACTTGATTTTGGATCTATCACCCTCTATACGCCTACTCCGAACCTTTACTAGGCCGGGAATGTGTTCTCCGACCCCGCCCACGGCCTGCTTGGAGACTGACATGTAAAAGAACACGGCACTCGGAGGTATCAATGGAACTGCTGAAGCGGAGCAGGAGCTGTGGGGCAATTAAGGGTATCCCCCAGCCAGAGCTTCCTTGGACTCTGCAGTGAGTACGTATGTACATGTATAGTCCTCCACTAAGAACGAACCTTCCAGAGAGGAAGAGGGGGGGTTGAGGGTTGAGGTTTCCATGAGCCCGCTACATACGTATATAGAACACCCGTATATAGATAGTCCGCGCAACCGACCGTTCACAAACGCAGTCCCCACCCCGTCCGGTCCTATCTAGAGTAGTTCCATGTGATCGGAGCTTATCGTCAAACACTCCTCCTTCCGGGACCGCTGTCGAGTCGTTGCCTTTTAGTTTGCATACACCCCCACGTGCACGGCCTTCGAGTTCTATCTACTCTCTTAACCATGACGAGCCTTCGGGGAACAGTACCAGTGATACAATACTGCCATCCTCTAGGGATACTCTGTAGGACTAGCCTTTGAGCGCGTCCACGTATAAAGCCCTTGCGTTAACGTTAGCTATAGGCAGTGCGGCGGGGGTGGGGTGGGGTGGGGGTGATCCCACTTGTACTGTTTCGCGAAAGATATTGCGCTTGTAGGGTTTGTGCTGACCCCGGGGGGAGAGGTTTGGCTAGCACGTAGGTCTTTATGCTCCGAGAATGTGATACTAGCATTGTATTATACTACTTTAATTGGGTCTTGTTAATTGTGTTTCCAACATACCCGATTATAACCCAGCACACGCCCAAAATGCCGCCCACGGTGCCCGAAAGCGATTGATTGCTGTGGCCTTTACGACCCAAATCAAGGAAGCTGCTGTAAGGAAGACCAAGGACTAGAACTGGTGCCTCGTAATCTCAACTCGATACGCAGAGCGGTGTTACATGTAGTTTGCAACGACCTGCGATAGACTGTACAAAATTAACCATAGTTTTTTGTCACGCGCCTACGCATGATGGTCTATGTACTTTGAATTTCTGACTATATACTTACCTGTAGCTACTTGGGCTCTCAACTCAACTTCTTTACTTGATCTTATAGTAGCATGAATTGAAAGCAGTTGTGCGTATGTAGACACTGGTTCGGGTACTTATCGTCACTAGGGGCTAGTTATAGACTCGAGAGTAGACTGCTCTGGAGCGGCAAGTAATTCTACCAACCGTAGTAAATTATCTCACCACCGGTGGTGAAAGTAATACCATGGATTATACCTACAGTGTCACTTTTTATGTTGTGATAATGATAGCGCAGCATAAAGACTGGCATTTAGCTTTTATACTAGAACGAGCACCGAGTTTCAGCGTCTATACCGCCGTTGGTGAAATTACTTTTGACACATTGAATCTGCGAATCATTCTTTTAAATTTTAATTTTATAACTGATTGATTAGTTGATTACTTGTATGTAGACTATTTCAATCGATTGATTAGTTGATTACTTGTATGTAGACTATTTCAATCAGATCAGGTTATTCATCAGATATGTAAGCAGTATCGACCCCTACATGAACGCCCCCGCTCAGCGCCCCCGCTCAGCGCCCCGGCCTCAAAACACACTCACACATCTCACAGTCTACATTCAAGTCAGAGAACGCAATATATTACCCACTAAAACAATCTCCCTCCTACTCCCCATCAGGATACGCCACCTTCTCACTCCTCCTCCACTCCCCGCTCCCCCCCGCCTCCTCCACATCCATCTCCCACGCCTCCCTCACCCCCTCAACAAGCTGCACCACCGCCGCACCCACCGCCTCCACCACCCCGCTCCACGCCACGGTCCCGCCCGCCAGCGCCCCCTCCAACTCCTCATATCCCCCAAAGTGCGCGTCACCCACGCTCAGCATCGTCCCCTGGGGTGCGCCGCGCGCGCAGAACGGGAGCTTTGTGCGGTCCCAGCCCTCGGTCCCGCGGGCGCCCGTCTGCACCTCCCACCGCAGCCGCGAGATGGGCATCAGCACCAGGCGGGCGATCGCGAGGACCCCGTTCTCCGCGTCCAGGGAGGGCGCGACGGCGGCCAGCTTGCGGCTGATGGTGGCGGCGTCGTCGAGCAGGTCGATCTTGGAGTTTGGGATCGAGGCCGACATCTTTTTGTGGTTGAGCCCTGCGAGCATCGGGTTCATGAGGTGGGGGCGCGCGCGGTAGCCCAGTTTTGGGAGCAGCGTCTCGGCGAAGGAGAAGAGGCCGTTCTGTGGGCGTGTGTTAGTAGCTAACTCGGTGCTGGTGGGTTCGTAGGGGCTACGTACCTGGTCGACACCCCCAAGATCAAAGTCCACATCGCAGTACTCCTCGTCGAGCGCCTGCACGGACGGCGTGAGCAGCGGGCTGAGCATGGTTGTTGCGCCGACCTCGGGGCCGGTGACCTTGGCGGCGTCCTGCGAGACGTGGGCGAGCAGGCGGAGGTGGTCGAGGTAGCCCTTGGGGTTGAGGTGCAGCTCGGACTCGGTCACGAAGTGGATGCGGTTGACGGGCGCGCCGATGGACCGTAGGAGGGCGGAGAGCGTGCATCGGTAGACGGTGGCGCGGTGGAGAACCTGTGGGTGTGGGTGGACGTAGTTTACGAGGAAGGCGTAGATGTCTAGAGGGTGTTAGTGGTGTGTGGGAGGGCACTGGGAGTGGTGGCATACCGGCGAGGCAGAAGGTGACCTGTTGGTGGTGAGGGGTTAGCGGATGTGGGAGGAGAGAGGATTTGGGGGGGGAGGGAACGTACATTGACACCTGCTTGGAGGAAGTCGGCGAGCTTGATCATTGCTATGGAGTAGCCCAAGTGCGCTTCACGTTTCACCTGTCAGTATATACCCCCCCCTCCACTAAAGACTCGCAGCCAATACTCACGTCGTCCCGTGGGCGCCGTAACTACAACATTCCATTACTGTTAGCTCAACGGCATGTGGGGGGTGTCAATGGAATTGGAAAGAGGAGGAAGAAACATACTCCACAGTCCCTTCAGCGTGCGTCCCTCCTCGTTGAGGATGGCCTTGATGGTGTCGGCGCCATTGTATGCCTCCAGGCCGCGGGTGATGATGGCGAATTGCTCGTCGGGAGTGAGAGTCTTGGTCTGTGGTTTGGAATGGGGTTGAGGTTGGGACTGTGTGGCTGTTGGGTGGAGATTGCAGGTTTGGGGGTCGGGGGTTTGGAGGGCGGTGGTGGGGGTTAGGGTTGCTGCGATTGCCATTGTTGGGGGGAGGGAAGCGTCTACAGAGTAGAGTAGAGAGTAGAGAGTAGATAGTATATATATGATTGAGTATTACTGTTTTGTTTCCTCGCTGTATGGGCTCTTGTTCTTCTCTCCAGGGAGGGAGGGGGGGTGATTGGGCTCTTTATATTTCATCTTCGCTCTATCTGTCTATCTATCTGTCTGTATTCCCTTCTTTCAATTCACTCCTCCTCTTCCGTTCCTCCAATCTCTTCTCTCTCCGACCTGACCATGAGCTCCCATCAATCCTCCACCACACAATCTCCACAACCTGAATCTAGATCTCTCCTCCCCTCCCTCTTCTCTTGGAGTGCAAAACAAAACACTCACCGGTAACAGCTCAAGCTGAACTGAACCGTCACATGAACATGCAAGTTGCCTTACTCCATCGGTGCATCATCATGTGTCTCTGTCTGTCTCTGTCTAAAACATCACACAATACCAAACTACAAACCTGAATCCCCAACACCTTCATCATCATCCCATCCTTCTCCCCCAGCTGCTGCACGATCGTCGCTGCAGCGGATCTACTCGGCTCTGCCCAGTCCTTGGTTCCTGCATGCGTGCATGTAACCACAACAACAACCCCCCACCAAGAACGACAACGACAACGACAAGAGCTGAGATTGATCCCATCGATCACCGACCGGCGCTGCCTTGGCCTGAGCTGCCCGTGTGAACAAACATCTCAAGTCAACTGTCTCGGAGCTCGAAACGAAAGTGGTGGCGAGGATGACGTCAGATGGGAAGGGGAGGAGCGGGTCGTTTTTCTTTGGAACGGGAATTGGCATGATGGGATCTCGAGAGGATGTGATGTGGGAGATCTACGGATGGTGGGTGGAAGGCCCAGATAGCAGATGAGTTATATTACAGCACACCTCCGCCCTACTCCCAAAAGCCCCACTACTACCACCACTACCACTACGATCTCATCTACTGGATCTACAATAATTGCTCCACCCCCTCCTCTCCAAGCTCATTAATATCTCTTACTTGCATCACCACTAGCAACCATGGCCACCTCCTCCACAAAGCTCGCCCCCCTCGAGACAATCTCCTACGAGCGCCTGCTCTCTGGCTCCCCCGCCGAGCATGCCCGCCTCCTAGATGCCGCTCGCTCCCTGGGCTTCTTCTACCTGGACCTACGCGGCCCCGCCACAAACCACTACCTCAACAGCGTCAACGACCTCTACGGCGCCTCAGAGACGTACTTTGCCCAGCCCGAGGACGTCAAGATGGCTGACTTCCGCGAGGACATTGAATACGGGTACCCCCCCCCCCCAATCCCCGTCCAGAGACCATGCTAACATGAAACACCAGATACAAACCCTCTCCAATAGATGCCTCCCTCGAGCTCCCATTCGACATTATCTCCGCCCCCGTCTCCCGCGCCAGCAGCACGCCCACACCAGGCACCATCCCACCACAACTAACACGCTACACCGGCGCCGTGCACACCTTCAGCTCCATCTCCCATACAATCACACATACGCTCCTCTCGTCGCTCGGCGCCTCCCTAGGACTCACGGAGTCGCTCTCGGCCGCGCACGCCGCCCACCTCCCCAGCGCCAGCGGCCTCAAGGTCGTCAACGAGCCGCTGCAGCCCACCGTCGCCGGCGTCGTCGACAACAAACACACGGACGGCGGCTCCCTCACGCTGCTCTTCTGCCGCGAGTGGGGCACCCACCTGTGTCTGCGCGACGACGACTGGGGCTTCATTGAGCCGCGCGAGGGCTACGCTGTCGTTAACGTGGCCGACAGCCTGGCGAGGCTCACGGCCGGCAGGTGGGGGGTTAGTGGGGAGCGAGGGGAGCGGGGGGAGAGGGGGCTCAGGAGCGCGGTGCATAGGGTTACGCAGCCGTGTGATGGCGCTGCCGAGAGGGTGTTTGTGTTGTACTTTTTGAGGCCCGCTAGGGCAGAGTAGTGTAGTTACTATATGTAGTTATCTGCCTTTTTTTCAGCTGAGGATAGAAGGTGGAATAAAAAGTCTTCGTATCAAGTACTTCCTTCTCATCTCAACCTCTCGGATTGTAAGAGTGACAAGGTAATCATCCCCATGACTGCGGCCCACTGTCCATAGAAAACACCAAAAGCCCATTCCACCCCCCAGCGTACAATCCTCAATTCTAACCTCGCACTCCACCGAAAACAAGCTGACTCCACAGAAAACGAAAAAAAAAGGACCAGGGTTAGGGTTCCCCCACAAACCACCCTCCCAACCATCGGAACATCCAACTACAGACATTAAAATTCTAACGCTAAGAACACTCAGCGCACAGAGACTGGGAGAAGTACTCTATCCCCACGGGCGGAAAGAATTCCTCTCAAGCTAACACCCCCAGTTACTGTGTGGTAAGGTCAGCTCTATCAGCCTTCCTGTTTCTACAGTGATTCTTCCTACATTGTCGAAGCTTGTCGTAACCGTCTCTTGGGTTGCGTGAATAAAATAGTAAATAATAAATAATAAATAATATGTAACATTGCGGTGGAACCCTAACCCTGGCATGACCGGTGGGGGAGAGCCAGAGATGGGACGTAGTGGTTACTCTATACTTACTTACAGACAGGCGGGAGTTTACTTGTGTCTTGTGTGTTGTGCCGCGAGGAGGAGGTGGGACGGGGATGGGCGGCCATGGTTGTAGTTAAGCAGGCCGTAAGGCAGGGAAGAAACCCCCCCTCCACAATCAAACTGGAAAACAATTCATCTACAGCTACCCGCAAACATGTTGACAACCCCCCCCCCCCCGCTACACGCCTCCTTGGCCGCGTGTCCGCCTGTGCCCGCTTACTTGTGCCCGCTTGCAGCCTGTGGGGTTTGAACCCGAAACCTCAGGCCAGTATCTACTCTCCTTGGCCGCGTGTCCGCCTATGCCCGCTTACTTGTGCCCGCTTGCAGCCTGTGGGGTTTGAACCCGAAACCTCAGGCCAGTATCTACTTATGCGTATTTACCCATTGAGCCACAGATACTTAATATAGGTATCGATGCCAACGCAACACATAATTGATACTACTGTATTTGTTAAGTCAATGACATACAAGAATGGTGTATAGAGAGATATACTAATATACAAATTAGACTCTTTCCCGCCAAAAAAAGGCTCATATTGTTGGGGCACTAATGTAGTTGGCGGACGGAACGCACGTGGGGGAGTATATTACTGGCTCATTGGCTTAGTAGAGTATATTACTCTACCGCAGCAGGGGTCTTCTCTACCAAGATCTTGCATATTGACGTCCAAATACTGTCTCTGGTTGGCCCATACCCCTGCTGCAGCGCAACGAATTTTCTCAGATAAAGCGGTACTATAGGTTCGAGATGGTGATCTTACTTCTGGGCCGGGCGTCTTGCCAAGGCTTGGGGTAGTCATGTCAGCCGTCTTTTCAAAGAGGCCGGAATGTCAGGGACTCCTTCCTGCTTGAGAGATAGGCTCCGGTCTATAGTTCCTGCTTCCATTAACATTCTGGGCAGGTGGTGTTTTTTTTTGTGTATGTATCTTGTTTTGCCGTGTCTCGTAATGCCTTGTGGCAAGGCATGCAGGCTTTCAGGCTTTGTGGGTTTTATTAGTGCCGTGACCAGAGTAGCTGATTGACATAAAGTATGTAAGTAGAGCTGGAGGTACTTGACATACATCATGCATGTCGTTGGGCCTCGGGCCTCGGAAGAAACCCTAACCCTTCCATCAGCCCGCACGCAAAGAACCTCCGCCGGCCCTCCAGAAATGGCGTCAATTGCATGCCACGCAGTGCAAAGGCCCAGATGAAAAGCCCCTGCATGTCGATGATGTCTCCGTCCTTCAGCGGAGCAAGGCGTCGAGCCCTCCAGCACAGCAGCTGATTTTCCAGATCTTGGTCAATCAGAAAGTTTATTAGCTCATTCAATATCATAAGGGATACGTTACACCACGGCTGATATTTGTCTTTGAAAAACTTTAGTCGCAAGCAGATACCATTTAAAACAACCCAATAGACGCCGCCGATCCTCCAACAATCACAACAACAACCCTAGCCCTCAAACAAGGCCGTGCACCATTCCGATTTTGAGCAACACAGACGACGTCCCGAGGGTTCCGAGACTTGTATGCAGGGCTCAAGTATCAGCTGATAGGAAAACATACATTGTGATGTGTATGTCACTGCTGAATTTCAAGTTCTCGACCTCCCCCCAAATCACCCCTAGCCCTGAATATATCATCCCGCCTCGAAAAAGGTTTCGGACCAGCTGTACTTTTTCCTTGCAGGGGATATTGACTCCGAGTGTTGTCTGTGCGCTCAATAATCTAGCGCCGCACGCCGTACTTCATTCTTTAGCACGCAAGAATTCGCATTCTTAGGTGATAGCGCCTGGCTGGTGGATTGTGTGGGCTGTAAGTAGGATGATGCAATCAATACTATTCGTGTATCCTGTAAGGACGTCAGTTATTTGAGTTGCTCATGCTTCAATGTCAGCTGTCATATATGTAGGGTATGATATTCAATAGACTCACCTAGTGAATAAGTCAGATCTCGACAAAGTTTCAAGGCTAGAAATTAAACCCTAACGATTAAAAAAAAAGCTCTTGGTTCATTCAAGGACATATAAGTCCTTTCTCCACTGTATGTACCGTTCTTGACAGTTAGTAGAATCTCGGAGTTGAGCCTTACCCGCTGAGGCATTGGCCCCGAATATCGTACCTTTGTCTGTGCACTCAACACCTGCATGTTCCAATTCGTGAGGTCTTGGCTCAAGGAGAAACTCCATTCTCACAGGTGGAAACGCCTCATAGAAACGTACATACTCTATGTACAACACCCCACACTAGAGCTATTTTTTCTGTTTCACTAAAATTGGCGCATTGCAGAGCCAATAATCTAAACGTTAGTAGCACAAATCTAACGCAGAACAACCGGCTATACAAGATATAGTGCCGATGCAAATGTCTCGAAACTCCCTGCTAGGTTGTGCGGCATCGATCTAAATAAGACTCCTAGTAAACACTGGATCGCTAGCTAATATAATGTGTTTGCCAATCACCAGCTGTTTCGGTGGGCGGTTTTTGGATTAGGCAAGACTATCCTTCTTGGGAAATAAATACACCCACGTACTTAGTCTACCAGTTCGTTAATCCTTCCGGGCCAGTCATGGAAGCAGATAATATGTAGTTTGTCTCGCCTATCAAGCACGGGCCGAGCCAGCTGCTCTGGTAGCGAATGGATATTCATGCTCTCGGATGCTCCTCGCCTGGAACGTTATCCCCCGCGCTGTGTCTGCCGTCTTTCTTTTTTTCTTTTTTTTTTCTTTTGTTATTTTCCCATGTCCGTGTATCACACACGTAACACCTGAGACTTGATTACACAATAATCGAGAGAGCCTTCCTTGGTTTTCGCGGCCAATCACTGCCCTGATTTGTCCAAATGAGAAAGACTTCCGATACCTTTCCTTGATGATGGATGTTGGTAACCAATATGTCAATAGACTTTAAGGCAACCGAAAGCCTCACGGGAGCCAATTCCTCACAGAGTCTACCACCATGGCCCAGAGCACATAACACAAGCTTTGTGTACAGTCTCTACCCCGCCCATACCCCGCCCTTTCTGTTCTACCATTCATCCGCTCAGCTACCATTGGTATGCTTGACTGATCGATCGATATTGCCCCGCCCCCCGCACCTCCTTCCACGAGTCAGTACGACTTGAGCAGCACAGTGGTCGTCGACCCCAACACAATAAGCATGCTAGAACCTAAAATTCACGTATGATTCTCCCGGCGCCTGCCGTTACTAAGGTTCCAGATACTATATTAGCCTCGAACTCCTCCAATTGAAGGATTACTATGCTTTTTACCATGAATCGAGGCAGCGTCATGTATACATTGGAATATCACCTGATGACCTTTTTTTTTTTTCAGGCTATCCCCTAGGCTACTGAGACTCACCGAATGCATGCAGGACTTCCTATTCGAATTGTGGCATAGTCACTGAGCCCGTTGCTTTTGTTGTTCGCCGCAGTCTGTCAAGAGTTTGTTAGCAGTTTTAATACTGAAACAGCTATGAGTCTCAGCAGCAGGGGATAGGTACAGCTTGTAGACCATCTCCGCTGGTACTGACCCTTGCATCGCCACCCAAACAGAAAGGGCGGGTATCTATCCTCATCTCAAGATGAGGGATCTAACTTCTTTGGGAGGATAGAGCCTGCACTGAGGTCTCTTGGCTTACCACTTGGTATTTCCAACGTGCATGCCACAGCGGACAAGAAGGTTTTCCTGGTGGCCAAATCAGCTCGGAGATGTGTACCGTGCCATGCCCCCACCGTAGAGTAGTTAATTGCATCATGCAGGGCACATTATTGATTTGTGCAAAAGACTCCAGAGTCTTTTTCTACTTGTGTGATTGGTTGATGGGAGGATAGGCACCAATCATGTTACTAGGAAAGGAGTCTGCGGAGGGGATCAGCGTATGCTAGCCGGATGTAGCATGTATGATATTTTCAAGAGACCTTTGTACAGATCCTGATACACTCGTACGCCTATACACAGCGTTTCCCTGATCACACTAACCTCATGTAGCTAGTTGATGCCGATCTTTTGCAACAATAATCCTTGATCGGCATCCGGCTTTGCGTAACATCCGTCACCCTTGCGTATATCTGAGATCTTCCTTCCTAACCGGCATTTGTTGATGCTCAAAATCAACAATCGAGGCAACTTTCGAGGCAAAATGACCAGGGTGCCTGAGTAGCGTCAAATGAGGACCAATGACCAACCAGGACCGAATATTTACACTGCGTAAATCTGGGGAATTTGATGTATCACACTGCAAGCTGCGAGGGTTAGGTGTCTTTATGCAAGCACCCTAGTCATTTTCCCTCGAAAGTTGCCTCGATTGTTGAATTTGAGCATGGCTAAAACTCTCTATTGTGTTTCGGCACTAGCAAGACCCGTTTGAGACATGAGATGTCACTCGTAATCTCTAGGAGTTTGCTTTTGTTATCTGACTGTAGAGATAAATGAACAGTACGAAACTTGATTGATTGTGAGTTATAGACAGCAGGTCTTATATACTAATAAATGAAACGTACTGTGTCCTTATCATAGTGACATGTACTGGAGAATAGGCCCAGGCATAATGGTTGTCTCCTAGGCACGCATTCTTTGTTTTCCCGACAGGTACAACATAGGCAGATTGTTTCACGGCGCTGTAATGTGTGTTTTTCTCCGGCCTACCTTTTGGCTTTTGGGCGCGGTAGTAATAGAATCATAGCCATCTGACCCTGACTTGATCGCGCTGATAATCTCGTAGAGTATTGAAATAAGTTCTTAGAAGTATAAACAGCGTATTTCTGAGGGAATTTTCGGGTGCACGGTGCACTATGTAGCCTCCTAGAGTGTTGGCGAGTAATCAGCGCGAGTATTAGCAGCCCTATTTACCGTTATAGGCCCTTTGCGCAAAGGGCCTATATTATCATATATCCAAGGCTCATCCACATGCCTCGGTATCTCCCCTGCCCTGGTTGGGATTAAAGAGTGTGTTGTCGATCAGGCGCCTTGTAGCGAACCTAGTTCCGGTACGTACGGCACCGCAGCTGAAAAGAATCCATGCCCGGCTCCATCTTCGGCCTTGTACTGGTATACCTCTTTTGTATGGGGTGAAGTGGAGTAGTAGACCTTTTAACCACCGTCTGTTGCGGAAAAAAAAGATCGGCGAAACAAAAAGATAATTCTCTACTAGCTATACTAGGCTGGTACGGTATGATTACATGTAGATAAATACAGTTAGTAGCCATGCTCTCACGGTTGGACTTTTGATACCATGACAATGGCCTCTGTGAGTGGCATAAAAAATATCATACCTTCTACCTTCGGCTAGTAGACGCTGATCTTTTGATTTGAGGATCTTTTTTTTTTCTTTTTTGGGGGGCTTAAAAGGTCTAGTGGCATGGGGGGTTTAGGATACCAGCCCACTTTACCCCACCAAATTACCCAAGCACATGTACCTAGAGTACAGAGGTCCATTGGTGGCCCCCCACAGCGGCCTGCCGGGACTCCTAACACATGTTAGTCAATGGCTGTACCTATAATAAGTGTACCTACATATTACATTTTGGTTATTTGTATGATTGAGCAGCCTCACTTTACAATGATGATTCTTTAACTGCCAGTGGTACCGGGATTAGGGACTTTGCGCAAAAGACTCCAGAGTCTCCCCCCACCTGTATTATGAGAATCGGCGCCAATCTGGTTACCAGAAAAAGACTCTGGAGTTTTTTGCGCAAAGTCTCTATCTACTGGTTTTTATTACTAAAGTTCCTGCCCAAAAGTTTTCGTGAAAGGGCCAATTACCACCCAAACTAGGTGGAGCCAGGTTCCAAGTGTAGAACTACAACACAATTAATTATAATGATGAACGGGGGCAATTTTCTTTTACCCTTGTGAGAAGCCTTTCGCACGTTTTTGAGTAGGTAAAAAGGAGTGGTTAAGGTGTCATAGTATATTGTAGTGGAGAACCCTATTGCTAGGTAGATTTTGTATGGGGTCCCACCACTCAACTACTTTCAGGCTTTCACGAAAACTTTTCGGTATGACTTTAGTCAGGGATTGTGTTGCAGAAAACAATACTCCTCATGCACTATTCCAAATAGGGTTTGTGCAGTCTACAAGGGTCCGGATGGTGGTTTGATAATCCCTTCTGCATCAGATCGGAGCTTATCAGATCATAAACTCACCACCTCAAATCTAGGAACCTGGCTCTGATCCTAATCGCGTATCATTCCTTTTGATCCCTAGCGTCGGGTCTTTTGCCTACTCGATATAACCTCTTGTATTTTTCAGCTCTTCTGTTTGTGAGCGCTAAAGTAGGGCAATGCGGTCCAGCCTACATGTAATGTATGTGGTGACGCAGTGCCATGGTATCCAATTGAATCTCAATGAGAGTAGAGTAAAAACTGCAGAGTCTGGTACTGTATTACACCGAAACCTAGTCGTTCTAGGATTGGAGGAAATCTCTGCACTACGGCGATCTCTTGTATTCACTACAGGCTTGCGGCCTACGCCCTCCATTAGAACACATCCTTGCTGAAACCACCGACCTCAATGTGAGAGTATTATAACGAATCCAGCTACAGAACCTTTTTTTTTCCGGTTTTCCTCACAAGATACCGCAAAATCTCTCAGGAATAACGAATCGAGCTGGACTGGAGTATTAGGCTCCGAGTTGGTGTTAAGCCTCAATCCAACAGAGCCAAAGCGTAACTTTTAGTCGTCTTGACCAATAGGTAAGTGATATTCCAGCCCAGTCCGATTAGTTATTCCTGAGATTCTGCGGTATCACCCATCTATTCAATTAAGGTAGGTGTCCCGTTGAGTCTGCCTTCTCTAACAATAGTTGCGGTGAATATGATAGACTGAAACCCATCTTCGGGTTGGTTTAATTGCTCGATGGGACTTTTCTCACATCCCACTAGCTCAATCGTGTCTGACTTTCAGAGATGACGTCCCATCCCTAACTACAGTAGCCAGCAGAAGAAACAAACATGCAAACAGGCCTAATAGCCTTGCCAAGGCCTCAGCTGTGCCGAGCCGCCCCGAGGGCCTGATATATTGATGTAAGAATCCATTGTGACATTCTTCATTCACATTAGCCTTCAGTGCCGCTGGTAAACTCGCACCTACTCTCTTCGACTAAAACTGGGAACGGAAATTTATCAATTGCATTTAGGTTGACATCCAAAGTACACGCTCAAATATGACAAGTGAAAACATGCCTCTCGGAGTCAGCATCCACGATATGGGCTTGGTCCCACAGGCTCTCGTTGGATTGGGGGCACTCATCGTTCTGACGGTATCCGTTATCCGAGCGCGCGAAGCACGAGCCAAACTACGCTGCAAGAATAGTGATAGAGGGATAGAAGGTAATGGCATGGGCAGTTTGGTAGCCGAAATCTTGGCTGACGAATATTATAGCAACTCTAGCTCTACCGGAGAAGGCACGGCCAAATGTTGAAGTTGACGACATAGAGCTGTATAAAGACCTATTCTTCAAATTACAACACCTTGAGCAATATCCCGATGTCCTCCCACAGTCAAGAGATCTATTGATCTCATTATTCTCGGAAACACTTACCGCAGCGTTCAAATCGCCCAGCTCCGGAATTCTATCTGTCGAGCACTACACATGGGAGAGTTTAGCGGCCTTCATGAAGAACGAAGACGACAAAACTGCCCAGAAATGGGAGGAGTACCTGGCAAGGAGAAAGGCGAAAGGGCCGATGGAGCTGTTCAGTGACCGAGAGGAAGCGATATGGTGGCTTAAACAGATTACCCCTGTGAAATACGTCGATGGCGCTTGGCTGGGCCACATCAATAAAGTTACTACTCCGTTTGCACTCCGCCGCACCGTCAAGGATGCTTTCCAGGTACTTTCGGAGGAGCTGGGAGATGGCGATGCGGAGAAGAATCATGTTTATCTCTTCCAAGAGTTGATGAAAGAACTCGAGCCTGAGCTACCGACTGGTGACAGTCGAGACTTCACGCACCCCCGGCACGGAATAAGCCAGCTGTGCATCTGGAAAGCAGCTGTTTCCCAACTACTGATATCTCTCTTTCCACATGAGTTCCTACCTGAGATTCTCGGTTTCAACATGCATTTCGAGGGAGTAGCATTAGAAACTTTGAAGGCCACGAAAGAGCTTAAGGAGCTGAAGATCAATCCGTATTACTTTCTCCTCCATATCTCCATCGACAACGCCGATTCGGGTCACACGGCAATAGCGATGCAAACTGTAGATGCGTATCTTGAGCATGTGCGAAAAACACATGGTGATGCCGCAGTCCAGCAGGCCTGGAAACGTGTCCAGACTGGCTTCATTCTCTCCGCAAATCTTCCTACAACACCCGACTGCACGACCCTCAAGAAGCCTGCGGTTGACTCTTTCCCCCGAAACGAACACGAAGCGGAGGTAACAAAGATCTTCAAAGCCAAAGCACTGGTGGCCCACAAGATACATTGCAGTAGCGGGATGAAGATTGGGCGTCATACCTTGGTCGACTGGCTTGAGCCAAACTCGTTTGCCTCGCAACAATGGCAAATGGATTTCCTGGAGGACCTGAGTAACTTGAAGCCATGGGTACGCAAGGGTGACAGTGAACGGAGTAAGTTGATTCAGGAGCTGTCCTGGGAGGGAAAAATGTTTGGATCATTCACCCAGACCGAGGTTGAGGCAGTCTCGAAGTGGATCGACTCAATGGGGGCACCCAACCCTCAGATTTACTGGTCTTTCATCGGTCAACCTCAGGTAACATCTAGTCAGGCCCTCCAAAGCCAGGATATTCGCGTCGATTACCCAGTCTTCTCTCCAGTTCCGGCCAAAGAGCTTCTGGCTCGGGCAATGCTACCATCAACGAAATCTCTCCCCCTCTCTATCTCTACAAACCTCGCCATAACTCCAAATATTTCCAAGCTGCTCCCCCTCTGGTTTGCGCACCCCTGCCTCCTCGAATCGTTTGTCTGCGTCCCCGCCAAAACCACCTCCAAAACCGCGTCTTCAATTGTCTGCCTCCTCCGTGCGCAATATGGTTTTAGCGTCGAGGGCCCTGGTGTTGCAGGCATGGATGAAGTACGCCGGATAGGAAGCATTGGGATTACCGAGCTTGGTGTGGAAATGATGAAGAGGTGTGGTCTACCAGAGCCCAAGTGTCTTAGGGATGTTCTGGGGACCTGGCACTCTGAATTTGCCCTAGTAATGCTACATCTAGCGATGCGGCCATTGGAGAATAAGGGTTTATTACTGGGGATGACGTCAGCCTTTATGGACTTGTACGGTGTGGTAGCCGCGTCTACTCTGCTGTCAGCAGAAGGGGCGGCTGTTTTGAAGGAGATCGCGGCTAGGGGGCGGTATAGTCTTGATATTTGCTTGGCGGAGCTTAAGGCTGATGAAGTCTTGTATTCGGAGTACTGCAAAGGGTTTAACATTGCGTGGGCGGAGATTGAGAGTAGTTTTACAGAAGACGAGGCCCTTCGGAGCGAGGGGGAGTAGAGTTGAATATTGTAGTCAGCGACGCATGGAGTGGAACATAGGGGTTCCAAAACCTCATGCGAGGGGTGGTGTTTGTATGTTTTTCTTTCCTTTATTGATGATGTTTGAAGAAAGTCTATATGTAACATTTTATCTGAGCTCAATCCTTGTGATCGTATGTAAGACAGATGGGTGAGTCCGCTCCCTGAACGCGGGTGATCCCTTCCTTACCTGCAGAAGCTCCCCCCCCCCCCCCCCCCCCAATACCTTTCGACGATTTACTCAACATATTTGGTTGGTTCCGATCATTTGCACTCAATCAATCAACAATCCCCTGTATGCAGGATAAACCAATATCTAATCAATGATCCCCATTAGAAACCCTAACCCTCATTTCATAAGACTACTATTAAGACGCGTGGGGTTTAGTAGCTGATGTAAGGCAACATTGTTGGATGAAAAGAGAAGAATGGGCGATATCCCATCATTATAAATTTCGCTTAGGACAGGCTGTCATGCCACCTATCTCAGAGTTCTGGTAAAAGTGTACTACCTGTACCATGAATGTATCGAGGTACTATTACACACCGTAGTTAGATTACTACAATATCTGTTACTCGAACAACTCCCTATCGATGTTTATCGCTTATCCTATCATATACTGGTGTCTGAGACTGAGTTTACCTCTCTTGAACGCGATAGCGGAAACTGATAGCGGGTTTATCGATTATCAACATGTCACCGTTGGCAGAGTTACATTTTCTTTGAGGTGAAGTACCGGACGAAACGCTCCACGGCGGATACATTCTCACTCCATTTAAATTATGTCACCCATCATGATGGTGCAGCCAATCTCGTGATAGCCTGTGAGGCACGAACATATTTCACCTGGTGATCACAGAGGACGCGATTATTTCGGCGTATATAGTGACTCTTGGAGTATCAGCTCTCAATCATGACTTTAATTTGCTAAGCAACTTTTTGACTTGGTATATATATACATGTATGTTTTGGCTCTGGCGTATATTTTACGCCTTGCATATTAACATACTCCGGCCGCATATGCAGCCGTGTGCATTCCAGTCTGGAATGATTCGTTGCTGCCCATGACTGGCCCGATATAATCCTTTAATACCACTGTTTTGTCCATTCAGTTGAGTCTGTTTGCGAAAGCTTGAGGAATTCAGGAATCTAGAGATGATATATATATAAAAGAGTATAGACGTACTTACCAGTGGTTTCTCATGCCCTTTGGTACAGCAATGCCGGTGTACAATCCCTCTTAATGTAGCTTCCCTTCCATTCACGGGAGCGATCTTTTTGTCAGTGCATGTATATCACTAATATGCAAACCATCTTGACCAATAGAAATGCTTCCTGACGACAATGGACAAGCTTATACTGTTTATAGATATATGTACCTCATCTTTAAATCATGTGGTTATTTGAAGGTATGGTGGGAGACAGCTCCCATTATCACTTGTTTAGATAGATAACGGGATAGGATTTGTGTAGCGACAAGTTGATGAAATTAAAGAGCACCTGGATAAGGTTCAGTTCAATGTGTCTTCCACTGTGGTCCTACCCCAGATCAGCAAGTTCGCTTGGCGCCAAGAATCATCAGGAAGTTCAACTATAAGCAAAATCTCGAGAACGCTGGGCGCACAAGATAAGGACGATGCATGTAGGTAATCCTTTAATTTTAGCGGTTGTCATGGGTGAACAAGCATTCCCCCCAGATAATAAACAAGATAGAATTCACGATAATAAGGTAGCATGCATGGCACATAGGATGTATATAGATATTTTAATAGATTTCACAAAGTACGAAGAATATATAGGACAGATATTGATAAATAATATCAGGATAAACGCTCTCTTTGGGGAGAGGTCTCACATCGGAATATTGGATAAGCGCTAGGCGCGTCGTTCCAAGATCGAGTGACGGCTAATGAGGCACACCGGGAGGGCTTGTGGGGTTTTTGACTGAATTAATCTGAGGCAAAAAGGGCCTTTCCAAGATATAAATGCTTCAGTCTATGGGGGGATAGGCGTCATTATATTATATAGGTGGAATGCTCTCCGTAATTACTCACCGGACTTATATGGCTACACACAGTATCAACAACTTAATTACCTGTCACTTAATCCCCAATCAGAGGCACCAGACGTACCTGAGATCGAGACCACAAAGCCCCCCCCCCCCCCGGATATAAATTCAGACCAGCCATGTTCACCGCGCTCACCAGAACCTCCTCCGCCACACTCTCACTACCGTACCCCCCCGCCTTCCCTTCGATAAGTTTCTCATCATTGCTGCCGACGACCTTCCCTCTGACAATTTATCTCCTCAACGTCCACTGCGCCAGAGATGCCTGGGATACCCTTATCTGGGCGCACACATTTCCAAGCACAGCTGTAGCCAACAGGCGGGACTATGAGATTGCGAGAATGCTGCTGGATGTAGGGGCAGAAGTGAATTGCAGGAGGTGCGGGTAGAGTTAATGAAGATCGGAAAATGCAGATCGAGAGAGGCGGGGCATGCAGTGATTAAGGGGTTGGCTACATGTAATAAAGGGGCCGTTGTATTGCAATATTGATAGATCGTTCATCATGATCATGCGGGCCGCGCGGTCGGGGATATCCGAGATCGCGACTTAAATTTCTCTCCAGAATATCGAGAGTGAACATGACGATGTAGGGCGCTGGACACGCGAAGATCATAGGAAAATATTTGACTTATGGCCTGGTCTCTCTTAAAGAGTATATATTAGTTGTATATAGCGCACTTGAAGGGTTTCGCTGCGTATGCACAGCATGGCCATGTATGTAACCTGGGGACGTCTGACGGACTAGGTGAACGTACAAAGGTGTAAATAAAACCAGAACAACTACACATAACATCATCTTTCTTGGGAAAACTCACCTTTGAGATGTTGTACTAGTAGCTTAGCTTGTCGGTCACGGGGGCTCCGTTTTAAAGTACAGTTTATCCCGTTTCGTTATGCCCATCCTAGGATCCTGTGAGCTATAAAGTATCGCTGTTCATATATAACACTTGTCTGGCTTTGTAGGCGGAGAACGGGTTTCGAGTTTTATAAGCTCTAGTAGTCTATATTTCCTGAGGAGGTAATCCCTCGTCTTTTATCGTATGTCCACCTCCCCTTTACACTGGTTCCCATATGTGTGATGGCATAAGATTTAATTTTAAAACTTGTTTTATCAACACTAGCTCATGATGCGCACAAATAAAAACGCCATGATTAGCTTTTTGTATGGGGTGCAATAGTGGTCGTGTCCGTAAACGTCATGAACCTACGGGTAATAACAGAAAGTCCATTGGTTGGTTAACTGCTAAGCTTTGGATGAGATCATGGGATTATTATCTCTTGGATGGATGAGATGAAATCGTCAAATCAGTAGCCTGGACCGTGCGCGTAGTACTGAGTTGGGCATATTCGTTGCTCTTAATGGTTGATAATAAGTACATATAGAGCCAATCAAAAATAGCTGTTAGCTGCCTGCTTAGAGCTAGTATTAGCTCAAAACAGGCAAGCTGGGAATTTATAAAATAAGGCTAAGGCGAGATCAACCCTAACCCTGAATCCTACCAATGAGTTATTTACATAATAGCAACAGATAAGACAGATGCCGAGTGATGGCCAGTGACTGGGGTGTGCATAAATTCAATCCACAGCTGAGTACTTTATATAGCTACATGTACATACCTACATATGCAAATCCACTTGGGCGACCGGCTAGTAGAATTGCTAGGATCCTTCAAGTAGTACTCGGGCCTGAAAATGACTTTCAGGTTCTTATTGGCTAAACGGGTAACACATCCAGACTATCGACGATCGATATCCCTACGAGTCATTGTAATCATATTCCATAATGATGATGTGCTAGAGATGACGCCTCATCGCTTATTCCCCGCTCGTTAATGGACCGGGTGTACATGTAACAGGGATTGATTGTATCTGATAGCTTGTCAGGCCAAATTGCAATGAGGCAGGTAATCGTGACAGAATTATATACACAGCGAAACAGATTCCAAACTGTCACACGTGCGAAAAATTACCACCTGGATCTTCTGGGCCTTAGATTCCATAAAGGGTTTAACTGCCTCAGATTGAAATTCGGCCTGACAAGCCATCAGATACCGATGGCCATGGGTCTAGAGAGATGACAGCTCATCCCACAACTTTGAGATTCATCGCGCGAGAGCTTTGACCAGTTGCAAGGAAGGACGAAATTAACACATGGTGATGAATGTGAAGTAAATGGATATAAATGTAAGTATATGAGGGTATCTCTTTCAAAAGGTCCCCAAAGGTAGGACTAGGTAAATACATACTACCAGAGGGATCCGATGAGTTAGTGGTTGAGGACTTGGTACTTACTCGCAGCAGAAGCAAGAAAAAAGAACTATACATGTATACGTATCCCGCATTCACCCGTACGTACTTGAATATACGTAAGTCCATTAAGCCACTAAACACCACAAGTCGACGAAAGAAAAAGAAAAAGAAAAAGAGTGCAAGCGTCATAACATTTAATATCGCCTAATTATTCATAGCGTTTTTAAACACAGCGTTTTTAAACACAGCTGGCTCTCCATACCACCAAGATTGGGAGCCTCATGCAGGATTTGGCGGGAATGCACACCCAGTTGTGTTTAAAACGCTATGAAATTACACTCGGGAATGGTCCACTTCGTGGTGTGTGTTTAAACACACGTTGTTCCTATGGATAGGCTTCCCAGGTAGCCTGGAATTACAATACGAGGCATTTTTGGGATGTGTGCCTGATTGGCAGTTCCGCATGAGCACGGGGAAGTGCCGTTAGAACGTACCACCGACGACGGTTGGCAGTGCTAGCCTATCATGTTACCGACAACCTGAGAACCCACGGGTACCATCGAAGATCCAACAAGCCACTCAGTCAGGCTGAGGAATTGTTGAAACTCGACAGTCTAGCTAGAGCGGCGCTGTGATCGAGTGGTCTAACGAGGCCTGTGGTGTTTCGGCGTTTGGGAGTACACATGCCTGCTACGCAATCGGCATTGAAACGTTCAAGATCTGACCTCGGGGCATGTATCGATCTAGTTCCCCGAAGACTTGGGACGTAATAGATCCTATGATGCGGGAAGGCTGGAGGGCTAACCACATACATACATGTATATATATACCCAGGTACTGGTAGGCCAGCTGGTCTTGTAGAATTGTACTCCGGTATCAAGGGTAAGTGAGTAGAACTTAACAACACAAACCACCTCGCCGCGTCCTACTCACTTATAGCTTACCCTTCACACTTTAGTACTCTACCCTTTGTCTCACTAGCCACAAAAAATCCAGTTGCTCCATTATGCAACAACGCACTCAACCCTAACCCACCGCCAAGGCCGCCACCCGACTGCCACCCGCCAGCCCGCCAGCCCGCCCCTCCAGGGTTGGGGTTATTTATTTATCTATTGATTTATACTTTATACGTGCATGCAACCCGTAGGTTATGGTAATTTCCCTCCCCTATACCAACTGTATATGGAGACACGTATTTTCCTCCCCAATAAAACACAATAAACAAACATCAGGGTTGGAGTTAGTAAGTAGGGATTGCCAAAACCGTCCGCACGCCCTCTATAAACAGGTTAATACACAAAACAACAGCCGAGAAGTGAGTAGGGAAATGGGCTGCTCACTTGGCTCGGTCAGTACTGTCCAGTCGGAGTCGGCAGGATCTAGATAGGTTGGTTGACCTCAGCTAGGTATAGGTGGCTACTCATGGTGCCAGAATTAAAATACCGCCGATCAACCCCGGTTAAGTATGGTTTGGTGGTAAGCGGCATTATAATTTTGGCAGAGTGAGAAAAGTAGCGCAGAGTAGAGAAATGTTGATATTTCAGCGCGAGTGAATGATCAGATGAGATAAGATATAATGCCTGGAGAGAAGAAGAGTTCCCACTTCTTGATGACATCTTGCCGCTAAATTATAATAAAATTGTAAGCTGTCGCTTATGGAGCGGTAAACGTGTCAAAAGTAATTTCACCAACGGTGGTATAAGCACTGGATTTCAGTCCTTGTTCGAGTATAAATGCTGACTTTCAGTGTTTATTCTGTATTATCATTAATACCAACAGTTTCACATCGGTGGTAAAATAGACAATGTTCATATATACTGGCATTATATAGCCCCTTTTGGCCAAAAGGTCTGTGCTTTTATCCATTTTAGGGTATAAATGCTGGTATCATTTTCACCACCGGTGGTAAAATTACTTTTGACACGTTTACCGCACCATATTTACCGCACCATACTGGGGCTGCCTACATATCCTTTTTTTTTCTTTTTTTTCTTTTTGGTGATCTTTTTCTTCGGCAAACTGTGCTCTGGTAGAAAAGATCTATGTAATCCCACTGTGTAAAGAAAGACCTAGATCACACTACGAACTAATTGAGGAAGATTGATCTGCCCTAGAGGGGGGCGGGTCCATTGCTATAGCGTAAGGGCTGGATGCAATTAATGATGTAAACAAAGAAAAAAAACTACGAACTAATTAATTAAGTAACAAAACCCTAACCCTCAGTTATCACATATTACGGGGTCGAAATCACGCCACCGGGCTGACTGGAAATGATTATCTATTTCTATTTAATTATATTTTTCCTCCTTCGCGATCGACCCATGGACACCCATATCTCAAGTTGCAAGCCCACTCACTCCTTCACCGGCCTCAAAAAGTAGTTTACAAAGATCCTTTCCATCGCGCCATCCACCGGCTGCCCTACCCTATGCAAGCAGCTCCTGAGCACGCCGCCACTTAGCGCGCTTAGCGCATCGCCGACATTGACAACTGCGATGCCGTCCCTGGGCTCGACGAACTGCCACTCGGGCTCGTCCTGGTGCTCCGCGTGCAGGCTTGTGCCCCACTGCCCGCAGAACTGGACTGTCAGGTACCCGCCGTCCGTGTGTTTTGTCTCTGGCATGTCTGCGGCGCGCGCGTGCAGCGGGGCGGTGGCGACCTTGAGCGCCGTGTCAGAGGGGCGGTTGGTGGGGATTGGGGGTAGCGAGAGGGAGGACTGGAGGTGTGAGAGGAGGGTGATAGCAATGGTATGGGAGGTGGTTATGATGGAGGTGAGGAGGGGGGTGTGCTGGGTTAGGAGCGCGGGGAGGGGGACGCTGGGCGTGGGGAGGAGGTCATCGCGGGCTATCTGTGGGGGGGTTGTTAGCGGGGGTGTTGAGGTGGGGAGGGGGGGGGGGTACCTCGTATGTTGCTGCTACCTTGAAGGACTTGAACCTACATACACATTAGCACCCCTACCCATCCATATCAACACGAAAGATCATACTCACCCCCTATCAATGCCCTCCCAGAAATCTCTCTGTTTCACCTCCTCGCCCTGGTTGAAATAGTCTGTGGCAAGCCCATAGAGTGTCTTGATGTCGGCTAAGTACTGTGGCTGGTCAGACAGGTCAAGGTTGAAGAAGCCCGGCGATTTGCAGGCGGACACGAGCCGCTCGACCTCGGTGGGGTCAGAGGTGGCGAGGAGGGCGTAGGAGAGGGTCTGGAGGGGGGCAAGAGGGACGGGGGTGTTGTTTAGCGTAATGGTTGTGGTGGTTGTGGTGGATGTGGAGGACATTGTGGGCGGGGTGTGTGTTGGTGGATGGCGGGGATTGAAGGGTGGAGGGCAGGCGGGGTGAAAGGTCTCAATTAAAGGGTCAATCTTGTGGTTTTTTCTGGACTGGAAGGTTCCAACTGTTTATTGGGCATATCCCACGATATTGTTTCTTTAATCACCTACCTACCACCTTGGCAATCTCCACACTTAGATCACCAGATGTGTCCCGTGGGGTGTATCCACTGGTGCCAATCTACAGCTGGAACTAACAATCAGACACGGCTCGGGGGGGGGGGGGGGAAACTGAGCTCAGCTCGGAGGATGAAGAAACTTGGGTGCGTACTTATGCATATGTGGTTAGTCTTGGGGAGATGCGGTTCGTATCGACATGTGGAGCACCTAAGTATACTCCATCCAATTACCGCAAAATCTGAATAAATTCGTTGCGCTGCAGCAAGGATTATTTACAACATAACTTGCAGATTGACAAAGGTGGGCTCTGGTTGGCCTATACCTTTACTGTCTCGCAACGAATTTATTCTGATAATACGGATATATTTATGCACTAATACATGGAGCTAGATACCCTATTATGATGATACATCTAGATCGCATCAATACATGTAAATATTTTCACGACAGAAATCTCGACTGTCTATCTGTGTCCTCCTCATATGTACTACGGCGTCATTAAGGGTATATACTTAGTGAGCAGAACGCGGCGATGTGATTTGTTATAGCAGAATTAATATGATGTGTAATTTTTACGTTTACATACAAGTAAGTCGACGAGAATACAATCCCTGCTTTAATTCAGCTGCTAAAGAAAAAGTACAGGGGATGTATCCTCAAAAATCCCGGGACAAGCCCCCGTAGCAACTTGCGGTTGCGTTGTCCCGGGACTTTTGAATAAGAACTATACATACGACGATCATCAACATCGAGATCATCTTTCTGCACACCAACATAAAAACCAGGTGAGGGGTTGCGGGTAGGCCATGAGGAGGGGGCTGAATCTCTGAGTCGCCGGTCGGTCGTTTTGTCGAGGTCCGGTTTTTAAAACGGCTAACTTTCCTCCCTCAACTGAGTAGTCTAGACTTGTGGTTTGTCATCATCATCACCACCACCATCATCACATCACCATCACCATCACCATCACCATCACCATCACCATCACCATCACCATCACCATCACCATCCTTTTCTTATTCACACACTTCCTCCCCTCCATCTCCAACTACACAACACGTAACACAATGACTCCAGAGCAACGGTACGAGCTCATTACACGGGGAATGGCCGAGGTCACCGGCGCTGAGGCGATAAAGGACATCTTGAACGAGGGCCGTAATCTGCGCTGCATGTGGGGTATGTACTCCATCAAACCAGAGTGTAATTCTTTGTTCACTGACATGACATTGTGTTTCGTGAAACAGCAACCGCACCCACAGGACGACGTGAGTAGCCACATATAAATACATACATAGTAATGTCGCCATACAGGCAACTATTTGCTAGATCGACACCCATATATATATTATATGATTTGAGCGAGTTGCTGATGGACGTGTGCGGAGTAGCACACATCGGGTACGTGGTTCCGCTGGTAAAGCTGGCAGAGTTTGCTCAAGCGGGGGTTGATGTTTGTACCTCTGCAATTTCCCTCACTATAGGCTTCCCCGCCGAAGAGTATATATAGCTATAGGATTTATACTGATATGCTATTTTAACCCTAGCTTAAAATCGTCATCGGCGGTACTACCTCTCTCTCTCTCTTCCTCTACCTACAAAACCCACCCACTAACCCGCTACAGATATCTATGCCTTCCTCATAAACCACAAGCAACCCCTCACCCAAGTGCAACACCGCGCAACCATCTACCGAAATCTCATCGCTGCTACCCTAGATTCCATCGGTGTCCCCGCCTCAAAAATAAGTTACCTCCAAGAAACCCGGCACCACTTTGCCCCGTCCGTTGTCTGTGACATCCTCAAGATGGCCACTATTGTGAAACAGTCCGAGGCTCGCGCAACAAGCGAGGAGGTCTCCAATACCGCTGTGACCTCCCCGCTCTTGACCCCCGGCCTTCAGGCACTCGATGAAGAGTTTGTGGATGCTGATTTCCAGTTTGGTGGAATAGACCAGGTAGCTTACACTCACTCCTCCACCCCCCCCCCCCCTTCCCTCTTCGCCCCCAATCCTGATGGCGCAGAACTGATGAGTGTTTGGGGGGGGAGAGCACAGAAAGGCATATTCGCCTTATGCGAGACTTTACTGCCCAAAATGGGCTACCGGGCCCGTCCCCACCTCATGTCATACATGCTCCCCGGCCTGACATCCGGCGAAAAAATGTCCGCCTCGGTCCCCTCCTCCAAGATCGACCTCCTAGACTCTCCCTCTACCATCCACCAGAAACTTACTGTCGCCGAGAAGAAGGGGGTGCTCGGAATCGTAAGGATGATTATAATGCCGATCAGTCGACTGAGGCTTGAGGCGGGCGAGGCGGGGGCGGGAGGAAGAAGCTTTGTTGGGGAGGCAGCACCCGAAGGAACGTTATGGTCGATCGGGGGAAGGCATTATGCGGCGTATGAGGAGTTGGAGAGGGATTTGGCAGAGGGAAAGGTGGAGGAGAAGGAGGTGAGGGTGGCGGTGGCGGAGTGGGTTAGTAAGTTGCTGGAGGGGGTGAGGACTAAGTTCGAGAAAGATGAGGAGTGGAAAGGGCTGGACAAGTTGGCGTATCTGGATGGGGAGTAAGTCGGGCCCTACCCCGTTCTACACAGTTGTTGGTAGAGATCAGTGGAGCAGCCATTGATTGGACACCCGAGCTTTTATGGGATGGGTATGAACGTAGTAGCTACTAAGTGATATATGCAGGACCACCCAGCTCAACCAGGTCGAGCGCCCCGCCAACTTCTGCTACCCCATCAAGGAGCTTTGGAACTCCCGCATCAAGCTCACACCCTTCAACGTATGCCCCCACCATCTTGTTCTTAGTCATCAACTAATAAAAGCAAACAGCCAATCCACCATTCCGCGCCATACTTTGCGCACACCAAGGATCACCCCGAAGTCTATGCCCACATGCCCCTCGGCCCCTTCTCATCCCCCGCAGACTTCACCGCAAATTTCATCGACACCGTCGTCACACCTAACCAGGCCATGGTGCTGTTTGCAATCCTCGACAAGACGCAGTCCTCGCCAGAGCACCCGGATGGTCCACTCGCCGGTGTGCTGTCACTGATGAACACGTCCACCATCAACCGTAGCACCGAGATCGGCTTTGTCATCGTGTTCCCGCCCTTTCAGCGGACGCACGTCACCAGCAACGCCGTGGGGCTCCTGATGCAGTACTGCCTGGACACGCCCGACCAGGGCGGTTTGGGGCTGCGAAGGGTAGCGTGGCAGACGAGCTCCGCTAACACCCCCTCGCAGCGCACCGCGGACCGCCTCGGCTTCATAAAGGAAGGCGTGCTCCGCTGGGACCGTGTGTTTGCCGGCGGCGTGGCAAAGGGGAAAGAGGGCAACGGGGGGAAGGTCAAGGCGGGAGAAGAGGGTGATGTCGGCAGGGATACTGTTGTATATAGTGTTGTTTGGGCGGAGTGGTCGGGCGCTGGCGGAGTGAGGGAGAAGCTGACAGCCACTATGGAGCGGAAGGCTTGAGTGGTTGTGGAGCTATAACCCTAACCCTGGTTTTATCTGTAGCTTTAGTTTTTTTTCCTCTTCTTGTACGGAATATAGTAAATGGAAGGGAGCATAGCTGAGGCACTACTTTAGCTAGGCGGCGCTTGAGCCCCCCCCCTCCTTGCGGCGCGCGTGTAGAGTAGCTAGGCTAGTAGTTACTATTTACCTCTGTGGGTGTGCTTGATCAAATTTGAGGGGGGGGGGGATATAGTCTTTCTAGGTAAAGGGAGGGGGGGTACCTCCACAATGCCACCCCCGGAATACCTAGCCGATTTCGCGGCAAGAAGAGGTCGAGTGATAGCCGGTGTAGCCCCCCTCCCCCCTATCCCCCCTGCCCTTTGGTATCGTCCCCGCTTATGCTCATGTGCGTTGTGGAGCTGGGATTAAGGTACGTTGATTTGGTGTTGGGTTGTTGGTATGTAAGGAGGGTGGGGTGGGGTGGGTGTGGTGTGTCGGAATGTGGAGGTAGTGGTCGGTCGCTTGAGGCGGGAGGTGTAGCCAGGCGCTTAAGTTAGCGGGGATGAATATATACATTAGCGCCAGTCCGGATATTTCTATAAGTCTTATTTTGAGCACTAATACTGCGGCATGGTTTTAAAGGGACTTAATTTCAAAAAGACCATTAATTGAACCCAAAATGGTGAAGAAGATTATATTTGGTGCCTATTTAGAGCCCGTTAAGGGAAAATTAAGGGTCTTTTGGAAGGATTGTCAAAAACTGTAAGCAATTCAGGGTTAGGGTTGGGACTTCAAGATATCGCGCCCTTCCTTCCTTACACACCTCCATCTCCACACCTCCATCTCAACACCTCCATCTCCACACCTCTATCTCCACACCTCCATTTCCACACACCCCCCCCCAGCTTCCTGCCCCTATTAATCATACATGAGCTAATCGGTGAATCAAGCAGCGAATCAAACAGCGAATCAAGCATACTAGTATGGCAGGCAGGTACGGCAGGCAGGAATGGCAGGTAGGCAGGCAGGTAGGTGAATGGCTGCAGCGATGACTCGGACTTGTAGTATTTAATCGGGAAGTAAATAAAAATTTTATCTGTGAAATTTACCCGTGCAGAATAAGCGTGAATACTGGCCTACCTGCGTATCGGGGTTTTTCAGCGAATAAAAAAATCCTTATAAAACAATTATCATGTATTAAAATCATTTACTAATATATTAATCAAAAGATAGTTTAATAAGAGCCTATTAAAAAAAATATTAAAAACCAAAAAAAGTCTTATAATAGAAATATTAATGGCTTAATATAGGTTTATATTTTTATGTGGATTGGCGCTAAAGTACATACATGTATCTAGAATTACAAGGTCTAGCTTACTAGTGATGAGCGCGCGAGACGCCACTAGTATAGTTGATGAGGCACTATCTATACTGGGTATAAAGTATTTTTGTTGGTAGTACGTTCCTCTCCAACTTTGAACTCCTGTTTCCGGTGTTGTCTTTTTGTGGTGACCGGTGTGGTGTTCTCTGGTGTTAATTTGTGGTCAGTATGTATTTGGGCGGTGTGCTGTTTTAGAGGTTGTTAGATGTGGGAGTATAAATCTGTGAACTGTTGTGTGGGGAGTTTGCGGTTTTTAGCTGTAAAGGGCTGTTAAGTATTTATTTATTAATACGTCAAGAAGTGCCATATCTGCAAAATTCAATACAGGCATTGTTGTCTAATCCTATAAGTGCGTGTTTCTCCCTTCTCTGGTTTGGGAAGCGTTTCAAGGCTATGTATATACTCCGACCACCACCCCCCTAAACCCACACCGCGTGGAGTTTTGGCAGGAGACACGGCGCTTGTGATAAATATTACCCTGTTATGTTACTGTTAGTCTATCCTCCATATCACATAGCTAGTTTAGCGGTCCCTTGAGAACCGAGTGATATCATATGATGGAATTCCAAAACGGTAATAAACGCCTACTGGATTGGGCCAGAATGGCGGTAAAGACCTCCTTGAGTGATTGTGCGGCATGTCGTCTTCGTTCTTAGTGGCGCGGTGTTTGCTTCCGTTCTTTATATTACGTTATATTCTTTATATAAAAAAGAAGTGACGAAATATAACCGAGATGATAATGAGGTCTCCGGGATACCTCTATGTCCTAATATATTAATCATTTCTGTGTCTAAAAGAGACTCTTACAGCCAATCACCTACCATATGAGGAGATAATCTGTGTAGGTAGCGCTATTTATTTGAATCGGATATTTATTCGATCAGTACATGAATTAGGAAATTTGCATAGATTAGGTACTACAACAATGAAGAGAAGACTGATCAAAGTTATTGCCTTTGAAATTAACACACTCGGATCAAGATCCTGACATAAAAGATAAATCAACTAAGCTACTCATCCACCTTCCTAGCTACATTATGGGTCCACCTCCGAGACCGGCGTGACATGCCTCAACTCCGCAATCTTATTGATTATATCGGACTTGGTCTTCTCAAACATATCGTCATTGAAGTCATATTGCACTGCCGTGAATATCGGTTCAATCTTGATCATGTGCACCGGTTCCTCCTTCGACGGCCAAAAAAATACCATCGCCTTGTGGGGACTTGCGGATGTTCCGCTGCTATCCGTGGACGCGGCCGACACTTCCAAAGAGTTTTCCTTAGGCTTCTTGGGCGTAATAGTGTATCTCTTCACTTTCAGCGAGATGTGGAACGTCTGCAGGCCGGCATCAATAGTGCGCGTAACGGAGTCATACTTGAAGAAGGCCAAGGAATGCCAAAAGTGTACGGTGGTTCCGTCCTCGAGGCTTCCATCCTTGGTAGCCTTGGTGGCGGCTGCCAAAAATTCCTTGGCCCCCGAGGTCACTGGCGGTGATGGTTGCATCCCGCGGAGGAGGTCGTAGAGTTGGTCCTTGAAATCATCCTTCTTGATATCCATGGCCGTGTCAACATTACTGGTAAGGGTTGGCGTCAACCAGGATGAGGCGTTGGTTCGCAGGACATAGCTGACGACCTTTGCGCGGTAGCCAAACTCTGCATGCCCGTCGTTTCGGTCGAGCTGGCCATCAGCAATCCTTCTACGCACCTGGTCGGTGGCAATGGTGTGGGCCCAGGCGAATGTGGCGCGTACGTTATCGCGTAGTTGATTGGATCTGGAAATAAGATTGGCGGGGGGGTTGTGGGGATAGTTGACAAAGTATTCATGACGGCGGAACCCATCATCAGAGGGCTGTGTTATGACATCTTGGGAACCTGAGCTAGGCATTGAGTTGGGTTGATTGAACGTTGGGAGTCAGAAGTTGTACGTAGCTGGATGAGCTATGAAAACCTGGTTTCCAGATCTAGGGGGGTCTTGCTATATTTATCTTGACGGTGAATGGTCATCAAGTCATGTAAATATCAACAGGAGGATGGAATTATGGGATGGTTGAGATTGTTAATACCTGTTTGTGCCTGGCTCTGAAGAATTTATGGCCCTGGCCATTCATATCCAAGGGTGGGTAATTTTAATATTCATACTGGATATTCCAAGATCTAGTCTTCGTCAGTCTGGGTGAAAATGTCCACTTTACTTGCACCTTAGGATTCAGTGCCGTCGAGCCTGAACCGATCACGATGAAGTTGAAGCGGTCACCGCAGCAATGGATATAGTTACACTATGAACATCTTGGACGGCTGCCTGCATCTTGGTCTCGTATTAACCTGAACCTCCGGCATTAAGCTTACTTGTGAACCTCTTAGATCGAGCCCACATGACGCTTCTCGGGATAGGCGATAAACACGTGGATATTTGAGCTGAGTGATCTTGTTCGGAGGTTTTGGATTACTCTTGTGAACAGTTGTACACTGCCAGTGTTAGTCACTGCCGTCCCTTTGCGTGCAGAAACTTGTTCCGGCAGTATGCAAACTCAGAGACATGAGTTAGCTTTCCTCAATTAGCAGGCCCTACGTACCTAAGCCTGGTAGTCACACCCAAACAAAACGATGGTAGGTACTGATATTGATATTATTTAAACAACATCGGCAATTGCAGTCGTTGGCGTCGTGGTGGGGTTTGTGCCACATTGCACTAGGCGGTTACTAAATGCTGGTGCCACCGAGCAACTGCAAGCTTCCTCGTAATGGAACTTAGTTCTTCAACCGGAGCTATGTTTCAGCTCAAGCCTATAGACTGGGGGACCGGTTTTCGGACCTTATCGAGGTTGATAATCATAGTTGTAGAGTGATGTAGATACATGCAGAAAACGTCTTACAGCACTAAGCCAATGACGCAAATAGACTATAATTAATTATAAATGTAAGATCCATATAGACTAGTAATAGCTATCATCGATCAGGCAGCTTGTACGTAGGACTCAAAATTAGAGCCATTGGGAGTATTACGAGTACATATGTACATACATGTACCTAGTGAAGGATACGAGGAGGCACCGCTTCCCTTGGTGCCTACCCCAACCAGTCCCCACCAGCTCTGGCAACGAATCAATTGATGCATTCCCTACTTATACACCGGTGTTAGAAATGAATCAAATGATTCAATTTCAAAGGGCGTTAATTAAGGCCGGGGGTTTGATTCACCTATTGATTCATTTACATAAGTATCCTTTTGATTCATTTCCATGATTCATTTACTTTCATGCAGTAGTACTGTCTTTCCCTTTAATACTCTGTTGAAACACTATAATATCTCAACTCCCATCAAGATCATATTTTTTCTGTGAACTTAGATAAACTTAAGCGACAAAATGAACTTGAGATTCATTTACAGATTCGTTTCCCCATACTAATTTGATGCGTTAGAACCTCTAGAGTCTTTATCATTCTCGGGACGTAAGTTTACGCGATCATACTTTGATCCCGAGCTGAACTATCGAAGACTGAGTTGTGTTGCCCGCAACTATCGGTCTAGTCACACAATGTGACGGTAGCTAGCTGTAGTAATTGCGTCGATCAATTAAGGTATTAACCAAGGTATATGTTCCCTGTATATGTTGGACGCGGTAGAGCTACTATAAGGGTAGAGAAAAGATACTTATATAATATATAACACATATATGATGGGGAAGAGAAGGAATATTGATCACTACTTTAAAGTGACGATATATTAATTACAGAGCAAAGCGGTTGCCACGTGGACTAAAATCGCGTCATAAGCCTGCATGTCTCTTGATGTTAAGAATTGATTTGTATGAGAAAACAATGATTGTCCACCGGCCCCGCAGCGACAACTAGGCTAGTTAGAAAAGGAATTAAAAGTAAAGTGTCCGATGTATGACTGAAACCGCGGCTGCATTGATCCCGGAAGCAAGGGTGGGTTCCACGTCGGCGAGGGTGGTGGGGATAATTACATCTACCGCCCGTACGTATATCCATATGAGGGTTATAGCATGCTTACATGTACATACGTCCAAAATTAATCATTATTTGATATTAATTCTAGTATTTTCTATAACGTCCTTAAAATTCTATGGTTTCGGTCAGAGTTATATTCAGCCTTAGTGTATGTGATAATGCTTATATAGGGGTTGTTTTATTCGGTGAAAAATCTGGATGCGCAGGTAGGCCAGTATTCACGCTTCTTCTGGCATAGGTGAATTTCACAAATTAAACTCTTGATTATTTTTCTATTCAATATGTACATTTACTCTCTACTAGAAACCTTTCCTACCTGCTTACCTGCCTGCATGCCTGCCTGCCTGCCGTACCTGACTGTAATGCCTGCTTGGTTCGCTACTAGATTGGGTACTGAATTCGCTGGATTGGCCGCTGAATTCGCCGGACTGGTGCTAGATTCGCTTCATTTGCTGCCTGCTTCACCGATTAGCCCATGTCTGGACGATGATAGGGTGCTCAATTGCAGCGGGGGCGTAGATGAAGGCGTAGAGATGAAGGCATAGAGATAATGGTGTAGAGATGATGGTGTAGAGATGGTGGTGTAGAGATGATGGTGGAGAGGTGGAGAGACGGAAGGCGTGCGTGTTTGATATCTGCTAAGTCCTAACCCTAACCCTCAAAAGCTTACAGATTTTCCTAATGCCTATTTCTACTAGCCAAATTTTTATCAATAGGACGGGGGTAAACCTAGGCAAGGCGATATGGGTAGGAGCAGGTTCAACGAAACAACGAAACAACGAAACAACGAAATGAAACAACGAAATGAAACGAAAGAGCGTTCAGGCTATCAGGCCTCAAAATTATTATTAACTTGCACCTCTATGCATTTTAACATAGTACTAGGTAATTTCTCAATCTCCCTATTGATTCTCTCTATAGGGAGAGTGTTCCAGGCTTCCTGCATCGCTTCCACCAACTCTTCAGCAACCCAGGCTTCTTTCTTAGAAACCTCCGCTCTCAACTAATTCCATATCCTTTCTATGAGATTAAAATCAGGGGATAGAGAAGGCCAAATAACTTTGGGTATTCCTAACTTTTCTTTCTCAATATTTGTATATGTAGCTGAGTGGGAAGAGGCATTATCCTCCATCAATACAAAATTTGGATTTTTTGACATCAATAATTGACATTTAGGCCAAAGGAGGGGCGGGCAACATGTTTAACATATTTCTATGCATCTATTCCACCTTCTTTACTATGTTTTATTTTATAATTTTGCATTTTTTCTCTCTCCAGTTTTCTCTGCAGCACGGTGCCCTTCTTCACGCTACAAAAGTTAGAATAGAAATTAATATTGAGTAATGAATGCTTACCCTACACAATCTTCTGATCTCTCTGGTAACAGATAATTCCTCTTTTCTATTTGTACATATTCCAAAGAAGCTTTCCATTCTGCTTCCTTTGCTGCTGATTGAGTTTCCATAGCGGAATTCATCAGCAAGACTTCATTTGTCTCCTGATGTCTCCTGAGCCTCAGGAGACTCAAAAAATATCCAGGAGCCTCAGGAGACTCTCAGGAGACCCGGGAGACTGTTGGGAGACTGCATACACAAGTAGTAGTTTGCTGATGTTGAGCAATTTGATCATTGTTTTAGCTTCTTTTTTTTCGTCCTCCGTTTCCATCTTCCAAATGTGAAAAGATCCTTTATACCCGTACATAATCATGCTCTAACACATAATCGTAGAACCTTGTAATTATCCCAACACAATTTTCATTCCATTTTTCCTCCTACTGTATCCATCATGCGAAAGGAGGAACTAAAGTCATGTACACGAGTGTTGGAAAGTGACGCACATTCGGTGGTTTCATATATAGCTGTACACGGGATCCAAATAATTTCCACACAATGTTATTTCAAGGTAAATACGAGCGTGCAGATGCTCTTCAAGTGTATAGTTAGTGCTTAGGTATGGTAGAGATCGAGTTTCTGTACGCTTTAATTTGAATTGTGGTAAAGTATTTGGGCGTTGTCTAGTCAAAATGTGAATCGCTCTCCAACACCCTGGGCCTGGATACATTAGTACAGCAGTACGTTCCAATGAGGTATCCGTGTTTATTTCCCGACGGGGTAGGCAATGTGGCTATTGATTCACAACGTATACAGAAAGCGGAATGTCCTTCCATAGTAGCTGGAAGTCATACAATTCAAAAAAAAAGCCGGAGGTCATCGTCGAGTGATAGTTCATGGCACAATATCCTGCGACTATTATTTTTTTTTTCGCTTAGTTTATACATTCAGAATCCTGCGACTCCTAGTCTTGGTGGGTCCAGTATAGGCCGTTCACCCAACAATATTAGCGGAGTATATAGGGCGGATATATTCAGCTCCCGTACTATGTCTTACTCTTCTCTTTTGGAAAGGATGGTGACTCTACTAATTGCATGTTTTTACCTTCTTCTTTATTTCTCACCGGGGAGGAAAATTTATTGCTTACTAGCTTGCTGAATGGTCATGAGGAGGCTAGGCTCGAGATAGGAGCGCACCAGGCTAGTCCGTTGTGTGGAGGATTCTAGTGACAAATTATTTACTTTAATTTACCTCTTTTCTTATTTCTCTATTTCTCTACTGGTTTCACTTACTGGGAAAGAAAATGTGCGCTGCCTCTAGTACAGCTGGTACAGGGAGGTAAAATTTTGTCATGACCATTAGATTGCACACATGTATGACGTATGAATCAATTGCAATCATTTTGCCAATTGAATTACCTCACTAGTTACATATATGTCTAACTCTACACCACTCATCAGTTCCAAGATCAGCTATAGAATTCGAAAGTTGTGACTTATAGAGGGCTATTACTAATTTCGAGTCCGGCAGATCATGGGTTGATCTTTTTGTCGCTACCCAACATTTATTAGTTTTCGACTAGTATGTTTCACCACATGTGGAATGGGAGTACCCGAGTGGGCCCTGGCTTGTTTGAAGACTCAATTTGTCTTACCTCTACGAGTACAGTAGCGTTTGCAAATCTTCGATTCATCATTGTGTAGGGATCGATGGTGGGTCTGTATGCTTAGCGGGAGGTGCGTAACAAACTACCGAGTCCTTAACGATAAACATCATGACTACTTGAGGCAACTGCCGAAGAAACAGACTTAGTAGAATAGATATCCGCACTCTGTGACGCATGATGTTCTTTGAACGCTCCATCTTGTGCTATAGAATCTGGTACGAGACAAACCCAATCCCCTAAGGGGTGCGTGCTACCCCATGGGCGGGAAAGGGCTGGATCCAGCTAAATACTGACTGGTAGATAACCTCCGAATCTACTAAATCTATCTTATATATGCCCCAAGGCATAAGGAACAACGTGATGCAAGGTTATCAATATGCAACACCGCCTATAGCTGCCATTTCCATCTCAATACCTCTCTCCCAGGGTGTCACCAGAGAACCGGAACCAGTGCGACAAGTGAATGTATCTCCGAACTCTTAGTCTGAAGGTTATTAATCTAGGTACGTACGGTAAAGGTTTCTCAAGTTTCATACTCGGAGGTTGACTGGGAAACACAGAGCGTAGCTGATGATCACCCGATACCCAGCTGTACTCTGAACGATGGTAAATGATCGTCCCATAGACTGAGTGATAACAATCCGCCAAATAACTCTAGTTCCTGAGCTGGAAGCGTTTATATTAAAGTTGGCCCAAACCCCTACATTCCCTTTTGAAAACTCACCCAGCATTATTCGGACTCATCCAACTCACACTCGGACCTAGATCTCTCACACGCATACGAAACCTCAGCTCAAGCACACAATGTCTGACACTATCGAAGTCTTCAAGGCAGGCGAGCTGCTTGACTCAGAAGATCACCACCTAGTACCAGAAAATCTGTTCTCCGAGGACGCCGGGAACCTAGAAATCGAGTCAGGATCAGGACTTGGTCTGGTAGCTGCAGCAAGAACCCTAATCGCCAGCGAAAGTAACATGCAACGTCGAGCAATCGCAGCAGACACTGTGAGCGCGAGTGCTCCCGACAGTAACGTTCTACCAACTGTGTTCTATGTCAACATGATTCCCGACCCACCCCGCAAGCTCCGCAAAGAACTCCAGGAGATGAAGCAGGCTGTCCTAGATACAAGGACATTCGCCACCGGTGTTGCTGAAAAGACGGTGCAAGCAAAAATAGACCAAGGAAACTTCATCTCCGGCGGGAAGTTGGATCAAATCGCTGTCGCCAGCTACCGCACAAAAGTTCATGAGTTTGCACTACGTCAGAAGGTCACCTGGCTGGCTGCTGGCTCAGAAATTCGACAAAAGGAAACCTTCACTGATACCCCTGGCGGCCTCCACTCTCGCATAGTTACTCTAGCGTTGAAGGACTTCTCGGTCAACAAGGCGGTTTATGATCAGTTTGAGGGTCTTATTGGGCAGATCGTTGAGAGTATCAACCGGACAGCTGGCTACCAAGGAACTATACAGTACATGGTGTTTCTCACCATATTCAGATACGATGAAATTGCCAGGACGGTTGATCCAAAGCTACGCTTACTCACTTTCCGGGCGGACGCACAGACATACGAAGTCACACGGCGCAAGCACCAGACGACGAAAATGGCTACGCTGACAATGGAGTTTGCTGGTATTGATTGGGACTTCAACCTGGTTAGGTTTGATAAAGTCTGGCCAACTATAGAGAAAAGCATCATCGAGGAAGGGAAAAGGAATAGTGACCCCAACACTATTGTCGATATTCCTATCTAGAATCCTCGACTAGCGGAGCCGGTGATAGGCAGATTCCAATTAACGCTGAAGATGCTTCCATTGCAAACATGAGGCTATAAGGACCCATGTAGTTACACACGGAGGAGGATTCCATTTCTTTGGGTTTTTCTTAACGCGCTGATGTCAGTGGATGTCATTTATGGGGCTCCGTCGCTGGTCATATTACGCTACTTCAATTTCGTGCTAGCTTTTTTTTTGGTTATCAATTCCCCTTATACTAGCTTCCCTTCCCTCTTACCACGAACGATTAAATGTTATATCTCATCTTATGAAGTCCGTCAGTTCCAAGAAATCTAGTAGCAAATTATCGGGATAAAAAGACAACAAGTATACTATGCTGTTTCTGCGCCAAACCTATTATATGCCTGCGTCTTCAATATAGCAAAAGAGAAGGGCGAGTAGCTAGCTATAGCTCACTGGGGTTGTATCGATCACCGGATCCAGAGTCCGCAAGTGCGCGCGCTGGGGGTGATTATATATATTTTAATAGTTGAAGAGTGACAACCTTGGATGTATAACTTTGTTGTTTCATTGAAGGGCCGTTCCTCAATATTGAACTGGTCTTATTTTATGATAGTAGACTAACCCTAACCCTGAGGTTGACACAGGCTTTCGAACATAAATTATAAATTCGACACATGAATAAATAAGGTACTACACTGCGAACTGCGTGGATATAAAAGTATTCCTTTTGCTAGAACACTATTCCATGACATACTAGATCCTAAGATATTAAAGTTTAGAATAAGTGGAGGGAAACCAGATGTGTTGATATTACTATAACTTAGTATATATATGTATATACCGCGGCCGTCGTTTATCATCATCTTTGCATCGACATAAAGTCTAGCAGCCAACAGAAGAAGCAACGGCACTATAAAGACGTGGGTGGTACCTACAAAGATATAGAGAAAGTGAGTTTAGTGGGTCGTGTTTCCTCACAACGCTCTTCGCAATCTTCCACTACCTTCACGCCCCAAGAGGAGAGGATACTCTACCATGGGGGCCAGGGGAAATGCGTCATTACCATACAAATGATTGTAGAGAATGCATCAATAAATGTATTTACGGTCAGTGCTCCTGATGGAAGAATCAATTGATGCATCCCTGTTGTAAATGAATCAATAAATACATTTCCTGTTGAGTTTTCCCCGTAGATGAATCATGTGATACATTTTTCATTGAATATGCTTTTCCTGATAGATTTGAATTCCTGCCAATGACACTTTTCCTGATTCCTTTCTTGACGCCTTTCCCCTAATGCTTTCTCTGACACTTTCTCAGTTGCATTTCATGATAAATTTTTACCGATATACCATCCAATGCCCCTTAATTCTACCTACATACACTATTGGTGTTTGGTGCCAGGATGGCGCTCAGGATCTCTTACGAACTATATCGGCCTGGAAAAGATGAAACTCACAAATTTACAGCTTCCCTCTTTGAACTAATGGTTGCCGTGGTTGAGAGACAAAATATTCAAGAATCTCTACACTCTCCAGCTGCAGGCACATGACGTTCCAATCACAGAGATGGATAAGTACATGTATATATAGCCGGCATAGTTCAAGTCAATACCCCAGAAAGCGAAAAACACGACACCCAAAACGAGAACAGAATTCCACCAATTCCCGGAATAGCACAAGAACCCGTGTCATGACCGAAACAAGAAAAGAGCCGTTGTTTATGCCGTTAAGTCTTCAACCAGCCCCCGAAAATGACTCAAAGATACTCGCGCCCCCTGCTCTGCCGATCCCGCGGGTCCTTGACGTCGAACATGATGCCGCGGTCGGTACCGCCGCTGGGGGAGGTGACGGCGGAGAGAGAGAGCGGGTAGGCGGTGGGGGTGGAGTGCTTAGTAGCGAAATCCGCGAGTGGGCCTTCTTCCTCTTCGTCATCCTCCTTCGCTTCTGCTCCACCCCCCGACTCGGTCAGAGCCAGAATGGCGGGGTCAGCGGCGAGAGCGGTCATCTGGCCGTAGCCGCCGTCGGGCAGCGTTCCCTCGATATCGACGATGTCTTTGTTTTAATCATATCCTATCGACACGGGCATGACGAATTGGCCTCGCTGCAGCGACAGTGTCGCGCCCAACGAGCCTTTAAGTACCCATTCTTTGTTTTTTGTCCCCGATACCAATCCCTCCGTTACCGTGCCTACCCCGGCCACCCCGGCCGCCACGCCCCCTGCGGTGACTGCGCCACGCTCCATCTTCAGGGCAAATGCAACATCCTGCACCTCCAGCCCATCCACAACCTTCCACACAGAATCTGATAGCTCCGCTCTTACTGCTACGCTCTTGATCCCCCACCCGCTTCCAGCGACCGCCGCACCCGTCTCAATCTTCGTGACCACCTCTCCCGCGGCCGACGTGCCGCTAAAACAGTGCTCGGCATCTGGGATCCCCTCCGGCGTCTCCCCAAAAACACTGCCCGGCTCCTTGCCCACCACCGTCCTAATTAGGTCCTTCGCACCCACGCCGCGGTACTCCCCGACGCGCACCGCCACCTCCGCGCTAGCAGTGCTCCCCGCTGCTGAACTGTCGCCGCCATCACCGCCCACATCCAGCTTCGCAACCACCGTGGCCACCGCTGCACCGATCGACATCTTCCCCGAAACTCTCGCCGCATACTCCCACTCGCTCCCCGCCCCGCTCCGCGACGCTCCCAAATACAATTCCGCATCCGTAACTCTTATGGCCTTGACAGGCGCCCACTCGAACCTCGCCGCCACCGACACCGCCACTTTCTTCACACAAAATAGCTATCCCCGCCATGCAGCACCGTCATCTTTGCAAACAGCGCCCCCCGCCACATCGCTGTCCAGCCTGCCAACCTGGTCCCAAGCCCCGAGCTACTGCCCATGCCTATCAGCGCCCCCGCCACGTCTTCCGGCGTTGTCCTGCGCCCCGCGTACAGCACTGCGAGCGACAGCATGAACTCTGTTGGCTCGTCGTTTCGCAGGTCTGGGATCTCTCCCTTTACACTGAGGAGGCATGCGCAGCCTGCAACCCTTGCGTTCGCGGTGAGAGACGCCGACAAGGAGCGGTTGATGCTCTCGCTGCCGTAGTAGGCGTCGACAGAGAGCTCGGCGGAGGTGAGCTTGAAGCCCGGGACAATCTCCCAGTCGGTGGATAGCCGGGCGGTGAGGTGGCCGGAGACGGTGTAGGTTAGTCGTTGGGAAGCGGCCGTTTTCTGGTCTTGGTCTTTCTCTTCGTGGGCGCCGATGGGGAAGTAAGTTTTGGTTTGAGTCTCGTGAAGGAGACGGCCCAATCCCGCCTTTATGTCGCCGCCGCCGGCGGACGTTGGGTTTCGGGCGTGGTGGTGGTGGTGGACATTTTTATTGTGACGGATTGTTGGGGGGGGCTCCCCTCCCATCCCCTCCCATCCCTCCTCCTCATCATCCGCCAGTCCCCCCCCCGCGCCCAACCCCGGCACCCGCCGACTCAATCTGTTCATTGCAGTGCTAGGGTAACGCTGTCACTGACACTATCACGGCTGAGACATTGGGCCATGTACCACCCCATACTCTGTACTCTACATACCGCCATATACCGAGTTATTCGGGGGGGCTACCAAGGCCACCAATTAAACTACATTCAGTAAAGGATGACTGTTTTCTTGAAGATCGCTTCCTCTAACCTCGGGTGAGGCAGGTGAAGTCCGAAGCCCGGCAGTCAAATCTCAACCTACTGCCGTCAAACGAGAGGAGAAAGCCCGGGGTACGTACAGATACAATTACACGTGCTATATCCTACGACATAACACAGCGCATACCCAGAATAATAAACACAAGAATGCGGGGATAGTACCCCTGGGGAGAAAAATGGGAAGCTCGGGGTCAGTGCGAGCAAGAAGTGGCGGGACGTATGGGATGGGAATAGGATCAACAAGCCTGCGCATCGAAAGGGGAAGCCCGATGAGTTGGGGTCCTATCGGTTGAACGAAAACTGGAGGGAATGGAATGATAACTGGAAGAAATCGAGCAAGAAACCTTGACAGGGGGCTTTTGCTCCTGTAGTTTCTATAGTATATCTGGTGATTGCCACAATTTGCGATGCATTACATTATCTTATAAGTCTGGAAAACTATTCATGAAACCGAGTGATATTCTATGACGAAAACTATGCATAGTTTTTTTACATTGAGTATGAATGAAGTAATAGTGATTGCGGGCGCGATTGATAGTTTTATATTGATAGTGACTGACCAGGCTAACAGTACCCCATCATTGGTAATATTATTGAGCTACAATGAAAGGATAATCAAACATGTAATACTAACTTCGAACTTCTCAAAATGACCAAATAACGATATGGCCACATATCTACACCCTATCAGATCTCCGTCCATTTGAGAATGTAACACAAGTGCCCCATTCTCCCAGAACATGTCCATCATCATGTCCTCCATGTCGAGGACGTATGGAGCAGGGGATTTTATGCACAGTCAGGGTTAGGGTTGATCAATGCTAGCCACCATACCCCACGCGCCGTCAAGATAAATAATCTTGTATGGTGGGACATATATCCACTATCAGCGCAAAGGGTTAATGAATCACCAGACCCTCAGCAGGGTCTTTTCTTGGCGAAGTGACTGGTCGCCCTATTGTCAGTGTGTGATTCTGATAACCAAATTACGGCTATTTTTATCTTTTCATAGGTGTTGGCCGGAAAACCTACGCTTGATCATGAGCTGGCCCCGCATCACCACTCCCCCAATATCCGCCGATAATAACACTCATTATATACATATAGTTAGTCCCACGCCGTGACCCGCCCACCGCGTCACAACTCGGCTTTCAGGTCAGTTGAACCACCTAATATAATAGTGCCAGTGATCGCCAGCGCAACAATTGCTGAAAACCACGGACGCGCATCTCAGGGTGAGGGCTACCGAGGCCTTGCAGTCCACTGAATAATAGAGACTTTGCGCAAATGGAGCCAGCTCTATATTTCAATTATCTGATTGGCAGGCTATGGGATCGGCATTAATCAGGTTACCGGAAAATAGAGCTGGCTCCATTTGCGCAAAGTGTCTAATTACACACATGGATGTGGCCTGCATAACACTCTAGGTGTGATCGCCTGTACTACTAGCTCTGGAAACGAATCAAGTAATTCGTTTTCGGGGGACGTTAATTTCAATAAAAACTTTGATTCATTTACCTGATCCATTTACTTGATTCCCCTTACGTGATTCATTTACTGATCCATTATCAATCAACAATGCTTTCTTGCTACTCTCTCTTAGATGTTATTACCTGATATTGGCGGAAGCGATAAGACCTAGGCTAAAGATTCAAGGTAGTGAGAGTCCAACTCTCATCAAGATCAACATTTTTTCTTTTTGAGGTTTTAGATGGGAAATGCGTAAACTTAGGTGACAAAATGAACTTAAGATTCATTTACTGATTCGTTTCCCCATAGTTATTTGATGCCTTGTTATATGTCACATTTGATCCATTTACTTTAATGCCGGATCGGATATTCCTATAAGCCTTAGTCAAAAGTTAGTCTAATAAAGACCTTATATATCCCTCACTCTTAAAAATGCTTGAATAAGGTCTTTATTAGACTAAAGTTTCACTAAGCCCTTTTTAAGGCTGAAATCAGGTCCATAGGAATACCCGATCGGGCGTTAAAGTACTCGCATGATTCATTTCCCGATTCACTGATAGTTCGTAGAGGGGTGAGGCGTTGGATTTTGAAATGGCCTTTCACAATGTCTCGGCACAGCTGATGTTCATGTTCATGTTTAGAGTAACAGAGCCGAGACGGCTGGCGGAGGGCGTTTCCTGAGGGAGAAAGGCTTTCCGTGTTGTTCCTCTTGGAGAGCTCTCCCGCCTCGTCATGGGAGTGATGCAGTGAGGGGGGTAGAGAGCGGTGCGGGGTATTTGGGGTGATTGCAACCATCTAGATTGGTTGGAGGGAAGTAGTATTAGATTATCAATACGAAGGGAAATTGGATTGGCGGAAGAGGAGGGGAGTATGAAGTGTGTAGAAGTAGCGTATGCCCGGAAGGTGTCTCTGACGTTGGAGAAGCTTTCTGCTCGTTTTGAGAAATTGATTCGAGGTAGTTTCTCCAGTATCTAACGTATAAAAACCATGGCTAAGACAATTCTAAAAGCGTATCGTTGTAGTATATATATCACACTGTCCGTCATCATATTCATATCTTCCCTAACTACGAAAATAATTCTTGCACTTGCCTTACGCATAGACTGGATTGTCTTCATCATCACCTGCACCATGACTACAAATTGTGCGTATACATACATGTATATACACCCTGTCCTATACATTTACTAAAACTAAACCAGACGGTTTCGTCCTCAAGGTCGGCAGCTTCAGTTACAAGCTTGACGGCTTCCGCTGGGGCTCTAGCTCTCCCTACTCTTCCAGCACCCCCAGAGTTGACTGGGCTGGCGAAAGCCGGCATCTACAGTGTCTTCTCTCAACCTAATCGCGACATCTTTACCCATTTCTTAATTGGTTCTGCGAGAAGAGGAGATGGCGGCGTCCTAGTCATCCCTGCCAAAACGGGAGCTGGAGGCACCATATCACCAACCAGCGATTGATGGGATGTATTGGCTGCGGGGGCTCGTACTTATCGGGCATGTCACTATGGAAGGTTTGTATAACTGCCATTCCTCTGCTTTAAGTGTTTTTTTTTATATTTCATCTTATATCCCCCATGCAACTATAAACTATCATCGTAATTCCAATGGAGAATAAATATCAATTACGATGAAATATATGTATATATATATATATATGGTCTGTCATATCGGATCAATCATAACGATCTCTAACAGTACAGAGAGCCGCAGGACCCGTAGATCGTACCGTTAGGACCCGCTTCACTAGACTGTCCCTGGCGCCTGTGGCCGGGTTTGCACAACGAAAACTTCCAACCGGCGCTGGTGACGTCCCATTAATCCTTCTCAATTCGACTCCGGTGGAAGCACTCCCTAGACACGGCACTTCTAACTCCTACCATGCGCTCTATGAAGGGCCACGGGGTTGTGTGAGTCGCATCCAGAATACTCAGTTTCGCGTCGAGGCCTGCCCTATGATCCCTGGATATAGTAAGGGGGAGGTCAGAAATGACTACTACCATACGGAAGTCTTGATGTCATTCCTTGTGCGGGGGTGAGTATCAACTTTGAATCCCCTCAAATATGGATTGAAGTCGCCTATATATTCCTAATCTAACACATATACCTATCTTTACAGCCCCCTTTGCCCTGTTTAGCGACTGGGACCGTGGCATGATCTACATCTTCCGCTACGGCCTCGAGCTTATCGACCCAACTGCGCCTCTTGGGCACATCAAGCCCTACAACAGCGAGATCCTAGACTGTTGAGATGGTCCGTCTCTTCTCCCCAGTTCCCCTGTATACTATAGCAGTAAAACTAACGTTTAGCTGGATGCAGAATTAATTAGGACTGGGATTGACTGGACTAAAGACGAAGCACAGATCAAAGCATTATTGAGGAGAATATTAGACGCCATTGGTGCTTGGGTTCCGAGGCTCGATGCCATAGTCCCCACTTTCTTCTTCGGAAAATCGACTAAAATGTCACCACAAGTGCTATCTGATGCCGTTAATAGGTTGGCCACGGAATATGTGAACAACTGGCACTATCCCGGACGGCCGCTGCCAGTGCCGTGCGAGCCGGTGCCGCAAAATTTTAGGAGCGATTATGATGAGATAAACGAGCAGGTTCGCGAGGCGATCTCCAGGTTTTATGATAAATGTGAGTCCTTATCCCTCACCCCCGCACATCCCCCCACATCCCCCCACATCCGTGCGAGATGTTATCGGTTTATTCTCCTTAGTCTACCTCGTCGTACGGCACCGGCCTAGCATAACGCCGACTAGCTAACCTCCGGCCATCCCAGACATAATGCTCGATCTAGCACGCTAAACCTCGACTAAAAACGGATCGAGAAAGTGTATAGAAAGCGCTATAGAAAAAGGGATATGTGATATAGAAAAACACTCTAGCCGAAGTAATTTATACACACCAAAAAGACATAAGAAATGGGGGTTCAAAAGGATAATGAATACACTGCTATATGGGCTGAGTTAGGCAGAATAAAAGTAAATGTAATAGGCGTATGATAAAGAATCAGTGGTTCTTACTAGGGAACCAACCTGACCGATGGGTACTGGTATATCATATGGTGACTAACAGTTAAGCTATGTATTCTGATATCTAAATCGTTGAATTATACGACATACGAATATGTGAATTAATGGAATTAGAATAGATGATTATTTATATACGCTGAAAGGGGATGTATATAATAAAGATTCATCCAAGAGTAGTGATGGGTACGAGGCAAGACGAGAAGAGACTTAGACAGGTATTGTCTTTTCTTTTATTTATTTTTTCATTCCATTCCCGAGGTTCTCGAGACTTTGCGGTCACCCCAGAAAATGTCAGAAAATGTCAGATAGTGCGGGTCGGGAGCCTTTTTCTGCAAAACCCTAGCCCTGGTTTGAAAAGTTAGTAATAATGTCAGGTCTAGAGATATCTATCTTATCTCGTCTCCTTGCCCCCAGATCTTGTATAGAGGTGGAGAGTCGGGCGAGAGGGAAGGTATGGAATTCTAACTAAAAGTTCTACATCAATTTGCTAGAAAAGACTGCCAAGCCCCGCCATACCCTCCTTCTCGCCCGACCCTCCTAATATACAACGATATTTACATATACATATAGAAGCACTTTGCTCTACACTTTTCAATACGATATATCCTACTGGGATACGAGGGTACACAGGCATCAGAGCACCGGGAATTAAAGTGCTAAATTAAGATATATATTTAACTCCTAGTTTCTTTCTAGAGTCGTTTCCCATAGTAATTTGATGAGTTTCGACATGTTAGCGCGCCCTAATATTTCAATATTCATTAGTACTGATTCATTCCGGCACATGAGTTTCAAGTAACAATTATGATTCATCCCCCGATTCATTCCCGTAGGCCTTAGAGGCTTTAGGTGTTTGAAAGTCAATTAAAATCTCCGGGAAGGGGGTTTAATTACCTCCAGTCACATAGCGGTCTGAGAGGTGGTAATTGTTTTTTTACTTCTGTCTGGGCCTCCAAAATCGCTAAACCGAATACATCATGATTAGACCTTCCGGGGACGCATCCTGTCACTCGACTGTGTCAAACTTAGGGCTGTTAATTGGGATTAATATTGCGAGCCAGGGAAAATATATCCTCCCTGTAATAATTGTGGCAAGGTCTAGACCACTCTTATATTATGTCATTACTGTTATTTGCCAAGGCTATTATTGTTATAAAAGGGCTAATAATTCCCTCCTGTACTACCAGTACATATCACAAGAATTACTTCCGCTACAATAGTCATTATTTCGGACAAGGGCCCGTTCGGGAACAGGGCAAAACGGAGTCCTGAGGAACCGGAGCTCGAGCGCTAGTAGAAGACAGTGTTAGTTAGGTCACTTGACCCCATCTCCAGTTATCTGTGGTTTAAGCTGTGGATTCAGGGTCAAGGTTAGGGTTAGGGGCCTCTCGGAGAAGCAGTCCCCACACACCCACAGTTCTATCTACGGCCTACTTTTCCTTCTCTGTCAAGTATAGAAGGACTCTAGAACAAACAAACAAGTCGTATGCGAACACCATATGTCACCCGAACACCAAACCCTTTTTCTTCAACGGGGCTCCGCCAAAACGGCGTTATCCCATAAACTGCCGATGCTGACACCCCCCATTTGAGACCAAAAGCCACAACAAGTACGACAGAATTCATTAGCACTAGCCACTTGTTGGCACTTTACGAAGGGATGTCAACGGTTTATGGGATAACCGCTAGAGCTAAAGTAATCCCCTCAGCGGGTGAGGCCCTTTGGTACTTGGGTGCATAGAACCAGGAAATGCAAAGAGGCCTGCTATGTCACTCACATTTTCTGGTTCTTACCCCCATACCCGAGTAATTGTCAAGGCCTGTGGAACTTGAGGTATTGCTGGCTTTTTGCTGAGCCATGGTTTAATTCTTTCTCCCTATGTAAATTCCTGCTAATATTTACTATTACTATTTTTTTCCGCAAGTAGACCGGTTCCCCCATCAGCGGCGCTTCCCTCCAGGCGAGCCTAAACATTGGTGTGTGGCCGGGTTTGGTCATGATCATCACTAAGGGTTAGGGTTGGCCTCGAGGAGACTTGATAATGCTACGAGATTGAGGTTTTTTTTTTTTTGTTTACATCATTAATCGTATCCAGCCCTAAGGCTATGACGATATCGAACCCCCAGAACTACCCCGCCAGCCTCTGGCCGTGCCCAGTAAAGGGAACTCAGCAGGCTAGCAACTTCCACTGCCAGCTACAAAACAAAAACGCAAAGAAAACATCGTCTCATCCTCCTCGACACTAACTAACACGGCGCGCACGCTGTCTCGAGCCTTATCATTCACCGCGCAAGTAACTCCCCGAAACAAAACAAAACTCAACAACATGTAACAATTTCAAACGTCGCTCTTCTTCCCTCCTTTCCATATAAATCTGTCTTATCTACCGCCTTCTGCTGATACCGAAGTAACCGGAACTCAAACTCTGTCGCATCAAATCTAAAATGTCCAATCCGCTCTCTTGTTTCTCCTAATTTTGTCTCGCACGCATACCTCGATATTACCGGCAAAATAAAAAATGCCGTACTGTCACTATGTTTAAACCATGCCCATTCCTTCATCATATATTGTTCCCTTTTATTCTTTTCGTTCTAGGCTGTTATTGCTTGTCTCATGTATACCAATCGGACACTGTCTGATGGTATTGCTGTAACTTCTGTCCACTTGACAGCTAGCGCTGACTTCGGGTGAGAGGGGACCGATGTCTTGCATCTCTCTGGGGGGGGTTGGGTTGTCTGTTGTCTCTGATACGCGCAAGGTCTGGTAGGCACTGGGGCTTGAGGTATCGGTGGCGTTGGTGGCGTCTGTGGCGATGGCGTTGGTGGCGCAGTCTCTTCCTACTATTTTCCGGCTTCCTCCATCTGGTAATCTGACCCGCTTTCCGACCCGTAATATTTCTCCTCTTTCTTTTCTTCTTCTACTTCTTCTTCTTCTTCGATAGGGGCGAGGGGCTCTTTCTCCTCGTCTTTCTCCAAAACAAATTGATTTAAAATAGGTATTACTACCTCGGCTCGTGGTCTCGTCTCTGTGGGCACCTTTGGGGGGGGACCTTGTTGTAGTCTCTTCCAGAGGTCATGAACTTGCCGCTTCAGTTCATTATTTTTCTTCGCTAAACTGCTCACATTTCGCCTCAGTCTCGTAATTTGCTCGATATGCTGGTTTTGCAAATCCGCATGGGTGGCTATGAGTTTCTGGATACTCATGGCTTTGTTTTCTCTCCAGTTAGTTGACTTGTGCGCCTTATTCATTTTTATTCTGTCGCTATAACTCCTGGTGAAGCCTAAGAGTCTTGTAAAAGAGGTTTTCTGATTGGCAGAAAACTCGGAAGAGGGGTATTTCCTGGTGTTGGGGGAAATATGTGTCGACTCCTGATTGGTCGGTTCGTCCTGCACGTTGGTTGTCAAGGGAGAGCTCTCACGAGATTGAGGTTGATTAAGGATACAACCCCAACAACCACTGTGAATAAGACCGATCAGGATTGCTTCTAGGGTAGATTTAGGCGTAGAATCTTAATCTGAAGTCCATTTCCCTCTAATTCCAAAGCCAAGAAATGCGGAGCCAATATCTTAAAGATATTTTATATTAATGCGAAGGCTACCATATCTATTGATACAACCTCAATAATAATCATAGACACACCTGATTAGAGTTGATTCTAGGATACTTTTAGGCGTAGAATCTTAATATAAGGTCAGTATTTTTTGTTTTTCACTTCTCATCCTATTACAGTACAATCTGATATTAGAATTCTTGAAAATGCCTAACACTACCACCACTACTACCCGCTAAATCACCCTCACTATCTCCACTACTGGAACAAAGCCTGTCCTTAACATCTTCCCTATCACTAGTATTTCCGCCTTCTCTTCCCTCCATTGCATAGGCAATTTCTTTGTGTAATTCCTCAAGTTCGCTCCTGATTTTTTGCTCCATTTCAGAATGTTTCTGGGAACTTAACCACCGGGCAGGCAAACTATTCCTCATCTCAAGTTCTACTGCTTTCTTTTTCTTTGCATCTAACTTAATCAACTCCTGAGAGAGTCTTTTAGCCTTCTTTTTCCGCTTTTCCAATTTTACCCGCTTCCGTTCTCTTTCCTTTTCGGTTCGTTCCTTGAAAAAATTTGAAATATCCTTTTTGCTTGTTACCAATAATCCCTCAATAGGGATCATAGTTTTTCGGGTAGGTTCCTTCTCTTTTCTTAACACTTTAATCTCCTCAATAAGCTCCGCTATCTTCTTCTCCCTCGCCTCTAACTCAAGATATGCACCTTCACCACTACTAATCAATTTTTTGACCCACTCCCTACGCTTCCACACCCATGTTGAATTATTGGATAAAGAGTTTAAAAAAACCCGGGAAGCTTCACAATATGTTTGCCGGTCTCGAGGTATACTGAACTCCGTAATTTCATCCAATTCATAACTATCCAGTTCCCGATACCGGATGGTTGAATGGCTTTGAGTATTTGATTGGATACTATTGGAGAGTCGGTCTGAAATATTGTTTGGCGCTGGTATACTTCTGATGACTATGGTAGGATCCAATGGGATCCGTCCGGTATACCAAAATCTGCTTCTGATATTGGCTTCGGTAAATGCTTGGGAACGTGCTTTGACCAGTAACGGGTAAAATGTCCTTTTAGTTACACCTCGCCTCCGTTGTTGAAACCTTTGTCTCAACGCTTTCGCATAAAATTCTTTGTACGGACTAAATATACAGACATCCAAAGGCTGTAATCTATGCGTTGTATCTGGCGGTAAACATAGTGGAATGATTTGATTCTCGATGCAATAATTCATAAATTGCGCATTGACATGAGAGGAGTGGCCATTGTAGATCAACATTCGATAGTCGTTGCTTAAATTGGCCTTCTGAGCAATGAAACTATCTGGGCCGAAATTATGTTCGAAGTAACGCACAGCCATGTTGCTGTCTGTCCAACCGTTGGGGGATGCACCAAAAAGAACATTTTCTCGTACATTCTCGATATTATTGAACCATTCGAAGATTATTTTATCGGATTGATATATAATCATAGGATCGATAGGATTAGTGCCATCGCCACAAATAGTTTCTACTACAGTAACCATTTCATGGTTGCCGTCTTATATTATTAGCTTCATATAAAGTCTTTTTTACTTTCATGCTTACCTTTCTTGGCATATAATTTTCCTTGTTGTCGTGGATGTCTAATAACCTCTAAAACTCTCACGCTCTTTGCATATCCCATTATAAAACCAATTTCGTCCAGATTGTAGGTATGTGTCGGCTCGATTGAATATTTCTCGACTGCGTAATCATACTATTCTCTTTAATATTAAATTAATCTGTAAGGAAATATAAAATGAATCTCACCTTCTCAAAAAAACCATATATAATTTAAACATTATCACCTCTTGCTGCACGGATATAATCTATTTGGTTTACCCAAGTGGTTCGTAGTTCTTGATATCTTTTTTTAAACAGCTCGTACCATCTTTTTCCTAATGATAAGTCTGGATTCCTGCGACGACCAATTGCCTCAGCGATACCTCGCACATCCCATGCAACTGGAGGAAATCTCGTCTTTCCCAGCTCCTCACAACCCATAATAACAGCTCTTTCTTCTTCAGGTGTCAAGCGCTATCCCAACCCCGCTATCTTTCTCTCCTCTAGTAATCGTCTTTCCTTAAGATAGTGCCGAAGTGTTGAAGCTGGAATATCTGTAAGCTTTGCTGCTTCTTCTGCACTGGATGCTTTGTGTTCCGATAGCATTTCAACTGCTTGAGCAAATCTTACTGATCGGGGTACCCCCTCAGGACTGTGTTTTCTTTTCGGGCAAAGCATTTTGTCTAGTTGTTCAAGTTGAAGAAGAAAACTCCTAAGCGAGAACACTACTAAGTTTGGATCATGACCTCATTCTGACTAATCATTGACACATGAAACCTAAACAGGGTTAGGACTCGCTCAGAGGGGTGCGCTCGCTGATGGGGGAACCGGTCTAATTCCTTCCCACTCTCCACCCCAAGTTATGTCACCGCCAATAACACCTCTGATTATTATCACCACCAACTAATGCATAGCATTTCTAACGCCGTACTAGATTTCTAATTGGATTTGCCTGCTCTTGTTTAAAAAGAGCTAAGACTTTGGTGGAAGGGTATTATCCCTTCAGTTGTAAGTATACTGCCATCCCTAAGAAAGCAGAGAAAGATAGAGAGGCTTTGCCAATAGGCTTCGTTATCTCCCGGTGATTCTTAATTACGCTCTATTATGTGGCGGCTGCATTGACATTAAGGATACCACACCACCCACTTGTTCTTATTGGGTGCGCCAGCTGAGAAACTGACATGTCACCTTTGAGGCGCACCGTATTCACATGTCTACATACATACCTCTTTCGTACGCACCGGAACGCAAGCCCGCATGCGCATGTTTGGCGTCAATTGCGGAATGCGCTTACGGCACACCAACAAGAATCCCATGCTTGCTTAGCCGCAGTATGGTTCTCCATCCTGATCCTCTCCCAGCCGATGGCATGCATATTCAACAAGGATCTTCTCCGCAGCTTCGACCCAGTAATTTTTATTTGCCAAACTGCGTCTATTTATTTGGCTCGTATGAAGGAGGTAACTGCTGATCCCTAACAAAAACATTACCTATGAACGCATCAGCACCGAAACAAAGTGGGGTAGTAGTCTCTAGAATCCCCGAATGTGCCATGCGCGTGTCCAATTGCATTAAGGGATATGGATTTTAACCATTTGTCTTCTGTTGTCTCGCCGCTTTGTAAGCGGCGAATAGATCGTCAATTCTCTTTTCCTCCATCCCCGCTTTCTTAGTGTCTTTGCACACTTTTTTATGACCCCCATCCTTCCAATCCCTCATCTGACACTCAACCCCGCAATACCACCACACCCGGCACCCATTACAAAGTTTTAATGTGCCAACTGCCTCCTCAACCTTTCCACATGCTATGGCATCGCATGCCTTTCTCTTTACCACCTCCTCATCTCCAACCAGCCACTCTTTCATTCCAGGGACATTCCAGACTCGCCTGTACATGAAGTAGAAGTCTAGCTGGTTTTTCAGCTTATTCAGGTGAGGCGGGATATCTGGTTCCCCTGGGGAAAATGCCTGGTAGATGTATGGGTTTGCGTGGTAAGCGCGTCGAAGGCAGGTGAGAGAGAATTCATTTGGGCCGTAGATTATGAAGGAGGCGAGAGTGATGGTGTACAGGAGCTCTGGGTGCTTGTTGAACGCTTGCGCTGAACTGGGATCGATGTCAGACTCCTTGTAACGAGTGAGATCTGGAAACTGTCAGCTAATTCCATATTGGGTGTAATGGGGATGCCGGGAGAGGCAAACCTTGAAAGGCAAGATCAGGGTTGTAGTTAGGATGAGAGAAAAGCTCAAATGGAAAGTCACAAGGGATGGGGTTCCAACTACTCAACTACCAGCATGCGAACCAGAAAATGCAAGTGACAGAAACAGGAATGATTAGTAGCAGAGATCATCGTCAGTCCATACATACTCGTTTACCACAAAAAGAACCGGAATATGCAAGCGACCGAAACAGGTACGATTTGTAGGAGAGATCATCGTCAGCCCATACAAACTATCCTTCCCTGAGTAACTGAATTTTCGTGGTAATCGAGTAGACAGCTTTCTCCTCTACTGGAACAACCCCCTCACTAGTGGAACAGATATCAATTGGTTGATGTTTGGTTAGGGCCTGTTTGGAGGAACGCTAGTGCGGCAACCGCAATCCTCGCTTATTGTACTTTGAGCGAGGGAGGTCACACTCTGCCCAAATCATGGTTTGGCGAACCAAACAGCCTATTCTTTCACTACTCGCCATCATCCTTTATTCAGCCAACCTTCCTTCATCTATCTAGGCTTTAGGTACGCCACTATCCTTTATCTAGAATATCTAACTGACCTTTATCTAGGCTTTGGGTATGGCATCCCCCTAATCTCAACAGAAACGAAACGAAACGAAAGCTGCTGCTGCCCTGCCTGCTAGTGGTACTATCTGCTAGTCCTATTGCTGGTTCTATTTACCTACTGGTCCTACTTACTGCCGGTCTTCACAAATGGTGCAGCTCTTTTGTGATAGAGTACTAACTAAGATTACAAGGAGGACAGATGAAGATGTTGACAAAGACAAGATCGGAGGATACAGCCAAGAATAACTGAGGAACTAGGCAGTGGCCAAGTCGAAGATCAAAGAGACGGTAAGAAAAGTAAGGACCGTACGTAAACGGGGAGGCGGACATCAGCAAGACTTCCTTTGTCTCCTGATGTCTCCTGAGCCTCATGAGACTCAAAAAATATCCAAGAGCCTCAGGAGACTCTCAGGAGACCCAGGAGACAGTTGGGAGACTGCATTCACAAGTAGTAGTTTGCTGATGGAACTATAAGATCCCTTAAGCGAGTCATGAGGAAGAACTACATCAGCAAGATTTCAATTGTCTCCTGAGGTCTCCTGAGCCTCAGGAGACTCAAAAAATATCCAGGAGCCTCAAGAGACTCTCAGGAGACCCGGGAGACTGTTGGGAGACTGCATACACAAATAGTAGTTTGCTGATGTATAGAAATTGGGTTAGTAGGCAACCTTCGAGTAGAATATGAGGAGCAAGGGCCATGGATAGAATATGAATATATTCTTATATACGAGAAGACAGGAAAACAACATCAGCAAGACTTCATTGGTCTCCTGAGGTCTCCTGAGCCTCAGGAGACTCAAAAAATATCCAGGAGCCTCAGGAAACTTGCAGGAGACCCGGGAGACTGTTGGGAGACTACATACACAAGTAGTAGTTTGCTGATGAAGACGAAGAGAAAAAAACGAAAAAACTAAAGAAGACAGCTCCACTAGCTATTTAATAGCATCCTTCGTCAGTCTATTCTTACTCATTCATCAGCCCATAGAACCCATAAAACATCAGCAAGGCTTCATTTGTGTCCTGATGTCTCCTGAGCCTCCTGGAAGTCAAAGAATATCCAGGAATCTCAGGAGACTTTCAGGAGACCCAGGAGAGAGTTGGGAGACTCCAGACGCAAATGATAGTTTGCTGATGAAACCTAGTACTACCACACCTCGTATTCCTCTCCACCATCTTTTACATTAGCAAACTACTACTTGTATCTACAGTCTCCCAACTGTCTCCTGGGTCTCCTGAGAGTCCCCTGAGACTCCTGAATATCTTTTGAGTTGTCCCGGCGTCTTGGCAGTTAGTCCGATAGCTCGGAACTGGAAGGATAAGTAGGGATCGGTAGAAGGAGTACGGATCGGTGAGATCTCGATTGGGTAGTAGGAGTGTTGATGTCATTTCTTTCTTTGAGGATCGGTTGCAGAATGGATTGGTAATGAGGGTGGTGGAAATTAGTGAGGGGGAATACGAGGTGTGGTGATACCGGGTTTCTATGTGATTCCATGGCTGATGTAAGAATGTCTTGGTGGGGTGGTGGAAGGAAGTGTTAAATAGCGGGTTGAGGGGTTTCCTTTAGTTCTTTTCTTTCTTTCTTCTCTGTCTCGTCTTCCTGTCTTCTCGTATATAGGAATATAACTATTTCCTATCCATAGTCCTCGCTTTCTTTCTCCGCTCGAAGGTTGCCTACTACTGCGACCTCTATTGATCTCCTCTTGCCTGACCTCGGGTCCCTCTTCGTTCTGACTGTGGCTGCTGCCTGCGATCCTCGCTTCCCCTGTCCCTTCCTGGGAACCTCATAGTCCTGACTCTGCCGATTATCTACGGTCCCCGCTTCCCTTGCTCGGCCCTAGGTCTCTCCCTTGGTCGTTGCCTTCTGTTTCGTTTGCCTCAGCTGTGTCCCTCGCGCTACTCTTCGTCGTCATCTTTATCTGGTCCCGAGAAGTCTTGGCACTCCGTCACATGAGTCTAATGAGGCTCAGGAAACATCAGAAGACAAATGAAGTCTTGCTGATATAAAATTCTATTACCAATACCTCTTGCAACTGAACCTAATAGAAAGAAATGACGACAACTTCACACTACTCCATTCCCTCCTCACTTATCATAATTCTTTCAACCGCAATGGCGTTACTGCTACCGAACCATCAGGACCGATACCATGACGCTGGGACATCTTTCCACTATTCAAGTTGGTGCTGCCCGCTAGTGCTGTCCGCTATTGCTGCCATATCCACTGTTATTGCTGTATCCACTGCTGCTATTATATCCACTGCTGCTACTGTATCATTGCTATTATGTCCTCTCCTTTTATATCAGAAATCCTAGGAAAATTGAATGAAGATGCTCATAACCGAGTTGTGATTTAGACGGCTTGGACGACTTGGAAAACTTGGCGTTTTTTGTTGAAGGAGCATATAGTATCACAGTTTTAATGCCGTTGATAAAAACATCTTTTCATACATCAAAACTGTCTGTCGAGGAATGGACCCGGAAGGTTTTGGATTCCAGTAATTCTCAAATAATAAAACAGGAACTGAGGATGGGAAAGCCAGTGTTTGTGTCACAGAGTAATTAAGACTACATCAGCAAACTACTACTTGTGTATGCAGTCTCCCAACAGCCTCCCGGTTCTCCTGAGAGTCTCTTGAGACTCCTGGATATTTTTTGAGTCTCCTGAGACTCAGGAGACATCAGGAGACAAATGAAGTCTTGCTGATGGCCACAGAACTTTAAAGAGCTAATCATTCTTTGGCACGTATCTTTACGGAATGTGGTGAAATAGATTTTTGGAGTGTTGAAACGTCGCTTTTCAATAATTAAGATACAGTCTGAGTACCTGTTTGAAACCAAAGTGCATTTAGTTAAAACCTTATGTTGCCTTCACAACTTTATTAAAATACACAGAGGAATTGATAATTATTTCAATGAACCAAGCATGTATTATATTTATATTGAAAAAAACAATACCTGTCAACAAACAGAAAAAGGAAATATCATTCAGATTGTATCTAGATCTAACTGGGAGGCTGCAAAGAAAATGAGAAATAAATTAGCAGAAAGCATGTGGCAGGACTATGTGAAATATCAAAGGAGAGAATTGGGTACATAGAGTCTTTTGAAGCCATTTCAAGTGCAGCTGCTTTTGAAAACAATAAAAAAAATACAGTCTGTTTTTTGTCTTGTCTCATAAGCTCGCATACACCTATTTATTCATCTTCGTTGAGTTCACCTTCTTTGTACATAAGCCCTATTATTTTTAACGCTTGTTCGAATTTTGTAATAGTTGGTGGTGACTGAATATGTTTTGACAACCAAAATGCTTCAGCTAATTCGTGAATTCCTTCTACTGCTGCATGTGTTGGCATTCTTGGTTTTTTGATCGTAATCTTTAGCGTATGGATCTTTGATGTAGGAGTAGAACCATTAAAATTGCTTTCAATCATTTGTTGTTATTGCTGTCGATTGGTCTATTCAAGCCAAAGTCAATTTGGATCGATACAGACGTACTATCTGAATCAAATTCAAAATCAGATAGTCCTGTATTCATCAACAAGCTTTACCAAGTATGACTAGAGTCTTCTGACAGTCTCCTGAGTTTCCTGAGACCTCTATAATCTCCTAAAGCTTGCAGAGTCTTGCTGATGTTGTGGGTAGAACCAATTGTATCAATCATTTTTTGCTCTTGGGAAACTGACTGATCAAGACTCAAAATAGTAGCAGAAGCAGCGTTTCCTGTTATGGGAGTCTTTGGAATTATTTCGTATAAAAGCTCGTAATGTAGAAATGTTTTATAATGAAACTGTTTTGCTTCCTTATGTGACTAAAGACTCCTATTAGACAAGTATTTTTTATTAATTTGTATGATTTGACTAGTACCTGTATATACACCTCCCAACATCAGCAAGACTTCATTTGTCTCCTGATGTCTCCTGGGCCTCAGGAGACTCAAAAAATATCCAAGAGCCTCAGGAGATTCTCAGGAGACCTGTATCACGGAGGCGAGGCGAGGTATAGTCGAACGAGGACGAAGAGTGCCAAGGTACACAACCGAGGCGGGACGAGGCGAAGCGAAGTAGGTGCGACTGGTCGGTCCCACACTTTGGAGCGAAACAGGGACGAGGCACAAGAGGTGAGCACGAGGCTCCGAAGAGACTATGAAAGTCCTAAAGTATTGTATTGACTAAAAGGACAAGAAGGTTGCGTGAAGAGAAAAGGAGAAGGAGAGAAATCCTACAAGCGAGGGAACAAGTTCCCTATATATAGATCAGAAATCCCTTCGCTGACTCATCCATAGAACCCCATAGAAACCCGAGCACACCCTCCTATTATCAATACATGCATAACCCTGACTCATACAATCCCCGCAACCGAAACCCATAGAATCCAACCGAACCTCTTGACTAATCCCTCTTCCCTCAACCTGACTCAATGCGATCTACGCCGTGATAACCCGAGAGACTGTTGGGAGACTGCATACACAAGTAGTAGTTTGCTGATGAAAGCGAGGATCGTAGGTAGCAGCAGTATCAGCAAGACTTCATTTGTCTCCTGAGGTCTTCTGAGTCTCAGGAGACTCAAAAAATATCCAGAAGCCTCAAGAGACTCTCAGGAGACCCGGGAGACTGTTGGGAGACTGCATATATAAGTAGTAGTTTGCTGATGAGGGACGAGGCTATAGGGGCCGTGGAGCTAGGCAAGAGGGGAACTATAGAGGTCGCAGTAGTAGGCAACCTTCGAACAGAGCAAGAAAAGCGAGGACTATAGATAGAATATAATAATATTCCTATGTACGAGAAGACACAAAGACGAGACAGAGAGGAAAGAAAGAAAGAAACTAAAGAAAACTGCTCCACCCGCTATTTAACACCTCCCTCAATCAGTCCGCCAAGACTCTTACATCAGCCTATAGACCCTCATCAAAACTCAGTATCACCACCCATTGTATTTCTCCACACCCTCTGCCATAATCCTATTACCAATCCATCCTCCAACCGAACCTCAGAGAAAGAAATGACGACAACCTCACACCACTTTCAACCGCCTTTGCTTCCCATAATTCCTTCTATCATACTGATTGCTAGTATTGTCGAACAGTCGGGCTGAGTGCCAAGACGTCGGGACATTTTGCAAGACGTTTAATTGCTTCTTCAAAACACTAGCCCGAGATTTGATTTGATCTTTTTCAAACAGTCGTTCAAACTTTGTGTTAAAATCAGATGTAATCTGAATCCATGCCTCTTTTTTGAATCTGTTGTCCGCTTGTTTTCCAGCCTTGATTTGTTTTATTAGGAGCCTCAATAGTAGTAGGTCTTTCATGTTGTCCCAAATAGCTTTCGGTTTAGATGCCATAATAGGCGAAACTGTTAATGATTTTACGGTAATTTTGATTTACGGATGGTTGTGTTGGTAAACAGTGGAGGGAAGCATGGTTTTCAGAATACAATTGTGTTGCAGTTCCACTTTTTCTAAATTGTACGAATCATGGTTGCGGACCTATCCAAAACTCGAACCAAATATCAAGAACTTTTACAGATTATAATATGGTCCGGAACCAGAATTTGACCCGTTGCCACCGTAATTTGGGTGGCTTCCAAACAGACCTTTAGTAAAGCCAGTTAAAGAGGCTGGTTACAACAACGATATTTCTCTATTTAGATTTAGTTGTCTCGCTGAGGGGGGTGTTCTGGTGGAGGGGGAAGGCGTCTATTATCCTTGTCCTGAGTAATTGGTTTTTATGTTGGTAGACGGGTAGTAGCCGCTGGTCAAAGCTCAGAGGATTCAGCCACTGAGAGGTGCAGAACCTTCGGTAGAATAGTCTATATCCGGAGCACTATTGGCCCCAACTTCTAACGTCAACTCCTCAACCACCACAACCACTAAATGATTTTTGTATCTAACCCTTCGTCTGTCAGTTAATTGCTGCCAGGTTTGAGATATCTGATCCTGCCAAACGAAGACCTAGTTTGTTAGTGTGTCAGGCGTAAGCCACACCCGAATTGATTTTCTTGGCGGAATTTGGCAGCTTTAACAGATGAAGGGATAGAATGACTCTTCTGCTTCTTATTTACAGTTCTATAGAGAGGTAATTAATTTAGGTGTTGTGGTTAAGGTGTAGTTCAGCTTTAAGGTTGGTACATTTTTGGTGTTGGGCCTATTGAATGTCGCCTCTATTTATTGCCTGTTTGGGTAACTTCCGGTGGAATATTACCTAATCGGGAGTGGTTCTACTATATTTGTCTTCTTAAACTAATTCCCTAAATAAGTAATTTATTATACTAACAATCATCAAACTGAATGTCGCGGACAATAGGCTTCCCCAACTGTATGTACTCGGGTGTGTGGGTGATGAGTAAATGTTGTAGGGATGCGTGTGTTTGTGTAATTAAGTATGTACCACTCCCCCCGCCTTCCATCCATGGAGAATCGCCTTGGCCATAAAAATATTGGCACCTGCATTTTCAAGGTTCTTATGATGGATAGCGAGTAGGCAGTGGCCGCGGTTACAACGGCGGTGGAAGCTTTCCCGTGGATATTCTGAAGCCTTGAAATTACAGGTCTTGCATAGAAATGGCTCACAACACCTCTGTAGGCGCCCCTGGGGATCTACGGACCACATTTGAACGCCTACAAACCTTCAAAAATATCTACGGGAAGGCTTCTAGTGGGTGTCTAGAGTCCAGAGTTACCCCACACCCGTAGTATTTACATAATTGACATAAACCCTTTATCGCAGCTTCCATTCATAACTCCGGCTCCCTGATCCAGCCGCAGTTTGTGAGACAAAAAAACATGACGTATGCTCCACTCCGCGGTTCGCTAGAAGAGTCTACTCCACAGAGGAATCATTTTTGTATGGGAATTAGACCGTTATGGGAGTAAATCCCCCAATTTCTATCGCTCGGGCGGATGACTTTTGTCAAATTCGCGACTTCCCTCTTTCAGCTATCACTAGCCTTCTATGGTAATTGTTGTGAATTTGTGATTGGCTCTGTTGTTCTTAGCAACTGGAAAAAAGTCCTTACACTAAGGGCGCACGGTCCAGGTCGCGAATTTGACAAGTTTCATCCGCCCAGGCGATAGACTGATGGGCTGCAAACGCCAAGGTTTACGCACCTGCCCTCCATAGCTTCTCGAGCCATACCTCGCACATGTGATTTGCCGATCGGTTTGTTTGTTGGTTGGTTGCCTGAAAATATGTATAGCCGGAGGGGGGTAATGATCACCTACATTCCGCCCACCCTTATAGCTAGCTATGTATATATAGGAAATACTATCGTTGTCTCCGTCCGTTTCTCCTCACCTCTCTTCCCTCCACAATAGCTAGCTCGCACAATTAACTGCAATGGATGACTACGGCACCAACTATGAGTGGGAGGGTGAAAGTGATGCGGCAGATCCAATAGACGAAAACGATTTCTTGCTTGAACTTGAGCGACAGGCCCAGATGGAACCTGATATGGACGAAGACGAAATCTATATGGACCGACTGATGGGTGGCAGCATTGGACCGTGGAAGATATCTTTATCAGAACAGGCTTTGAAGGACCTCAAGAAGTCGAGGAAGGAAGGTATGCATCCATCCCTACTCTCTTCCTAAATTCCTTACTTCCTTCCCTCCTTCCATCTATCATAGCCATAGCTGAAAGAACAGGTAACCACCTTCACATACTTAAAAAGTTACAATCCCTGGCTAGTGGAGACTGGACTGGGCGGTCTGTAGCGAGACCGTACCCCACATACGGGCGACACTTCCGCGTGCGGTTGTTCCAGGCCCTGTATGGTGGTAATGGGCGAATTCTATGGCAGGTGGCCGTTGGGTATGATGAAATGTGGGGCAGGGATAGTCAGATTGTTAGAGGTATGCATGGTGTTCCATCATGATCGATTTTGTATACAGAAAATTCGTTTAAAGCTGACGGTGGCCAACGGTATTCAGTGTGGAGAATCGGTGATGATAAGAAGGTACATATGATCCTGAATCTCCTGTGGTGGTATATATCTACTCATATAATTAATGATATATATCTATGGTGAACGCATAGATCCGGGCGTCACTCGGCGCTGTAGAACGCTGGCAAAAAGCTCTTTCTTCTACACGGGTCGACCGCTGCAAGAAAATCCTTAACGATATGGTTGATGGCTTGAAGCTCCCAGAGGAGTTCAAATCCAGCTCAGAGGAGGAAAACAGAGGGGATGACGGACAAGGGAACAGTGGAGGTCCGCCTGAGCAAGAGCGTATGGCACAGGATATGCTGATTTCAGGTTTGTTACTTCTGCCACCAGATATATATAACTACTCTCTGGGAACCTGCTGAGAATGATCGATTGGTCCAATAAATAAATAGAAAGATTTTATACTCTCACGGTCAACATATTTATAAATATTATTCGCGGGAATGAGAACTCGGATTTCCCACTTGATGTCACTGGCCCCGAGGCTGAAATCATCAAGCACAAGAACGCGACATTCATCCTTGGCCGCAGCGGTACCGGGAAGACTTCGTGCCTATTATATAAGCTTATGTGTCGCTATCTGGCGCGTAATGCTCTGACGCCGGAAGAGCCAATAAGACAGGTATTTCTCCCACCGACTATCTATCCATGTTGGCGCGGTGTTTGGCGGCGACTGACTTGTGGTGTATCTCCACATATATATAGTTACTCCTAACACGCTCTGAGCCACTTGCACGAAAGCTGCAAAGTGACGTGAAGCTCCTCATTAGTTCGCAACTTATGCGTCAGGACGATCACCATTACGGTTATGGCGACGTTATTACTGGGGAAGGAGACGGCATCTCCGGCCGGGTCAGCATAGATATGGGCGCTGATACAACAGAAGATCTTCTCTCCCTACGCACCAACGACTTTCCGTTTGTGTGTACGTTTGACCACTTCCTACAAAGGATTGAGAATACGATAGCGTACCCCCCCTCTTTCCCCGGAATGGAATGAGTAGCTGGCTTAGTGCCATGCCTGGTACGATGATAAATTAATGCGAATATGTACAGGGCTTATGACCGAAAAAGCGCCTCTTCCCGACGTCCTATTGACTATACCATTTTCCGCTTGCAGTACTGGCCACGCTTCCACCCCGGATTCAAGCGCCACCTCCACGCAGATATGGTCTTCACCGAAATCATGAGTGTAATCAAAGGTGGCATTAAGCCACTATCCAGGGATGAATATATTGACACAAGTGTTAGGGTCGCACCGAATTTCACCTCGGAGCAGGATCGCCAGGCGGTGTACACCCTTTTTGAGCACTACGAGAAGAGGAAGAGAGCGCAGGGCGGCCAGGACGGGATTGATAGGGTACGGAGGGTGTTGGAAGAGGTGTGGAAGATACCGGTGGGGATGTTTGCGGAGGTCTATGTTGATGGTGAGCATGAGTCTGTTATTAGCTTCATGTTATTTCCGCCATTTTCAGGGTATCCAGAGATGGCAGAGCTTATTTTGGCAAATATATATGCAGAGGTCCAAGATCAGCGCCCACTCGAAATCCTCCTGCTCTTGAAATTAGTCCAGAACCCGCGCGGAATCCACTTTGGTGCGTACAATCACAATACAGTTTCCCTGTCCCTCTCCCTCTCTCGCTGGGATATCCTGTTAACTAAACCCATGCATAGCCGGCGACAGCGCCCAATGCATCTCGCAAGATAGCGCCTTCCGCTTTGCCAATCTCAAAGCCCTATTTTACAACACATTTTCGGGTCATCCCCTCACCGCCATCGATCCCACTGTGGCAAAAGCAACACGCTTCGATCTCTCGGAGAACTTTCGCTCGCATCAAGGGATACTGAGCCTTGCGTCGTGGGTGATGGATAAGCTATGGAGGGGATTCCCGGACCTGGTGGATAAGCTTGCCCCAGAGATCGGCACGCATATGGGGCCAAAGCCTGTCATTATTAGTATGTCATATCACACGCCCCTCAATCTGTAGGTTTTGTGCATAGCTAAAACAAAGCAAGTCGGTCCTTCTCTGGTCTCGTTCCTGCGTGTTGCCGCGGAGCCCACGACCCAGGACCAGGTCAGCACGCAACAAATCATCATCGTTCGTGACCGCACCGTTCAGGCAGAGCTTGAACCCCAGCTCTCAAGAGGGGGTATCGTATTCACTGTTCTGGAAAGTAAGGGGATGGAGTACGATGATGTGTTTCTGTATGAGTTTTTCAGTCGCAGCCCGTGTCTCGGTGGGTTCAAGAGTATGATGGAGGGAGGTTCCTGGGAGGGGTATGCGGCAAGCCATGCGGTATGTTTAGATCTTCATTCAGGAGTGCTATCGTTTGACCTCTTATTTCATGAATTGATAGCTGACGGATTGACGGAGCGGGTGAGATTTGAGGACTCATAGAATATGTGTAATGAATTGAAGGTGTGTTCGAATAAATCTGGCTATCATTAGCCTGGCAATGGACGTGTATAATACAATTCGGGGCTAACGGCGTCTCTAACTGCAACTGTGTAGAACCTTTATGTTGCAGTCACTCGCCCGCGCAGCCGGCTATTTATTCTGGAGAGCAATCCCCGCTTGATTCCGGAGCTACTGACGGCGCATGTCCGGGTGCCGCTCGTTGTCGTGAAGCGTTTCAATAATGCGGACTCGGGGACTAGTGAAACCCTCCACCCGGTACGCCCCACCAACACGACCACCGTCAAGAAATGGATCGAAACCGGGAATCAGTGCATGGAGCGGAGAATCTTTAAGCAGGCCCTCCGCTGCTTTGAGAATGCCGGGGACCAGTTCAAGATCAAGTGGGCCACCGCCAGCCAGTCTGAGGAAAGGGGGAAGGAATGTAGCGCAAGAGGAGAGGTTTTGGAGACCCAGCGCCACTTCAAGCAGGCTAGTGACCTTTTTCTGGAGCTGGGAATGAAGGAGAGGGCTGCGGCTTGTCTAGAGGCAAGAGGGGACTTCGTAATAGCAGCCGGTAAGTTATATATCACTATCGCTGAATTTACCCGTTATTGTTCCGGGCTGACCGTAGTTACAGAGCTCTTCCGGGCGGCGGGGCGGTACGAGAAGGCGGCAAGACTATACAAGATGGCAGGACAGCATTCCCTTGCGGCGGATGAGTACCTTGAATGCGGGAAATTACATATGGCACTACTGGCCCTCTCCGAAGGGAAACTGTACGAGAGACTGATTTCCGAATTTCATAGGTACGCAGGATCAGTCCCAGATATATGGGGTGGTCGATTGAGTAGATGAAGATTAACATGACTAACACCTGCAGCCATCGTGATGAAATCCCGGACAATGACCGACTTATCTATGCATGGGCATGCAACAGGGGTGTACGGCAGAAAGGCACAGCCAGGCTGGATCTCCAATCCAGGGCATTATCCATGTTCACCTCCGACGATGAGAAGGAGACGTTCCTCAAAGAGTTCCTCAAAGAGTTGAGCCGGAGCAGGGAGCTCGTCGAGTTCTATGTTTGCCGCGGACGCATCAAAGAGGCGCTCTTGCACGCTGCTTCGAGCGATGACTTTGATGATGTATTGGCGGTCATGATTGAGCGCGGGCGGGAGTACATCGAGGGTGTTGTGAGGAAGGAGTTTGAAAGTGAGGACATGCGCCTGGAGGATGTCTTCATCTACACTCAGACAAAGAGGCTAGTTGCCAACATGTCCGGAGAGAGCAATAACCTTTCACTGCACTATAATGGACAGCATGCGGGAACCGAGTGGAGTCAGAGGTGGCAGGTGTTAGAAGCTCTGGCGGGCGAGTACATCACATCGGGGGTGGAGCTGGATAGACAGCGCATCGAGGTGGAATGGATCAAGGAGTATCTGGATACTATCGTGAGAAGAGGGCCCCCCAACCTGCTTCCTTTTAATTGTAACTTACCAGTAATTAGGTTTCCACCAATATCAAATACTTCCTAAAGGTGGCCAAAGATCAGGCGGCCATGCCCCATGCCTACCTCCATGGTCTTGCACAAAGAATAGACAAGATCTCTAGGTTTATAAACGAGAAGGAGACCTCGACATCCACAAAAGACGAACATGATTGTACTCCGCAGGCCATGCTTCTTGCTCTTGGGGTGATGCACATACCAGGTGAGGTCAAGCCTTACAAGGTGCTAAGATGGTCACATTTATATTCCGTGAAGGACAGCAGTGACTTCGACCACAAATCAATGGCCAAAAAGATTGTTGATTACCTTACAAAGCGGTTGGAAGCTGCTAGTCCCCTGGTTGAGGGAAGGGTGAAGGGGCTGTGGAAGGAATATTCGGGGTTAGAGACAGGGTGCGCCGCATGTAAAACAAGAGGTCCGCCAAACACGTGCCCTTCATGATATTCTTTGAAGGGGTGGCTGATGCGATATCTAACTGTGTGTATGTATAGTGCAATGGGGCGAGCCTCACGTAGAAGGGCAAAGCACAGGGTGCTCTCATAATTTCATTACACAGAGGTCCATACAGGTTATGATCCCCGAAGGGCACCTGCACCAATCCCATTCCTTCTCCCCTCCATTTGGAGAAAGACCAAGGGTGACCGATTTTTGTGCTCCCTGGCAGCTGACACAAGCAGTAGGAAATCATCGGCTTTCGCTCATCCTGTGCTGCCTTAGCTACTAAATACAGGAAGTTACGGGGTACTGTTAAGACCCCCAGTTACATAACACATCTACAAGGTACTCCCTCCTCCGCACGCACACAAACAAGCTTATATATTTTATCCAGCCATGCTCACAATTCATGTGTACAGGCTACTGGCTCGATACCCTTCTCAACAGGCTGACATACCACTCCGCATGCTTTCAGAGCGCCGAATCTATCATCAGCCTGCGCAGCTGGTTTGGTAGAAAGGAGGCCGACATTCTCCTCAGCGAGCTTCGAGGGCGCTTGCGAGAGCGCTGGGAGTCGTGGGAGGCTCCGGAACCCGGGGAGGCTAAGGGATCCGGGGAGGCTAAGGGATCCGGGGAGGCTAAGGGATCCGGGGAGGCTAAGGGATCCGGGGAGGCTAAGGGATCCGGGGAGGCTAAGGGATCCAGGGAGGACTTTATTACACACTTGTTAGAAAACTATCAGTTAGGCGTAGAATTGAGTATGTTCTTGTCTTCCAGTGCCCCGTGCTTAGAACTAACCCAGTAATAGACTTGAGACGGAATAGTCTTGAAGACCTGATAAATGCCAGCCGGAACAAAATTGAGAGATATTATGCTAAGAAAAAGGAGGACGCCGAGAAACAGGACGCCGAGAAAAAGGACGCCGGGGAAAAGCACGCCGAGAAACAGGACACCGAGAAAAAGGACGCTGGGGGGCAGGACGCCGAGAAACAGGACGCCGAGAAAAAGGACGCTGGGGGGCAGGACGCCGAGAAACAGGACGCCGAGAAAAAGGACGCCGGGGGAAAGGACGCTGAGAAACAGGACGCCGAGAAAAAGGACGCTGGGGGGCAGGACGCCGAGAAACAGGACGCCGAGAAAAAGGACGCCGGGGGAAAGGACGCCGAGAAACAGGACGCCGAGAAAAAGGACGCTGGGGGGCAGGACGCCGAGAAACAGGACGCCGAGAAAAAGGACGCCGGGGAAAAGCACGCCGAGAAACAGGACACCGAGAAAAAGGACGCCGGGAAAAAGGACGCCGAGAAACAGGACACCGAGAAAAGGGGCGCCGGGAAAAAGGGCGCTGAGAAAAGGGACGCCGGGGAAAAGGTCGCCGTGAAACAGGACGCTGAGAAACAGGAGGCCGAAAAAAAGGGTGCCGGCGGTAGCGGGCGGACCAAGGAACAGCAAGAGGAGGTGCAGCCAAGCGTAGAAGCAGACATCATATTCAAGGCTTTGGGGCAGTATCGGACATTGCACGAGTGGGACCGACCATCTGAGTGCTCAATAGAGACCCTGGTATGTACCAAATAGTCTATCCCTCGATCCAGCGGACATGCGTTGTACCTAATAGTTTATACCCATCCGATTATAGCTCGGCGAGATCGATAGCCTCCTCCTCACCCTGCGTGATATACTGCAGACTACAGCGTGCTTGACTTTCTCTCACCCCTCGGTAATATCCATCTTTGAAAGCATCATGACACCCCTCCTATTCGCCTCACACCGCACAAATATTGTGATTCCCACGTCGTGGACACACCTCTACCTTCCACTTTGGGCGCCAAGACTTAGAGGCTGTACCGACAACGAGATGGACTGCTCCCGGTGCACAATTTCCCGGACGATGAGTCTTTTCTACAAGTGGGTAATTGAGAGCAATAAGAATACGCCGCAGGATCGGGCCTTACAGAGGCGGTGCATGGATCTGTGCTTTGTCGCTCTTGTAAACTTTGGGACAATACCGAGGTGTCAGAGACTATGGTCGAGGACGCAGAAGGTAGACATTTTATATCCCCTCTAGAAGGTAGTCGTCTAATCAATCCTCCAGATCCTCATAAACACAAACACCCCTGATAGGTGGCAAGATGTACAACGCCACGAGCTGATCGAGGAGCTCTATGAGGCTTTCGAACTCTACAATGGCGCCGACACACTCACGCTCTATGTACGCGAGGAACCCCTGGGCGGGCCCTCCGCCTCTCCCTCCTCGCCACACGCCAAACATTGCCCCCGCGGCTATGTTGCCCACCGCCTCGTCCCGGCACTCTCTATAGCCCTAAAACCAGGGGAGAGAAGGCAAAGCCTGTAAGTGGAGAAAGGAAAGGGAGGAGGCAATTGACGCCCCCGGAATTATCAGAGGACGAGTTTGAGAAGGACACGACTGAAGGACGAGGTGGAGGAGGAGAGCAATGTCAGCCCGACAGCGAGCCGAAAGAAGAAGCGCAACGCAAACAAGAAGGACAGGCGAGGCAAGAGATAGGGGGGGAGGGGTTATGTATGTAGCTACAAATACATGTGTCGACCTTTGTAGTCGTATTGGAAAAATCTTATGGTAGCGTATATATGAAGAACAGTACTCAGTCCACTTGATCTATATGTATACGGGTAGAATGCTTGTTTTAGGGTGTAATGCCTAGACACTTGCGGAAGGGTAGACATCTGGTTCCTCATGGTGGGTTTTGTAACACAATCTTGAATTGTGTTTAACAGAGCAACGTATCATAGGAACTATTAATAACCCACCCCTAAAGTGAAAGGGAAATCTGTGCAGCCAAGAATCCGCTCGAGATACATGAAAGGTACTGATGAAGAGGGTATAGAGAGAGGCCTTGGGGCTGCTCCCTGGGGAGTAATTGTGGACTGAATATTCCATACTGTGTACCTTTGTCAACGTCACATGTTAGCTGCAATGGCAGACTCAGGCTTAGTTATACAGATACATGAATCCTTTTTGGAGTTGTAGTTTGGGTACCACTGTCCGGGCGTTCGACTACTCGCAGATAGTATCAATAGTAGCATGAGAGGTGTGCATTAGTGATGCTCTGTGAGGGCTGGGTTGACGTGATTATGTCATAAATTTTTCTATGTGATTCTAGTGTTGTTGCAGTTGCTATGGAGATTAGATGTCGGTTATTCAGTGGTATAAGCCATAACTGTTTCTATGAGATTCCGTTATGCGAAGTATGGGTTATGTGCGACCGGGGATGGATGGCTATAATTATGGCACCTGTAGTCACTCTTTGATAGCCTCGTGCGCACCTATCGATTTATATCTCTCCTCACTAAAACTGAGCTACGTAGCTCTATCACGGCGTACCAGAGACTACAGCAGAAGAAAGGATATTGTGGAATGGGTTTTGAAGGTTTGGGCTTCTCTTTTGGATTTGGGTTTCTATGGGATTCCGTTACACAGAGTATGAGATATTTCTGGACAGGGGTGTGGACAGTATATATACCCAACTATGGGTCTCTCCTTTGTCTTTTCTCCTCTTTCCTTTCTTACGCAACCTTCTTGTTATTCATTCTACTCACTGGGTTTCCCATTTCGTATCCTTAGTCTCTGGTTCCTGTTTTTCATGTTATGCCAATGTGTATCTTTGAATATACTTTAGTCGATATACTCTCTTCAGTTTTACCTTGTGATCTCCAGCAAGCATTGCTTCGTTTCGCCGTAGGTTCTGTTCCTGTCTTCGCTTAGCAATAGTCTCTATCTTTGTCTTGCTTCACTTCGCCTTTGCCATGCCCTGTCTTCATTAGCAAACTAATACTTGTGTATGCAGTCTCCATCAGCAAGACTTGATTTGTCTCCTGATGTCTCCTGAGCCTCAGGAGACTCAAAAAATATCCAGGAGTCTCAGGAGATTCTCAGGAGACCCGGGAGACTGTTGGGAGACTGCATACACAAGTAGTAGTTTGCTGATGTCCCTTCTCACATACTCTCCTGAATTCTTTCAAAACCAAAGTGTTATTTTTAAGCTCGGTTTTCTTATTAAACAAAATTCAATTACAATTTGGAACTCACTACCCACCTACAGACTTACGGAGACGGGTCAAAGGCGAGAGTAAAGTTAGTCAAAGAACACAACCGAGACAAACAAGACGGGTCAAAGTGGAGCTAAGTGAGGCAAAGATGAAGGGTAAAGATTGAGACACAAGGACGATGAACGAAGTGAAATCTATAGTGGTTCTTCTGTTGCCTGGAGGAAAGAAAGAACATTTTCACGATCACTAAGAGTTCTAAATTATATATTGACCAAAAGGACAACATACATCAGCAAGACTTTACAAGTCTCAGGAGATTACAGGGGTCTCAGGAGACTCAGGAGACTGTCAGTAGACTCAGGAAACTCCAGTCCATGAGCAAACTAATACTTGTGAATGCAGTATCCCAACAGTCTCCTAGGTCTCCTGAGAGTCTCCTGAGACTCCTGGATATTTTTTGAGTCTCCTGAGGCTCAGGATACATCAGGAGATAAATGAAGTCTTGCTGATGTAGTTGTGTAAAGAAGAAAGAAGAAGAAGAAAAGTCATACAAGCGAGAAAAAGCGCTCCCTATATATAGTCCCAGAATCACTTTGCTGACTCATCATATAGAAATCCGTTGAATATGCCCAGAACACGCTATTAGAAATATATGTATATCGTTAACTCATAGAACCCCTGCAACAGAAACCTGTAGAATCCAATAGAAAATCCTGACTAATTCTTCTTTTCGCAACACCGCCAGATAGATTCTATGACATGATACTCAGCTAGTGCTAAGGCCCTATTACGAATAAACTACAACCACATCTGTCATTTAACAGGTTTGTTTCAGGCAGACATTGCCATACGCGAGCGAACAAAAGCTACTTTTCCACTACCTCTCTGGGATTAACCCAGACGCCTCTGAATAAATGCTGAGATTTGTGGATGGCAGTATTGATGCAAGAGTGTAGTTTGAACACGTAACCTCAAGTATAATAGTTGTGCGAAGTGTAAACAGAGTGTAGAGCAAAGAGTTACTGATTGTGCCGCTGGAGTTCCAGAAACAGTGGTGGGTTTTGATTGCTCTATATATATACAATTTCCAAATCCACATGATCCTTGATTACTTAGTTATTCTTCTTTCATCTATAACTCATCCCACATTACATGACTATTATTCCTACATAATCTACGTAGCAATGCCGATCCTTTATTTCAATAGCCTCTCCCATCTGTCCCAGTTGTGAAGAGGAAGAGGAAAATTTGTATCATGCTATACTCCAATGCCCCGCTCATGATGTGATAAAAGCACGAACGATTCCCTACGCTGCTACACTAGAGGCACTATTTGTCTCCTCCTCACAATTACATGATATAAGCGACTATATAACTCAAACAAGGCGGGGTCGGGTTCAGGGCTAAGGACAAAGATATGACAAAGCGCATCAGCAAGACTTCATTTGTTTCCTGAGGTCTTCTAAGCCTCAGGAGACTCAAAAAATATCCAGGAGTCTCAGGAAACTCTCAGGAGACCTGGGAGACTGTTGGGAGACTGTATATACAAGTAGTAGTTTGCTGATGTGGGGTCAATACGGGATATACCAGAGCGGGTACGGATTCGAGTTCAGGTTCAAGTTCAGGAAGTAAGCGGGAACAGAGAGTACGCAGTGACAGAAGGCAACAGTTAAAGGTATAGATTCTTAATAGAAAGGAAACGTTCCCTAAATAGGTGAACACATAGGAAAGACATCACTCTATATATACCGTAGTTTCCCCTCACTGCTATCATGGAGCTGAGGCGAGGTACAATAGAGCAGAGACGAAGAGTGCCAAGGTACACAACCGAGGCGAAACGAGACGAGGCGAAGTGGATATAATGAATTACTCTTGACTATGGATCCGAACCGAGACGGGAAACGAGAAGTGAGCCCAAGGCTCCGAAGAAGCTAGAGAAGTCCCAAAGTATTGTATTGACTAAAAGGACAAGAAGGTTGCGTGAAGAGAAAAGAAGAAGAAGAGAAATCCTACAAGCGAGGGAACAATCTCCCTATATATAGACCAGAAATCCCTTGGCTGACTCATCCGTAGAATCCCATAGAAACCCGAGCACACCCTCCTATTACAAATACATGCATAACCCTGACTCATACAACATCAGCAAGACTTCATTTGTCTCCTGATGTCTCCTGAGCCTCAGGAGACTCAAAAAATATCCAGGAGCCTCAGGAGACTCTCAGGAGACGCGGGAGACTGTTGGGAGACTGCATACACAAGTAGTAGTTTGCTGATGAATCCCTGCAACCGAACCCCATAGAACCCAACGGAACCTCCTGACACATCCTTCTTCCCGCAACCTGACTCAATACGTTCCACGCCGTGATAACCGCTGACTCACACAATAGAATCATAGCAAAATACATACAATCTCATACCACCCCCCGCTAATCTCAATGCTATCTTTCTACATCAGCAAACTACTACTTGTGAATGTAGTCTCCCAACAGTCTCCTGGGTCTCCTGAGAGTCTCCTGAGGCTCCTGGATATTTTTTGAGTCTCCTGAGGCTCAGGAGACTTCAGGAGACAGATGAAGTCTTGCTGATGTACGTATCCATCACCCGGTCCTTCCTAGCGCTTACATGTTATTACCTGAACTCCTTCCTAATCCATCATCCTACTTCCGATATCGACCGATACTATCCAACAACCCTGTTCCGAAGACCTCTAGGTGGCAGAGGGGGTGCAGGGGGCTGAGCGGTGATAATAAGGCTCACCTGTACTGATTCTCAATGAGGGACCAAACTCCAAAGTCTCTGCTTTACATCAGCAAGACTTCATTTGTCTCCCGATGTCTCTTAAGCTTCAGGAGACTCGAAGAATATCCAGGAGACTCAGGAGACACTCAGGACACTCAGGAGACTGTTGGGAGACTGCATTCACAAGTAGTAGTTTGCTGACGTATTCTCTTTCTTCTTCTTCTTCATATTTGTCTCTTTCATCACTTAGTGTTTGTACAACGTGAGAGGATTAAAACAGTTCTCTGCTTTTCCTATCTCATATGTTAGTTAAATTATTTGGGCAGGTTTTTTTTTTTTTTTTTTGAGGGGATAGGTTTTGTTTATGCCATAGGGATTTCCTGCATGCAACATTCTTGTACCTAGAATCGAATGAAATTATGAGTTGAAAAAAAAAAAAGTCACTCTTTGATAATTTCCCTTCTTTCTTGCTTACTTCCTCTTGCTCTTTTCTTTGTCTATTGGAAATTCTTTTCTGGTTCTAATTCTCGTTTACTGCCCGTAGTATTTCAACAAGCATATCTCTTATTCTAATAGCTTAACTATTAGGTAAACATTAGTGTTGTCAAGTAGCTCATATGGTCCACGCTTTCTATATCTCTGTTTCGTAATTTTCGCTTCTTCTTTTACTTCATTTTGTCATCAACTGTGTTCCGCGATCTGCCTTGCATCATTATTTTTGTCTCTCATTTCTATCGTATTAGTTACCCCATAACAATTGCATTAGACCAGCTTGTTCATCAACGACATCAGCAAACTACTACTTGTGTATGCAGTCTCCCAACAGTCTCCCAAGTCTCTTGAGAATCTGCTCAGGCTCTTGAAAATTTTTTGAGTCTCCTGAGGTTCAGGAGACCTTAGGAGACACATGAAGTCTTGCTGATGTACTTATATATACAGTCTCCCAATAGTCTCCTGAGTCTCCTGAGAGTCTCCTGAGACCTCTGGATATTTTTTGAGTCTCCTGAGGCTCAGGAGACATCAGGAGACAAATGAAGTCTTGCTGATGCTGTTTTGCTTAGATTCAGGTGCAAATAATATTTGTAGTTACTCTGCTCCCCAACTCTGGCGAGCCCAATGAAGGAAGAGATGATTTGAAGTTACTATTGGTATAGGCGGTGATAAATATAGTGATTTAGTCATGATCGGGTGGTAAAGTTGAAAAGGTTCATGATGGCTTGGCAGTATGCGGCCGGGGGTGACTAGGCGTGGCTAGGGATAACTGGGCATGAATCTGCCTATATATCCTGCTATCAGGATATACATTATCCTGTCCGGGTATGTTCTAGTATCCTATATATCACCCTGTTAGGATACCTATAGCTATCGCCTTGTCAGGATAATATCTTTCTGTATTCAGTGCAAAAAATAACTTCACTCTTTGAGCCCAAAACATGCATAATTATCATTTCTTATCCCCGTACCCGGGATAGATTACCGTATCACCATACAAATTGATGTACGACAGGGAGACACAGATACTAGAATGGGTTTTTGGGATATTGTTGTTTTCTATCCAGCTATTGGCATTTTCTTTTATATGTAATACAAGTGTTTAATTTATTTTACCGGGATTGGGATTTTGAGTATTTAACGAGGGACATTCTCCTCTCTCTCAACTCCATTTTTCTTTCATTTCTCTCCACGCAAGATCTCATTACTGTATCTGATAGAATACTTTGGCATTAAGCATCTAACTTAATCTTACTCACTCTTGTGCTTGTGCTTTTGCTTGTGCTTATGCTTATGCTTGTTCTTGTCCTTATCATTGTCCTTCTTTGTATCTACCGTTCGTAGGCATATCCAGGCAAGGCCGGTTTCATGCCCCAGAGCCTAAAAAGGTCCGCCATAACCCTTTTATCAAAATAGGCTTAATTAAGCCTGGTTTGGAGATTACACTGATATTTGGCACATAATTATGGCCGAATAGGGCTCAATTAATAGTCTTTGGGAGAGAAGCGTGAATATGGGAAAATCTGTAAGCTTTTGAGGGTTAGGGTTAGGACCTAGCAGATATCAAACACGCACGCCTTCCGTCTCTACACCTCCTACACGTCCACCGCTACCATCACCTCTACGCCATCATCATCTCTATGGCTTCATCCTACGGCCTCATCTCCACACCTTCATCACGTCATCTGCACCCCCCCCCCCACTTCACGGATACCGTGGTGATAGTCTCCTTCTTATCCCAGTCCTACTAAATGATCGTCACCATCCAAACATGAGCTAATCGGTGAATTAGGCAGCGAATCCAGCGAATCCAGCGAATCCAGCACTCAATCCAGCCAATTCAGTACCCAATCTAGTAAATCCAGCACCCAATCCAGCAGTACCCAAACCAGGCAGCAAACCAAGCAGGCATTGCAGGCAGTCAGGTACGGCAGGCAGGCAAGTAGGAAAGGTTGCTAGTAAAGAGTAAATGTACATATTAAATAGAGAAATAATCAAGGGTTTCATTTATGAAATTCACCTATGCCAGAAGGAGTGCGAATACTGGCCTACCTGCGCATCCAGAGCTTTCACCGAAGAAAATAACCCTTTTATAGGCATTATCACATATATTAAAGCTGAATATAACTCTCACCGAAACCATAGCAATTTAACGAGTTTATAGAAAATACCAGAATAAATGGTTAATTCGGACGTATGTAAGCATGCTATAACCCTCATATGCATATGCGTATGGGCGGTAGTGTATGTATGTACATGTAGCTTTCTGCATATAGGGTCGAGACTGGCTACCTGCGATCTAGGCATAGGGATGATTACATGTAGTGTGGGGTAATGGCGATATGATCTCTCCTGCGGGTCTCCCCGCTTCAGTTACCTACATCCTCTACCCTCATGAAGTACTTTTACCGCCCAACTGTATAAAAACATCAGTTTGATTTGAAGCTGATTTGAGTCCGATATCAAGCTTTTATGATTTCATGCCCGATATTTTAGATCAGGTCTTAATTAGTCTATGGTTTCGCTAAAGCCAATATTTAGTGAAGATTATGTTATATGATAATACCGATATAAAATTGATTTTTTTCACTGAAAGATCTGGATACGCGGGTAGGCCAGTATTCACACCCCTTCTAACACAGGTGAATTTCACAAATTAAACTCTTGATTCTTTCTCGATTCATTATGTACATTTTCTCTCTACTAATAACCTTTCCTACCTGCTTACCTGCCTGCCTGCCGTACCTGCTACCTGCCTGCAATGCCTACTTGGTTCGCTGCTTGATTGGGTGTTGCTAGATTGGGTGCTGGATTCGCTGGATTTGTTAGATTGGGTACTGAATTCGCTGGATTGGATGCTGAATTCACTGGATTGGGTGTTGGTTCTGATAGATTCGCCGGATGGGGTGATGGGTTCGCTAGATTCGCAGCCTGTTTCACCGATTAGCTCATGTCTGGACGATGATCAATTGCAGCGGGGGTGGAGGCGTAGATGATGGCATAGAAATGAAGCCGTAGAGATGAAGCCGTAGAGATGAAACCGTAGAGATGAAGCCATAGAGATGAAGCCGTAGAAACGGAGGTGTAGAGATGGAGATGAAGGTGTAGAGATGGAGGAAGGCGTAGAGGTGAGGTGTAGGAGGTGTAGAGACGGGAGGCGTACGTGTTTGGTATCTGCTAAGTCCTAACCCTAACCCTCAAAACCTTACAGATTTTCCTAATGCCTGTTTCTACATACATGCCTCTATTCAAAAGACTATTAATTCAGCCCTATTCGGCCCTAATCATGTGCCAGATATCAGTATAATCTCCAAACCAGGCTCAACTAAGCCCTATTTTGAGAAAAGGGCTATGGCAGGCTTTTTAGGCTCCGGGCATGAAACCGGCCTTGTTTGGATATGTGGACGCGTACGGGCGATACAGCAACTTTGAGGAATTGCTTCCCACTCCTTTTGAGCTGCAATAAAAGGTTCATCTTCACAATGGGGTCATTCTCTGAGTGTAGCTCTAATCATTTTCTATGCGTTTTCTATAGCTTTAACATCTGGGATGCTGAGGGCCAATCATCCTTAAGAATAACTTAGCGACCCCAGAGCCCCAATCCACACCGCCATAAGGATTGGCGGCCCAGGGACCATAGCGTGGGCTTCGGGCTAGGGAGCGCAATGAGTGCGCCGCCTCTGCCAAACATATTGTACAGCACCTCACATGAATCTGCCGACTCTATCAAACATATCGTACAGTAGCAGTCATGATAGCACCGCCTCTGCCAAATCTACTGTCGGCACAACTCCAAAGAGGTACGCCTCTGCCAAACCTATCGCGTGACACCGCTGTATATAGACTCGCGTCTCAGAAGTTCTCGGAGCCCCCCATAGCAACAGTATTCCCTCTCAACCAGAATAGAACAAAAAGGGTTAAACTTTGACTGAGTATAAAAGCTAAACAAACCTGAGGATTACAAATTAAATATCTAAAAGAATTTGTACAAAACCTCTATTTTGGAATGTATAATCTTGACCTGTTTTCATAGATTTAATGACTGTATGATGTAGCCCAACAATTAATTCTAATCAGCAAATGCCAATCAGCAAGCTTTACAACTTTTGTCTGGAGCCTCCTGGGCCTCCTGACAGTCTCCTGAATCTCCTAAAACCCAAAAAATATCAGGAGACAGATGCAATCTTGCTGATACGGTCCGTCGAATCAACCTAGAAATGCCAGAACAGTAAATAAAAATCATCTGTTCTACCTATATCTGATCTGGAGTCAGTTGAACAACTATTTTTAAATTATTTTCAAGGATTGAAACAGAGCTAGTTATATCTTTCTCGTTGAAAGGCACTGGATATTGCTGAAAGACTGCCCATGAATAGAAAAGAGTCTCTTTTACCTATATTGAAGGTAGGTCTGTTGGTTGTTGAGGGAAGCAAAGGTTATGTTCCTTGGGGGGGCTTCGGGAACTTCTGAGACACGGGTGTACACCAAATCCGCATATTGGCGTTCAAAGACTGCCTCTGGTTGGCCTATACCCCTGCTCTCTCGCAACGAGTTCCCCCGAATTCTACGGTACCTATATAAGTCGTCGTCTTGGGCGAGATATAGGTATCCATTCGGGCGTGTTGTAGGCATTGATTGGGCATAAGCGTATCTAGGCGTCAATTTGGGCGTCTCCTATACATCGATCTGGGTATGTCCTAGGGGCGTGTGCGAAGACCTGGATGCAAAGTCTTTTTGTGATACACGTGGAGAGGCTAATGTGACACATGTGTGGACACTGTAATGTACTCTGCTAGTGGGGGTTATGCCAAGAAGAAACGGGTAATTTAAGAGGCGAAAGATGGAGAAAGAGCCACTAGCTTACTTCACTGAATCAAAATCGTCTCTAAAACTCTCACTGTACAGGAAAATTCGACTCTGCCATCATTTTGGACATGTCCTAGGTGTCGATTTAGGTGTTAATGTAGAGTGGGCGTCACTATGAGCGTTTCTGAGTCCTACGCGGCTATCACGGCTCAGCCCCGCACGTCCTGCCTCTCGCAAAGGTAGTTGCGGAATCGGGTGGTTGGATGAAATCGGTAAATGCCTAAAGTACACCACAGTCGCACCTCGCTATCTCGTATCTCGATATCTCGGACCCCTTGCTGTCTCGTACGGACCCGAGGGGCGGTACTGCTCTTCTCCTATTTGCTGTTTCGTATACCGCGCTGCGGCAAGGATTATTTACACCAGGACTACATATCCGATTTCGCGGTGCCAAGCGTTTATTTCAACAGTAGGAACCACGAGAACTTGAGTCTGTCAAGCGAGTTAGCATCCGAAGAGAGAGAAGAAGCCCGTGACACGTGCTTATCTCTTGAGTCACCACACTGTTCAAATCGTGCTCAAGTAGGTATTTGTGCCTTCCTATATGCGTTTGCCTCAAACCCGGATAAGTTTACTGGCATTTTTCCAGTTATATGTTTCAGATGGTGATATCAATACGTTTGTACACGCTTACCAGCAAAAGAACCAGAAAATGCAAGTAACGGAACCAGGGATTGTTTGTATGAGAGAACGGCGCCACTCCATACAAATTATCCTTGCCCTGGGCAACTGCATTTTCTGGTTCTTATGCTGGTAAGCGTGTAGAGAATACAAACGCGTATACGAAAAGTAAAGGAGCTGGAGGCAGGGCTTCCAATGGGCCAGCCTGGGATCAAGGATGCCTCCGCCTAGCCCAGCCCAGCCCACGAAATACTTGGCCTGGCGGATTCAGCAAGGTGTCTAGGCGGGTATTTTTACCTTTGGGCCCAGGCTGTTCTTTTGTGACGGTATTGGTGAGAAATTGGTTCGGATCTACAAATTGATAAGAATTTCTATTATCGTAATATTCTTCGGTGGGTTTGTAAATCTTGCAGGGTATGGGGGTTGGTATCCCTTGGAGGCAAATTCGCAGCTTGCCTTCTTGAGCTAATAGTAGCTCAAGCAGGCAGGTAACAGCTACCTCTGATTGGCTCTATGGTTATTATCAACCATTCAGAGCAACGAATATACCCAACTTAGTGCGTGCACGGTCCAGGCTGCGAATTTGACGATTTCATCCGTCCAAGGGATAACAAAATCGGATCATTATAGAGGTGGACTAGCTCGGCGTGACACACTCAAGTGGTTCTGAATACGAATAGAGAAAGGTAATTGGATCGATCACCCACAGGTTGGACAACGTGCGGTTTGTGTGGGGTCACGGCTGCCACGCCGATATTCTTTACCCCGAGATACAGGAGTCCCGCCCATCAAAACCTGTATTTAAATTACAGCACGACCCGGCTGTGCCATCATCCGCAACCCATCTCATAAACTCAAAACTTTGAATACACAGAAGACTTCCTGTCACGCCAGAATTGCACTTCAGCTGACATCCACAATGTCATCCGAGATTTCCTCAGAACACATATCTTACAGGCGACGCCGGCGTGGGGTTGCTCAAACATCAAGTAATAGTGAATCAACAGCTCCGACGGAGGGTGTTGCAAGACCCCATACTGTTCAAGATGCCCATGACCCGAATATACCATTGTCCCGACTCGAAAGAACATCAAGCTATTTCAGCCTTATTCGATACCTCACAGATTCTATATACCACCTGCGTTCTCGCTCCGAGTTTCAATATCATCCTAGCTCCATAATTTCCTGTATTGAGCGCGGAACACTACGGTATATTGGAGAAGGAAAAACATTTTATGTCTTCCGCATGGAAGTTCCCGTAACCGTCCGACTTGAGCGTTCATGGCCAAGTAGGCTTGTGTTGAAGGAATACGAGGGACATCAGAAGGGGCGTTCAGAAGAAGACATCATCTGCAAGGTCCCATTGCTGGAACTGGACGGTAACGGGTACCCAAAGGAGGGTGCGCCCCGGGAGAGGCTTACCGCCGTAATACTGGAGATTAGGGCCTTAACGCACCCGCCACTTTACTTTCACAAGAATATTGTTGATTTCCTAGGTATATCCTGGCAATTTGACCTGTCAGGGTTTGAGCCAGGTAAAGAGATTAGGGGGGCAGCAGGCCGAGTACCGGCGATACTACTCGAGCCGGCCCAACATGGTTCATTGGCCGACTTTTGCCAGACGAATCTATACACGAGTATGTCCTTTGGAGAAAGAGCAAGTCTGTGTAGAGATGTGGGTGAAGGTTTGGCAGCGATGCATAAATGTGGTCTCGTACATGGAGATATCAAGTTGGATAATATTTTGATCTTCGATATACTTGACGAAAAGGGCGAAAAGAGTGGTTTCAGGGCAAAGTTAGGAGACTTCGGGTTCAGTGTCGGGGGGGTGAGCGTGGCTAACATTGGTGAAGATGGGACTACATGGGAGAATGGTGAGATGCTAGATGGGGTTGCAAGATGGAGATTGACCGGGAGAACATGGCCTTGGAACGACCCTGAGTGGAACCAGCTGCGGACATGGGATCAACTACAAAAAACAGACGTTTATTCCTACGGATTGGTTTCGTGGGTTGTGCTGACGGGCAAGGAGATATGGGACCTATTTGAATTTGATCGCGATAATTTTGACAGAAATGACCCAAGGATTCGAGAGGTTGTTGAGGGTCAGAAGGATGCAACGTTGAGTTGGAATGCAACCTGTTCATTTCGCGGTGGGGACAGTCAGGTGGAGCTTTTGGTGCAATGCTTGTTTGCGTGTTCGCTGGACCCACAGGTGGAGGTCCGCGGGACAATGGAGGATATTCTAGAGATTTGGAACACCTGGTTTTCAGAGTGAGAAATGCCTTTCTTCCTTCTGCCTCGCGACATACATATCACTAGCTTTAGAAACTAACGCGGGAACCGTTTCCACTTTAGTGATACCCCCTACCTGGCAGTCCCTCCGGGAGTGGACGTTGATATGCGGATGGGCCTTGATGACGGTGATAGGATTCAGCTAGCTGCCGTTATCAGAAACCTAGACGATCTCCCTGTCTCAGTTCTCCTACAATTCAACAATGTTTACTTAGACAAATCACTCGCTCCAATAGAAAAATTTGAAGCCACCCTTTTCCGGGCCTTCGCGCACATAATAGGATGGGGAGGTGTCGGGAAAGACATTGAAGAGGCGAAAATCCTGATCGACCAAGCAGTTACTCTTCCGAGTACCTTCGCCTCAAATGCTGCATTATTCCAACCTATGTTCATTGAGCCCAGAGTGGGTACCGAGATAGCGGATTTCACTAATGGATATGTGGGGGAGGTTTTTGAGAGGTTGATGGCATATGCACATTGTTCGCAGAGTCACCAAGCATTCATAAAGCTCAAAAAGTACTTTCCAACGCCAGAAAAAGAGTTTTACCCGTGGATGCAGAGCAGGATATATCGGTCACATAGATACGGCATTGATACGATGGACCCCCCTCTTAGGCTACCAGAGGGGGCAAAAGCCGAAATACCTGCTTTGCAGCGGGCTGATATCGAAGCTAACTATCGGAACGAAAAAGTTCTCAGTTTGCGCCATAATATCCTGCACTTTGCCATTTTCTCATCCTATAGCCAAGCACTGGAGGGAATATTGAATTCTAAGAACTTTCACCCACGATCTTTAGAGGAAAGGGACGTGCACGGCGATACCCCTCTCCTAGCAGCCTGCCGACAGGGTGAGTTCCGCATGGCAAAACTTTTAGTTGAAGCCGGTGCCGATACAACCGCAACAAACTATTACGGAGAAACAGTGCTCCATTTCTTCACAGAGTTCGACGATTCTACCGAACTTACCATTATAGCTGACCTCATCTTTTCCCGTGGGGGAGGGGAAGTGATACATGCCTTTTGCCGCGGTCGAAGCTATCACCCGGACCTGGTTATGATATCCCCGTAGGAGATTGGAGACCCACTGTGTGGTGCGGTCTTCAGAGGGAATGTGCGATTAGTGAAGATCCTTCTAAATAACGGGTCAAGGCCATTGTGCTCCTCCAAAGTCAATTATCGGGAGCGAGAAAACTACGCTGCATTCAACGCCGCGTCTATGCATCTCACCAAGTTCCTGCGATTGTTCTGGGAGGCGTACCCTGCTGACATGGAGAGGGAGATTCATGATCTCGTGAAGGAGGCGGTTAAAGGAGTTAATGGGTTCCAGAGAATGTACTTTCACGGCCGACACCGGACAAGACAGGCAATGGAAAGCACTTTTGACTTTTTGTTGGATAAGCTAGCCAGCAAGGGGCGTCCCTTACAAGTAGGGAATGGAGTCACATTGTTATACTTCTTGGCTGGGGCGGGGAACGCCGACATACTGGATTACGTGCTATCAAAGACTCGAGCGGCGGACATCAATACACATTGCGGTGGGAGGACTCCACTTCAATGGGCAATTATTGGCGGCCTGGAAGAAAACGTTCGTGCCCTCTTAAAACACGGAGCCGACCCCAACCTGTACACCGATATTCCAAATATCCCCCCATTCCTCACCTTGGAACTTTGCTGTTCTTCGAACGGGGCAGGGACAGCCGGTATACTTCAACAGCTTCTTAGTCATGGGGCGGATATGGATCATGCAGGCGGGTCACAAGGATTTCCCGCGGCTGTTTCTGTGAACAACTTCGAGGTGGCCACATTATTGCTTGAAAATGGCTTTGATATAGACTCTCTAAACAGGAGCGGATATACCGCCCTTGGGGTTTCCATCTCCAATTGTTCTTACACTACTCTTCCACAGTTGAGATTTCTCCTAGAGCACCAAGTCAGCATGGGTAGAAGGCCCGCGGGGTTTATGGTCAATCCGGAAAGGAGAAGAACTGCCTTACACTTTGTAGCCACTTTATCCTGCAGCTTCCTATACGACAGACACACGTTGTCTGATATTTTGGATTATCTGCTCGATAAATTCGGTACCGCCGGCGAGATAAACGCCCAAGACAGTGACGGGCTTACGGCCCTGCATACTGCGGCACGGACATGCAACCCGATACTCGTAAAGAGACTCCTGAACCTTGACGGCATCGACCCTAACCTACTCTCAAACACGGGTCACACGGCGTATGACATTGCGATCACCCAATTCTACCAGGGTGTCCCAGTCGAAGTGCAAGAGTTAGGACAGAGCGCGGTAAGGAGATACGAGGCAGATCTAGCGGAAGTGGCAGATCTTTTGAACCCGGAATCTGAACAAGAGATTGATCCGAATGATCCCGAAGGGTGCGTGGGTTACGGGGCTTTGGATCTGGAGGGGTGTGCACAACGGGTTGAGGTTATGGATATGGAAACTTTTCTTTCTCGCCTTCGCTTGGGGCAACTCTAGTAGCTCGATGGGGTGGGATTTCATGTCATGATTTTCCGCGTGCGCCGATGTTTACCATAACTTAGTACTTGATTTATATTTCCATATTTTTGATATATGACCAACCTGAACCCCAATACCCCAGCCCAGCCCGATGCGATATCTCGAGACTTTGATAAAGGCTAGGTTCCAACCAAAAACACCATAACAGCTATTGAAGTAAAAATAGCATCGGCATCATCAGGGAAGTACCCCCTATCAAGTCCAAACCCTTAATAGTGAGACCACACTTCTCCTCCGCCAGAGGAGGCTGCCAACACCTTTCTGCCTCGGTAAGGCTTGGCGCTGAGGGGCTCAGTCAGCAGATAAGTATTATAAAGCATAGAACGGAGAGACAGTATCGCCAGCAAGTGAGCTGGGTAGCCGGGTGACTACGGACATCTGTATCAATTTAGACCAAGGTTTAGGTTGTGCTTTGACAATCATAATTGTACAAATAGTTGTGCTGGATTGCATGGCCATTTGCCTAATTTCAAGATGTAGTCTAATCATGATACTGGAAGAGATTAAACAGTACAGAAAAATATTATTCACAACAGAGAGAGTTGCCATATCTTCTCGATATTCAATATATAGTATATATAGTGGTATTATCTTGTAGATTTTGAATAATACTGTACCACCCGTAGGCATATCCAAACAAGGCCGTTTTCATGCCCTGGGGCCTAGGAAAGCCGGGTATGGTGCGGCACGGCTTGAAGGTGACACGATTTCGCCAGCTAATAACTTTTCAACCAGAGAAGATATCAAAAATCTGTCTGACAGTTGTCTAGGAGTAGTGATGATAAATAATTCTGTCAGACAGATTTTTCAATTTCTACCTGTTGAAAAAGTTATTAGTGATGCCATATGGCTGTTTTTGTATGTAAATTGCGCCAAGATATCGCCGAGTGGAACAGGCTTGGCAGGTGGAGATAGGGCAGGTAGGGACATGGCCCTCACCGGCTTGACAACGAAGAAATGACCTTCACGGGTGTTCTTACAACACAATCAGTTTTCAAGATATAAAATCGTGCTTTTAATATGTGATAGCCGGGAGGCAAATGAATATATTAAAAATTACCAAAGAATTTTTTCTTGATTACAGGGGGGGGAAAAATTTCCCAAAAAGATTGAAAACTGTATTAGGCATGAACAATGAAGACTTAAAATTATTTTAAGAAGATATTCGGGTAGGCCTATATCTAAATTATTATATTCCCGAGCTATACATTTATTAATTGTGTGGTTGTGGTGGAGGAATTATTCTTGTGGGGGTGGTTGCCATGGGAGTGGAAATGATTGGGGTGCAACATTATTCACCCCCCACTTTTTACATCATAACTCCATGAGTTTTTGAGATATCAAGAAATCCTTTTCAGGGCAGCTAGGTAACTAGCATAGGTAGGACCACACACCTTCGTTTATAGGATACAAGAGGGTCAAACAATCCCGGATTTTTATGGTAATTTGGTATAACCCCCTCCTCAACCCACTCTACCTTACTTGTAGGGCTACAACATTTTAGTATTCCCAAGAGTAACCCTCCTATGGCTCTTATAGGCCTTTACCTTGAACTCTGGAGTCCCGTAAGGGGTCTCCTCTCTATATACATCCATAATTCTCAAAGATTTTCCCCACCATTTTGGTATAAGAGATGATGCTTCCTCTAATCCTAATGGTACATTTTTCCTCCGAGATTTAATATTATAACCTTAGTTGGTTCTAGTATAAAGCTTTACCCTTGCCCAGAAGTATTCTATCCAGTTAAGCTGACAATGAAATCTTGGGTAGTACAATATCAAATGTCCCCTAACTTCCACCACCTCCTGTGCCCTACCTTTTTGTTCTAAAAAATCTGGCTGCTGAGACAAGAGGTTTCTGGAACAACAGGTAGCTCCCTGATGCTGTACCTTATCTCCTGATGGTGTTTTTCGGGTAGAACAGTCAAGATATAAACCCTCTTATGGCCAAATACCTCTTTCCTCCAAAATTACTTGTATACCCTTAGGCTTCCCCCTCAATTCTGGCATGACATTGGGGTCATCAATAGCATAATTCATGTTGTGAATTACTCCATTTCCGTCTGAATTAACCCAATAACCATCCCTTATATGTGGTTGTTCTCACCGCCTTGTTCATCCTGATGCCTTGAAAGATCCTCGCATTAGACTACAAGCATTATCAAAAAGGAACAATGCCTGACAACCTGGGTATGCTGCCTCGAAAATACTGATGGCATTGCTGGTTTGCTGAACGATATGGTCTTGATCCCACCAAATATCTCCACCACACTTAATAATTTCTGTAGCATCCCTCTTGTGAAACCCATGGCTAAGTAACTCATGATCTATCATCTCATACTCAGGGATTGATAGGTGCCCATAAGGTGTAAGGAATTCAGAAATATGAAGCCTTTGACCCCTAGGCTTCTTCCTCAAAGGGTTTTCATCACCCTTAATTTCATGGATACAATGGACTGTTCGGACTGGAAGGATTGGGACTGGATGGATTGGGATTATTGTGCGTTTGGGAAGCAGGATTTGTCAGAAAAGGTTCTATGAGGTTCTGTTACACGGAAGAGTGAGTCATAGTTGGGGTTACGCGGAAGTATGAGTCATGATTAAGTGAGGGGTTGTCGGATATATAAGGAAGGCAACGAGGCCTACTTGTGTTGTTCTTTTCTTTCCTTTCTTCTCTACGCAACGTCTTCTGTATTTATCAATTCAATATAGTTTTCTCTTCAGAAACTATCGCTGCCTCTACTATATAACTCATAACTCCTTTACGTTATTGGAGTTATCGCCGTCACCCATCTGCATCTTGCGGAACGAAGCCTAAACCACACCCCCGCCTTGAGACTTAATCCATTGATGGTGTGGGCCATCATTGGCATTGCAAGTACATTCATCATGGGTAACTGGGATACAAAATTTTGTACCAGGAGGTAATGTTGGCAGGTTCACACCCTCTACCTCTCCATTAGAGTCTCTAAGAGGTGCTGGCATTCTCGGTTTTAGGTCCCCAATGGTTTTGAAAAAAACATTCTGCCTGTAGTCCACCATATCTGGCCTCTCATGTCCATCCTTATAAACACCATCAGCAAACTACTACTTGTGTATGCAGTCTCCCAACAGTCTCCCGGGTCTCCTGAGAGTCTCCTGAGACTCCTGGATATTTTGAGTGAGCTCAGGAGAGAAAACGAAGAGCACGGAGAATTTCTTCTTTCCAGCTATAACCCAACTTATGTAGCCATCTTATAGCTGTTGAAGCATGATTTGTAAGCTCGTGTTGGCCGGAAATTGCTGTCTCCTCCTTGAGCTCAAGCTCATCAAGGGATTCTGATAAAAGCTGAAGTTCTTGTTGCCTATTTATATTGGACATTTGAGATTGCCAATATTCAGATACAGTTTTACATATGATCTCTGCTCTAACACCTGCGGGAATATTAGCATATTTTCTTTATCAAGAACAGGTTTTGAATTTCTTACCACCAGGAGCACCAGATATACATTCTTGAACTACCATCATTGTCCCTTCATCTTCCAGCATGGAATGCATCTTTGCCACTTTTCCTTGCTTACTGGTCGGGATTTTTCTGCCCTGTATCCATAGCTTCTCATTCTTCAAAATTCTCTCTCTAACTTTGGCTCCCTTGCCATATCCAATGGCAACATTAATGGCACATTCCCTCCTAGAGGGTAATGATTGTAAGTGCAGGTTTTTGACTACCCTCATTTGCCAGTTCATAAACTGCAGGACCTAAAGATGCCAGGTGAAATCATGACCAGTAGGGCAGTTTTTTGATGCCAGTAGGGCCCTCATACCTTGAATTCCTATAAATATATATATTAACAAAAAAAACCCGCAAATATATCATTACCCCTAAATGGTGGTCACCAATCTGTATATAGCAAATTATACTGTAAGGATACTGTAGTATATTCAGGCCAAAGCTCCCTAGTTCCTGCAAGAATATTTTCGGGCTCTTTTACAGGTTGAAGATTTTCATTGCTATCATCCTTCTCCTCCATATCTTCAAAATCACCATCTTCACCACCATCTTCCTCCATCATTCCTGATTCATCTACCACCATACTCCTAGCACTATCACTGCTAACACTTCCCGCCATGGCTCTAGTTGTATAAGGAGTTGATATAAAAAGATAATGCTGCCCTTTAGTGGATGTAGCTAGTAAACTACTAACATGACTGGCTTGGGTAGTAGAAGGCTTGCTAGGATATTCCTTTTTTCTGTTGAGTACAGCAGCATGTAGGGCTCTTTCTGCTGCTGCTGCTTTCGATTTTAGGCGCTAAACAGTAGTCCTAGGTCTCCAAGGAGTGTTGATAACTGGGGAACTTTCTGGAACAGGTACATAAATAATTTTATGCTTAAGTTTCCTGGCTGTACTAAGCAAAGCATTGTGTTTTATCTGGGTTTTTTTGACGCGCCCCATGATTGTATAGAGGATGAGAAGGATATTGTAAGATGAGAAGGCATCATTTTACTTACAAAGTGGGGTTAAAGTGGGGTAATACATAGTGGGTTACACTAATTTTCTAATGACTATAATATATATTACACAACTGTAAAATTCAGAAATGTAAAGCCCCCTTGTATCCTATAAACAGAACTGTTTGGTCCTACCTATGGTAGTTATGTAGCAATTCTGAAAAGGGTTTCTTGATATCTGAAAAACCCATAGAGTTATAGTGTAAAAAGTGGAGGCTGATAATTGCCATAAAAATCCGGGATTGTTTGACCCTCTTGTATCCTATAAACGAAGGTGTGTGGTCCTACCTATGCTAGTTACCTAGCTGCCCTGAAAAGGATTTCTTGATATCTCAAAAACTCATGGAGTTATGATGTAAAAAGTGGGGGGTGAATAATGTTGCACCCCAATCATTTCCACTCCCATGGCAACCACCCCCACAAGAATAATTCCTCCACCACAACCACACAATTAATAAATGTATAGCTCGGGAATATAATAATTTAGATATAGGCCTACCCGAATATCTTCTTAAAATAATTTTAAGTCTTCATTGTTCATGCCTAATACAGTTTTCAATCTTTTTGGGAAATTTTTCCCCCCCCTGTAATCAAGAAAAAATTCTTTGGTAATTTTTAATATATTCATTTGCCTCCCGGCTATCACATATTAAAAGCACGATTTTATATCTTGAAAACTGATTGTGTTGTAAGAACACCCGTGAAGGTCGTTTCTTCGTTGTCAAGCCGGTGAGGGCCTACCTGCCCTATCTCCACCTGCCAAGCCTGTTCCACTCGGCGATATCTTGGCGCAATTTACATACAAAAACAGCCATATGGCATCACTAATAACTTTTTCAACAGGTAGAAATTGAAAAATCTGTCTGACAGAATTATTTATCATCACTACTCCTAGACAACTGTCAGACAGATTTTTGATATCTTCTCTGGTTGAAAAGTTATTAGCTGGCGAAATCGTGTCACCTTTAAGCTGCGCCGCACCATACTTAAAAAAACGAATAAAATAAAATATAGATAAAATCAAATTATAATAGAACTTATATGTCTTTTTTCCGGTGTGTCACTACGGTTAGAGCTAGCTACCCCTATGTACAAAAGGCGGGAAAAATCGCTCCCTCAGCAAGATCGTCCTACGACAGCTTACCGACATGATTCAGATCCCTAATATCCCAAGGTAATGAATCGGGAAATGAATTTTTTCCCCGCCCAAGCTGTGTGGTGGGTAACGTATGTATGGAAGGTAACCAGATGTGGGAATGGATCAAAATACTATGTAGAAAGGCATCAGAGACGAATCCTATATGCAAATAAATACATTTATTAAGCATATATTCTAGAGATACATGTAGCAAAATATATTGCAGAATTATTTAAATAAAATACAAAACTACGAGGAGTTGAACCTGAATCATTACAGATTTTCACAAAGATATTACCAGCTAGATCACACCTTCAGCAAATATTAAACTATGTAATGTTACATCTAGAGATGAAAATGAAATTTGATAGGTGTAAAGGAAAGGGTCAGTGGAAAAGCGTCCTGGAAATGAATCCACAGTCCTGACTCTACACTCGCCCTGACTCCGCCCCCGTAGCCTGGAAGTCAACCCGAAGCCACCACATAAAAGGCTCCTTAGCCGAGCTTTACACACTCCCAAGCTGTGACATAGTTGGCCGACTTTGTATGTGAAGCCAGGCTTCTAGTCTCCCTGCCTATCCACGCGCTTTCACACCTTGGGAGCCGTTATTACCCATATAGGCCCCTGCTGTGCGCGGGCGGGCGCAGTAAATCCTCATTCATGGCCTTACATGTGGAGGCATTTCCCATGGCGCGATTACGGAGCGAGTGAGAATCTATAATTCTGCATCGAATGCATGCTTCTTCAACTGCTTCGCCTCCGGGCGGGTGCCTTTTTGGCACTTGGAAACATGCCTCTTCGGTCGCTTCACCTGCGCCTGCAATCATGCCTTTTTGGCGTGTGGAAACATGCTTTTTTGACGCATGGAAATCATTAGGAAGCAACACCCAAATGGCTTCCTGCCTCTACATTGGCTACCGTACTATGGAAGCTATTACGGAGATATACCGATATCGCTCCCTGCTAGCTACGGGTGGGCGCAGTTAACTCTTATTCACACCCTTCCATACGGAGTTGCAGTTTTGAAGCGAGTGTTAATCGATGATTCTGAATGCTTTTTCGATCGCTTCACACCCACATGACAAGATACTTATTCGGCGCATGGAATCGCGGTTCCTACACTCTCCATCATCATGCTTTTTTGGCGCAAGGAAGCCGTTAGGAAGCCACATCCAAATGGCTCCTTGCCTCTGCATTCGCTTTCACTCCATGTAATCCATTAGGAAGTCATACCCATATGGCCCCCTGCCCCTACACTGGCTGACGGTCAGGCCGAATTGTAACCCCTTCCAGCAATCGTGATATCGACAATGCATGGAAGGGAAATGCTGATACAAACTGTAGATCTGTACTACGGGTGTAGGGGTAAGTCTGGCAACAGTAGAGTCTTTTAGCCACCAACGAACAAAAAATTACTTATTCCCAAGACTTCCAAGACATGCAGGTAGGATGTAATATAAGATTTTCAACTATAAGACCTGAAGGTACGCATGGAGATATATTCAATCCTTATACCTATGATTTCCTTCTCAGAGTACTTGTGAGCCCTTATGTGCGCCAAGAGGCAAACACATGCAGCATAGTCTTGGGAATTAATAACTTTTGGTTCTTTGACTTTCACACCCGTGGCTAAATTTATAAAAGTCTCCAGTGAGAGCGGTTGCAACCACGGCCGTGGTACTACGAGTCCCACTGTCTACAGATTTACCCCACACCCGTAGTATTTACAATATGCACCAGCGCAGTAGCCGGGTAACAGTTGGGAGGCGTATCAAACGAATGACGACATCCTTCAGCCCTCAGCCGAGACTAGAATCACCATCGTCATGCCACCACCGACATTGCTAAACGTCCCCGCGCTCCCTTCCACTTCGTTCTACACCATATCCCACTCCTCCACCCTCGATCTCCAGACCCACCTCGACACATTCCTCGCCACTCTTACCCCAAGGATTCAAACCCTACTTGCCACCTGGGCCGCACGTGTGGGTACCATTCCCGACAAGGACTTCCAGACCCTTGATTCTGCCGTCAAGATCCTGCAAACCCACCAACCAGACCCCACCATAGTCTGCCCACTTCTAGGAGAGCTCGGTGATCCAGTCACTCCCGAGACACGTATCATAGCCCTCTCCCAACTTGTCCAGTTTGCGTTACACCAATTTTCTGCGGCCGGTGGGCGCTCCCGCAACAGCATCCCCGAAATACACGAAACCGGATCTATATCCCACACCCCGCGCAGTGCCACCGTCACTTCCGACTGTCGTACCCGAGATGGGAACAGGTCTATCCTCAGCGCATGCCCCTTCCCCCTGGAGGTCGCGCACATCATACCTCGCGCTGCTGGGAATATTGGCGGGGGAGCGTTCTGGTGGCTAGTCGATATGTTCTTGGGTGTCGGGGGCGCAGAAGAGCTGAGGGTGTTTGCATTTGGGGACGGCGAGGATGGACTCGGACGCACCGATACGGTTGCTAATACAATGTGCTTGAGCTCGAGTGAGCACGAATTGTTTGATAGGGGTATGTGGGAAATTGTGCCGATTCTGGACGGGGTGTTGCCATATGCAGCCTCCACGTGTGCGGAGGTATGTGAAGGTGCTACTACACAACTATTTGTGTCCCTCTAGACCATCACCTCCCCCACTCCCCAACGGCTTTACTCAGCTAACCGACCTTACCAGTATTCGGCGCGCATCGGCTTCATCTCTAAAAAACCGATCGGCCTCGCCACATACATCACCACACCCGATGGCGGCGCCCGCATCACTGGCGAAATCATGGACGGGCATCACATCAAACTGCAGACGCCTAACCCTGCGGAGCTCCCACTCCCACACCCGCTGCTGCTACAGCTGCATAGTGTGTTTGCGCGCATACTGCATCTTAAGGCGTCTGCTGGTTACCCGGAGACCGAGAGCAGTGAGGGTAGTGCCGGGTGGGTCGGCGATTTGGTGGAGGTGGACCTAGATAAATGGGCCCAGAGACTCACAAGGAGGCTGCTGGCTCTAGGGAAGGTGGGGAGGGAGGAGAGAATAGACGGGTGGGTGAAGTCGGTGCCACTCGAGGTCGTAGAGGTGCCGGGAAATGAGATGCTAGAAGAGGAGGTACGGATGGCGCCGGGGGTGGAGAAGGAGGAGCAGGGGGATAAGGAGAAGGAGGAGGAGGGTGAGGAGTATGTAGAACATGCGGAACTTGCACGGGATGATGCTAGTAGTCAGTGGCAGACACCAACACCTGCAACTTCAACATACGCAGACCAAAGAGGAAGCAACAAGAAGATAAGTCTAGGAGAGCTAGAGGAGGCTAGTACTATAGCAGTGGGAAGAGAAACCTACGGGGGAAGAGCGGAGGGAGGTTGAATTTAGAAACATTAGTCGGAAATCATCTTGTTAAGCAGCCGTTCCTCGAGTTATCAGAAATCAACCAATATCCATGTGTATATGTACTGTCTAAGCTCTCACGCCGGCTACGCCCCTGTAATCCTGTATGCTAGCTTGGGTCTGCACCAAAACTTGAGTGGCCTTGGCAGACTACGAGTCGCACCCAAAACTCGCAGTCACGAATCCAGGATATCTACCACTTAGTAGGGTTCCACCAGTATGCACGCCCCCACCACCGAGCTGGCAGAATTTGCGTGGCTTCCGCCACCACCCAGGCAGTGTAAATTGCTGGCCCCTACCACCTAGATGGCTTCACTAATACCGAACTGGTTCCCACCACCGCCGCTATGGCTCCCACCAACAAGGGTATTGGCTAGCTCCCACAACTATCAAAACTACCAGGGCATCGCTTCACGACTGGGGATAATGACATGGCTCCTACCATGGCTCCCCCAGCGCGCAGGCCCCCACCACTGTGCATTAGGTTACACCAAGCGAGATGGCTCCTACATCTGCCACACTGGCTCCCACCACCGAAATGGCTCCACCATTACCCAGATTGCCTCTACAACGCGCAGGTTTCCACCATACAGCACTGATCAAAGGTGGCGCTACCGAAGAGGCTTCCACCGATGTGGCTCCCACGACAGATATAGCTTCACCACCACCAAGCAGCTCTCCCCTACAGCCGAGTCAGCCACCCACCCACCGAAATGGCTCCAACCACTACCAATGGGGTTGGCCCCCCACCAGCTATTATGGATTCCACCTCCGAGGATAATGACATGGCGCCACCCAAATGGATCCCACTAACCACCACTGTTGACTTGGCTCCCGCCACCATCACTTCTGACTGCGCCGCCTCCCACAAAATTGGACTCACTAGAGAGTATTTATTAAGTGTCAAATCCGATAATTGACACTTTTAAAGTGACGGTTGCGGGAGGCAAAGTTGACTTCCTCTCAGTCACCTAATTAACCACACATGGGAGGTATGATAGGAGAAACTCCGCAGGTAGACAGTTCGTCACGCTTACTGTGAAATACCCTAGCAGGATATGGGCTGCACACAGTATAGTAAACATCTCTGGGCGTATCATACATCCCCACTTTAGAAAATTGACGGTTTCGGCAACCACCTTTTAATGTGGCGAAGTGTAAATTGTCGGTTTTGACACTTGGTAAATACTTTCTACTACCTATCCCTTGGACGGATGAAAGTTGTCAAATTCGCGACCTGGACCGTGCACCACTTAGTAGGAGGATTATATTGCTTGTTATGGTAGATAGCAACAAACGAACCAAACAAAAATTTCCAACAGTTACCACACGAGGTTAATATTAGCTGAAAGTGGTAGGTCGCGAATTTGACAAGTTTTATCCGTCCATGGGATAAAATGGCTTCCACCACCGAGATGGATCCTACAGCCCCCACCGGCTAGATGGTTGCCACTGCTAAGCTGGCCCCCACTACAGCTTTGGCTTCACTAGCAGCAGCATGGGTTACTACCACCGGGATGGCCTCCACCACCAGCAGTGTAGCCTCTACTACCACCGGAACAGTCATCACCACCAGGATCGCACCCACTCCCACCTATTTGGTTTCTACTACCGAAATGGCTCCACTCATTCTATATCACCCCTCCCAACTCCGACCCCCCGGCTGGCTTCACCCACCATAAAAAAATAATTCCCACAACCACTGTAAGGGCCATCACGACCACCTTGGCTTCACCATACTGAACTCGCTCCACCACACCTGAACTGCTTCCACCAGCATCCGAATGGATCTCCCAGTGCGCAGGCTTCTACTAACGAACCACGAAGTGAACTTCTACCTAGAAGCCGAGTTCCATCACTCAATAAGAACTGGCTCCCACTCATACCAGGCCGGTCCCCACCACCCAGCATGACGTTCAGTGTTTCGTAGACTCCAGAAGAGACCAGTCTTAATCTCGCATAATTGAAATTGGGCCAGCGCCCTGCCAACAACTCTGCATAGAAGGTGGGGTAAGCGCTCCCAAATATGTACCAAAGCTGTCGCCCCATGACGTACCAACACTACGTTGCTTCATTGAGTTCTCCTAAGAAACGCTGTTACGTCACTCCCACTGCCACTAACTATTAGTATAAATAACCTTGAGTGATTGTTACAACCTGAAGGTGTTTACAATTTATTTATAATCGTTGATGATGTCCCTTTTATTCCGATGATCCCTTTCTGACAGTATGTATAGGACGACCTTAATGATAAAAACATACACGTTCCAGCCAATGACGCTTCAGAGAAACAATTTCTAAAAACGACACCTCACCGATTACCAATATTCAACCCCCCACATCATTATCATATTAATTATATCTCTGATACCTCTCCAGTCTCCTCCATCCTCGCAATATCGGCATCGCGCGAACACGATAAGGGCCTGATCACCTGTACAGTGTAGGTAATAAGTGATGGAACGCAGTGATGCCTGTTTTGGTAAACACTACCAACGTTTGTGCCCACTGGAGTTTTATTACCTGCCGCTGTAAAACGGTCAGAATTTTCATAGTCGAATGATTTGCAGTTATGGACTCGTTTGCTTACCGGTTGGCGGAAAATCAAATTATAACCCCGACACCCACGTACCTCTAACAGGGATCATCCAGAGCTCCCGCACAGGTTTGCCCGCTTCTGTATATTCTACACAGGTTGTTCTGTGTGCATATGTGCGACTACCTGAGAAATGATTTAAAAAAGGTGGTGCCTCAGCACTCTCGGCTGTCAACGTGCAACCACACGCATGTACAATGTATGGCTAGACAAGATAAACAACCGGGTCTTACACTCTAGGATCGCTATGAATAAATTCACTCCTCAAGCAGACGAACCTATTCCCAATCCGGCCTTCCATATAAATATGGCTGCATCAGCTAAGGCCATCAATTCTATTCTGATCACTGAAGGTTTCATATCAAACATGAATAGCGTTGAATCCCGAACCCGCTCAGACATAGGTCAATAGTTTACCGCTACACTAGACAGCTATTGCACACACGGTAGCGGACAATTGAGTCTTTTACCCTATGACTACCTACATGCTTCTAAAGACCGTGGCACATATTCACAAGCGTCCTTGAAGTGCCCCTTCGAAGAATACCTCCCTAGTATAGTTGTACTTGGACAAATAATCAACTGCTTATGTTCACTTTAGGCTCCTCCCCATCGGGTTGGCACACCGGATGCTTCCCGATGTAGGGGAACCACCAAGTCTTTATAAATATTCAGATATTCTAGAGATTCCCCTGAATAACAGGGCCCAACAACCCAGGGGGGTTAGGAAAACCCCAGGTTGCAGAGTCAAGACTGAATGCAGCGAGACAAGTAGGCAACTGAGTCCGAGCCCACCTAGTCTCTCCTCCGTCATTCCATCAAATCCTTGGACGCATCCGGTTCCAGCCAACCTAACTCAGCAACATTTCAGACACTAATATACTGAGAACAAACAGGTGGATGATATACCAATATAGTACTGAATTGGTGATCAGATCCACGGGGGAGAGGCTGCTCTGCGCCCACTCTATATACATTTTCATTGGTTGCTGCAATCATCTATTGGAGGTGCTCCGGCCAGGATAGTATATCACGCCTTGTGCGCTTTCTTCGTGCCTACCGCAACTGTACTACCCATGAGTCCATCTCAATGCTTTTTCCATACAGCACGTATCTTTGGTATGTTTCCCCTAAGAGCTTCGATTTATCCGCACCATCTTTGATGGTTCTCAACTGCATGGTCGCCAAAGCGATTTGTCTGTCAAAGATTTTTAGAATAGTCTTAGTTGGTGACATCGTGGTGGGTAGGTTGATGGGATGCTTACCACTTCTTCTTATTCCTTTCTCCGTCCTAGTGAGCATAATTGGACTGCTGGAATACATAGAGGTGGGGCATAGTTACTCGGAAGTGGGGTCTCAGGGCTAGTGGTAGCTTGACCAAACATGCGGCTCTATTTCTTTAAACCCTTATTGAACTAAAGTGCACTAGTGCAGAGCTGCAACCGACGCTAGTCGTTGTTTACATACATGCATTTACATATATGTAAGGATACATTAACATTAACGCCAGTCCGGATACCTCTATAAGTCTTATTTTGAGCACTAATACTGCGGGATGTCTTAAAAAGACTTAATTTCTAAAAGACCATTAATTGAACCCAAAAGGGTGAAGAAGAATATATTTGGTGCCCATTTAGAGCCCTCAAGGCAAAATTAAGGGTCTTTTGGAAGAGAATCATATAGGAAGGAAAAGAGTTGTCAAAAACTGTAAGCAATTCAGGGTTAGGGCTGGGACTTAGAGATATCATATCCTTCCTTCCAGCGAGTCCCTACACCTTCATCTCTACACCTCCATCTCCACACGTCCATCTCAACACCACCATCTCTACACCTCTATCTCTACACCTCCATTTCCGCGCCCCCCCCCCAGCTCCCTGCCCCTATTAATCCTACATGAGGTAATCGGTGAATTAAGCAGCGAATCAAGCAGCGAATCAAGCAATCAAGCAGCAAATCAAGCAATCAAGCAGCAAATAAAGCATATATGGAAGGCAGATACGGCAGGCAGGAATGGCAGGTAGGCAGGCAGGTGAATGATGACTTGTAGTATTTAATCGGGAAGTAAATAAAAATTTAATCTGTGAAATCTACCTGTGCAGAATAAGCGTGAATACTGGCCTACCTGTGTCTCGGGGTTTTTCAGCGAATAAAGAAATTCTTATAAAACTATTATCATATATTAAAATCATTTAGTAATATAAAGATTGACCAAAACGTAGGTCAATAAGAGCCTATTAAAAAAGTATTAAAAATCAAAAAAAAGTCTTATAATAGAAATAGTAATAGCTTGATATAGGTTTATGTGGACTAGCGCTAAAGAATCTATTTAATGCCACCGTAATGGAAAGCCTCATGAGGATGCGTGGCCACACCCACAAGATCCCCATAACTTCCCTCCCGCACCCCCCCCCCCCGTTAAGACCGATCATACCACTTCTATGAGTCCCACCGCGGCTAGATCGCATGGTTCCAGCATATGGAATGGAAATTCTGTCCCTCACTTGCACAACCTCTCTTCCGAAATTTCAAAGCGGCTAGATCACAAGAGATTGTACCAAGAGGCCTATTAGACTACTCCTACCACTTCCAAATGTTCCACCGTGGCAAGATCGCATGGTACTACTATGTTGTTGGTGGTGTTGTTGCGGTTAGTCAAGATTATTCTATCTCTATCAGTTCCACCGCGGCTAGATCGTACTAGCTCAAAAAGAGTAGAATATATTTCGGAAAATGAGAAGCTCCGCAAGCCTTTACAAGACCCGGCGCGGCTAGATCGCAAGGGTCTAAAGGGCTCGAGTAGAAATGGTGCCTCTTGTTGAGAATACATTCGTGTAGCAGGGTCTGCTGCTAAGGGTCTACTAGTATCACGGCGGTAGTGATTTCCATTTTTTATTATAAGCTAAATCGCAAGTACCCAGATAGTATTATAACCACCTTGCAGGCCTCCGGTATTCCAAAAATATATGTATTATGATAGGCGATTAATGGTCTCTGTCTCTGGTTATTAATGCTAACAACTATCTCAGGTCTTATATTTCCGAGATGCCAAACAGGAACGTTGTATTTGGAAGGTTACTCAGGTATTACTTTGACCTAATCGTTAGTTTTCCTTATCATTTTCAAATATTCCTCGCCTTATTTTCTAATACATGTTCAGGTGGCTGGGGGTACAGAATTATTGTGGGGAGGACTGTGGGTGGTGGTGTTTGAGATGTGGAATGTTATTACTTTGGCCTAACCGTAAGTCTCCCTTCTCATTTACAAACATTTCTCATCTTATTTTCTAATACATGGTCGGACAGCTAGGGGTATAGGATGACTGTAAGTGTGCGTGGTACTGGTCACATTGGGAATACGGAATGTGCGACAAGCATATTGTGTTGGGAAGGTATTACTGTGACCTAACCGTGGGTTTCCCTTCTCATTTGCAAATATTTCTTGTCATATTTTCTGATACATGTCCCGGTAACTAGAAGTACAGGATAATTGTTAACTTGTGAGAAGAGATGTGGGTAGGGTACGGAAGAGCCAGGATGCATGCTTTGAATTGGAGGATTGCTGATTATGGGTTTGGGATTTATTATTTTTACCATTTCCCATAGTAATGGGGGTATTGCGTTTTATAGCTTTAATCAATTGTATCTTTTTCAACCTATACGCTCTTAGCCAAGAAGCTATAAAATTCCAGACAGTTAATATCATTCATGTTTGTACTGACTCTGATTAAAGTCTGCGCAATAACATAAGGTAACCATTTCTTGAAATTCTTTCCTACCGTAAATTATGTTCCGGTTTGATCGTTTATATAGATGGCTTTTTCCAAGCGACCCGACTTTGGTTAGTGTGTCCCTGAGACCCTGTAAACCTTATTTGAGCCTCGATTTACCCCACCATCCCCACCATCCCCTTTGCCCCACCATCGCCTATTCCCCCTCTATAATTAACATCGTCACACATTCTCTATTATCATTCTCTCATCTTCTACAAAATCGCCATAGTTATCGCTCACTTACAATCTCCCTCTCAACTCGGTTCATCTTTTCCACACTCGACGATGCAGCCTGAGCGCAGTGGTACAGGCCCCGGCCAGTCTACATCTGGGGGCAAGTCCAACCGCGCATTAAGGAAAAGTCAGAGCCTTGAGCGCTATAAGATTCGGTCAAAAGAAAAGAAGAAGCGGAGGGAAGAAGGGTACGTATCTCATGTTAAGCGTTGAGTATCCAGTGTGCCTACAAGTGGATATTTGCTGGCGTTCTGTCCCATCAATCATTCCCGATCGCTATACCGTACGGTTCCACCAACCAATTTCTCTACAGCCGGCGCCAGTGTAGGTGGCATCATTACGGCTGCAAATTCATCATTCTCATGCCGGACAATGAGCCGGAGAAGCATGATCAGGTTTGTACTTTCAGGTGTCCGGAAGAGGTCCATGACCTCTGGAAACAACTCTAGAACTATCAAGGGAGATGCAAAGGCTTCCGCCCAGACATCTGGGTGATAGTGGCTCCAAAAGCCTTCACCTTCAAGGCGATCAAGACACACAACAAGTCCGACATTCCCGACAAGGACATGCCGATACTTTCGATCCGATGGACCTCTGGCAGAGTCCCGTTCTGAGCGATGCCGGAATCTCTCTAGCTTGCCTAACATCGGCTTCCATGGCCCCCGGAAATTCAGTCATTGATGTTTTGACGATATTTCATCAAATCCAATATCCTAATAAGCATCAACCGCAGGAGGTGGGGTTCGCTCTTGATTTGAAGCCAGTGGTGCTTAACCAGCAGCATCCCCTTGCCGCCCCTGTCTACCTGGAGAGCAAGGAGAGAATATTGGATACAATGCAACCCCTATCCATACATTTGTTGATATTCACGTCGGTATGTTCCAACTGAAAACCATGTTTCGCGTTGTCCCGCATATCTCCGTACCGGTATGGTATTTCTCGTTTCAGATTTGATACTAAAACAAAATAATCCGCAGACCGTGGGCAAGACACTGTTTGCACTATGATTGGGCCAGCAGAAAAGCTCTGGTTGCTCTGGCCCCCTTCTAAGGAAAACAATGATATCTTTTATAAAGAAGCATTTTCTTAACAGCATACAAATGCCGGGCTCAGGCAGGTAGTAACGGTCGCTGCTAAAGGCGGACGCGTTGTCAAGACGACAAGGCATAATGCCTTATATATACCTGCCGGTTGGATTCATGTCGTGCTGACACTTACTGGAGGATTCCTTGTAGGATATACATGGAGCTCTCCGGAACGACTCTGAATTTATTTAAATTGTCTGAGAAGAGAGGTTTTTGCCGGGAATTCTGTCGATGATCTTACTTCCACTGTGAATAAGGCTATCGATCTTCTGGAAATTGTATTTGTGCAGGAGGGCAGCCAATCGGAAATCTTTGAAGCTCTTCAGCTGTGGATAGAGCTTATAAGGATCCTCGGACTCAGAGAGAATAGGTGGGGACAGGGTGTGGCTTGTCAGCCCGAGGCCGTTGTGAATGCATTGGCCGATAGAGGGCTAGGTATCCTGCCAACATCCTGCCCCTGTCAATCGCAAGGCGGAAAGAAGCCTAGGATTGGTGTTGCGAAACACGTGGTGAAACATGTCCTAACTCCAAGGAATACAACACCATCTGTCGCTGAAGTTGGAGAAATCATTGAACTTATTCAAATATCACCTCCGCAGCCATTGACCCTTCAAAGGCCACCTAATGAGCCAGTGAAGGGGGTCCCTAGTATTGCCAACTCTGAAACAAATACCCTTACAGGTGATGGTCCTTCTCCCGCGTGTACCATCCCCCACAGAATCCCTCGGAGGATTACGAGGATATGGTAGGAAAACTGTCACTACCGACCCCGCCACTGCGATTTTGCAGCAAAGCTCGATTGAAGCCTCTCGTGATTTGTCTACAGAGTTTTCCAACTCCAACGGAAAAGCCAAAGCCGCTCGCTTTGTGCAAGCGCAAGACAATGACACTTCCGACTCAGTACCTGAAGATCTCGATGGGGGAGGTGAAGACAATTCCGATAGATCCCAGGGAAGGTATAAGTGGAAAGGTGGCGCCCACTGCCAGGCCAAGATCAAGAGTCGCTAAAGCCGCTCCCGCGACCAGAGGATCTAACAAATCCCAACCTCTCAAGAAGCCGGTCAAGAAGCCTGCAGCCAAGGCCCCAGCGAAACAGGCCAAAAAGCCCGCAAAGAAAACAGTGCGCAAGGCTGCAAAGAAAATAGGTTCCTCCATCACGGCTAGGGGATCTCGCGGTTCTAGTGACTCAGCCCAATTTACTGAGTCTGATGACGAGGAGGATGAAGGCTTCGAGTCTTCAAACTAGAGAAACTAGTACCATATCTCGCGAATACTTATGTGTATTTTTTTTTCTCACTTTTCTTTGCATACATAAAAAATAGATGAGCTCTTTGCATACGAGTGGTGATCTTCACGAAACCTTTACTATGACTGTAAGCGCCTACCAAGAGCCCTCTACAAACCCCGGAAGCGTAAAATCTTGCTCTGATAGAACACCTCCGCCGCCCCTTACTACTCACTCCGCCCCACAAATCCTAAATCAACTCGGCCTGGTGAAACTGCTCACTTAACCCTCGTGCAAATATCATTCCTGGAAAGACGCCTAGCCGAGCTAGAGCGTGAAACCTAACTGTACCCGTAGCCCGGGCTAGTCGGGGTCATACCTACCTCTATGCCTCTCCTCGTCTCAGGGATCCGACTTGTTTTCATACTTCTTCCGAGTATTTTCTTTTGTGGTTACGCGTCATATTATTTGTGATTTCCTGCCAGTTTTAGGAGGATCCCACCACAATGTTACTATGGTTGTATATATAATCCAAAGATATCGCCAGCACAGAAGTTAAATTTTTTTTATTGATACTGGCTCACGCGGAATTCCTTCTTTTTCAGCAGAAAATCAGTGGCAACATCTTATTATATTTCTAGCGACAGTGGTCATAATTGCTTTCTTAAAATCAGAGGATGCCTTACTGCCCCGTCATCATTTTTCTTGAGTGGTCAGTGTAGAGTATAGCGGTAGTCATTGGGCAGTGGGCACTGGCAAAACGCTATAGGAGCATCGGTGGAGTGGATCTCCAAACCCCCCCATTCCCTCGCTCACCCCTGTTCGCTGGCTGAATCCTTTGTCCCCCGGTTTTTTTCTTCTCCGCCTACCTCAAGTATCGCGGACAAAATTCCAAGCCAGAATTGGAACCATCCTTCCTTTGATGTAACTCGTTCTCTGCTTTGGAATGTCAATGGGCCGTATGTTGCAAATAGCCGAAAGAGTAAAAACCCGCCCATATATTCTGTATTATTTCATCAGGCGGTACGGATGATTTCTCATGATGCTATTTCAGAGGTGAGGGGATCTGGGACCAACCTATAAGAAGCTTGACTCGCTATCCCTTCCCCTTCTAACCAGGGACCCACTATATGGGGGTGTGTAACGAATTTATTAGTCGAGTGATATCTCATGAACGTAATCGGACTTTTTTTTTTCTTTTTTGTTTACATCATTAATTGTATCCAGCCCTTAGGCTATGACAATATCATCGGACTTGTTGTTTATCTTGTCCTTTTCGGGTCTCGATCTGGACAGGCCTTTTAGGGTATCGTAAGGTTCGGTACCTCCTGTGGACCCTGGCCAGTCCAATCTAAACTCACTTAAAGCCAACCGAGTAATATTTTTTTGTTTGTGTTCATATCATTACTTGTATCAGCGCGCCTATATAGGAAGTGGCGCTAACCACCTCTGTGTCAAATATTTAGCTCTTGGCGCTGGGTTCTTCGTGCGTGTCTTGCTTAGTCAACTACCCTCCCATTAATCCCACCAACCAAACCACATCGAGATGTCGCACTTTCATATTTTCTGAGACATAGGGTACTGTAGTACTATATAGATTAAGTTAAAAACTCTTCTGCACGCCCTGCATTAGTTGACATAGTCGTTTGGGGAACATCTGTAGGCCCCCTGGCGTCACCGCCAAACGGCCAACTACAGATAGTGGGGTCTAGGAGACCGCTCAAGGGGGGCAAATTTATTCATCTCAAAATACATGTTCCTTTGGGATAGCACGCCTTATTCTTGCCGAGTAATGAGATCCCCTCCCTCAGTTGGATTAAGAAAACCAAGTCTAACGTGGACCTTTATAGTACAGGAAAGAGCGATGAACACTGGGAGCTTATAATCCTTGTAGTAATTCTAGAGTCCTCGTACGAACTATTGCCAGCTCTGTTACCCAATCCTCATCATCTCAGCGCAATAAAAAGAATTTCCTTGAGCTTCCCTTGTAGCTTGAACTCTAGACCACTTTAACGTGAATGACCATCTGACAACATGGACTGTAGCCAATAAAGGTCGATGACCTCTAGGAATCTTATACTACAACACGTGTTGATGATTAGCAGTCTTATATTATGTCAGACTCAATAAACCACTACGGCCCTCCGCCTTTTCCTACCCTGCAATATAAACCTAAAATCTATCCCGCTGGGCGTTTGCAACCCTTGGGGGTAATCCAATAGGTAGTACTAGCTGAGCACTCTCTAGGTCATACATCATACATGAATCTTTCGAAATAAGGATTTTGAGCTCTTGGCAATCTCACTCACTGCCCGACCAGTACCTTGTCTCTTATAGTTCTCACATAATGTTCAGCCATGTTAGATTTCATTTCTACAATCTCCACACAAGTTTGTCTAGCTGTATCAAGGAACCATCGGCGATCCGTCATCAATTATCACTCGATCATAACTTATATGCACAAGATTTTCCTTCGTGGCATGGCCAATATATATAAGGAAAGGAGATTACAATTCATACGGCCCTATTATCATCACCTAAATCTCAACCTTCCTCTACACTGAAAACTCGCTTTCTCTTTACTTTGTTATTGAACAGCAGCGAGCACTCTCTAACAATGATAATAAGAGAAAGAACCAGGTCCCTATATTTCGGTAAAATGCTCATCGGATACCGTGTCCGAGTGATAGCGCATGATTGCGATCGTTAATCCGAGTGATATAACATGACGCACCCTATTTATGTTCGTTTTGTTCCTCTGAATTAGTATAATTTCTCGCTAGTCGCCCAATTAAACATATCTAAATGATATATTGCCACATAACCGGTTCCCTTGTCCTTTTTCGAACGTATTCATCACTTCTTCAGCATTGCCCCTTCACAGTCGGTATCCTGACTCGGGCCATCTAGGCCCGCAGCTGAATGGACGCAACCGCCTATGAGAGAGACCTTATAACTGTTTAATTAGCTTTCAAATCCGAAGATCCCCGGCAGGCAGGGAGGCCTCCCAGCCAACGATCATATGAGTATCACATGATAACATGATTCGACTGGGGGCACTTCCGGATCTTTCTGGGTGCACTCCACCAGTATAGTCGCGTATTCCAGAGCTATGATTTAAACAAGATACTATTCGCTGTCAGACTATTCTCGCATGATACTCCTATAGGATAATCATATTTATCTTGAGGGGTTCGGATATTAAGTTCTCAGTTCGAGTTATAGCATGTCACTCGGTATGCGAACCTAAATGGATTACTTTTTTCTATTTCTTGCTTTAATCCATTCCGCCTTCCGCCTATGGCAACATCTTCAAAATCACCCTCCAGAATCTTACATCAGGACTTGTCACTCGACAGGTACAATCTTGACATCCTCGCCCTGCTTAGTTCATGGTCTTGCTAAATGAAATGAATTCTCATCTATGGTACTCCATGAAGAACTTTCGTCCAATCCAAGCACTCACCAGATGTACTACTGAATGGTTTACTTTGTGGATTCCCCGTTTTCACAGTCCGCTGAGCGTGAGTATGCAATCGTTTATAGAGCAACTCGTCGATACGCCGTCTACTGGAAGGGGTAGATATTTGCCTGATACGCCGGACTTCCCTCTAAATGTGGTGCCTGATCTTCTGGCAGGGGTTTCCACGATTAGATTTATTTTGTGTTAATCAAATACTAGACGTGAAGAATGAATGGCTTGCTCTGCGCAAATGTTTGTCGCGAACAATATATCTGGCAAGGCAATCACTGAAACCGGTGTACTTCTGATAGTAGAGGTTGGTGGGTACACAGCAGTACTCGCTTGCGATCACTAAGGAGATGGTGGTGATGATTCATTATGCGTTACAAAGCATCTATCCCCCACGATTCCGCTAATTACCTTAGAGATTGGCTAATGGATGAGAACACATTGCTGTCACGATGCTAGACTCAGGACTTGTGTGTAGGCACCGTTGATTAGAAACCGACAACCCAGTAAAACTCGGATACTCGGATATCACTCGTTATGGATTCCAGCAACGATATCGACAGAGTGTGTACCCATTTCCAGTAGTCAACACCGCAAGGGGCCAATAGCCACGGATCAGCGGGGGCTATGCGTGCCCGCCTTAGGCCACCTCACCAGGCCCTGGCTCGTGGTGGGCACGGGCCGAGCCAGGCGGAGTATAGTCCTGATCTCATCCTATCTCGTCCTGTGACCAATAGATATGTGAGGTTCTAGGACCCTTCATAAAGCCTTCAACAGTCTTGAGATCACGGGACCATTAAAGGATAATAGTTGAAATTGAAGATAATATTATATGGCAGGCACGAGAGAGGAATTTCTCGCTCTTTCCCTTCCCGTACGTTTCCTACCAACGTGGCTAATCACAGTTATGTAGGCTTATCCCCGATACGCGGTGCGTGACTGAGGACTGTAATCTGTATACATAACAAGCCCGCTCATTTGCAAGTAAGTAGTTCCGATTTCGGATTATCACTACAGTGTAAATTGGTATTGGTGATATACCCTGATCTTGTGCGTGTGGCTTTGATACATACAGAACAGGAAAACTATTCCATCAGGTTGAGGTCACCCTATGCTTTCTCTTCGGGGTCCAGCTCCCATTGTTCGTGGTCTGGTTGGCCGATCCGGCTTGACTAATAGGTTTCTTCTAGTCCCGTTGTCCGAGAGACCTTTTCGATTTTGACTTGCTATATCTCCCGCCATGGAAAAGGGACGTTTAATAGAGAACTGCTTGCTGGAATTGAAATATGATCCTGAGTCTCTCTAATACTATTTTCTATCGATGCCTATTTTGAGACCACCATATAATAGCAACAATGTCTAGAGCTTCCCGCCACCTAGCCATCTGGCTGTCTTAGTATAGTCCCTTCTGATGTTGCTTTCACCTTTGGCTGCACGTGATACCTATGGAAGATGAGATAGTATATGAATGATAAATAGATTTGGGTGCTGGTTTTGATTTTGAATTCTGGCATCTTGGGTATATCCTGGCGCGCCCAAAGCTAAGCGATGCTTTGGCTGGTATGCGCACTCAGGGTTGGCTTGTGCAAGCCGTGGAGAAGTAGGAGACCAACCAAGGGTAATATTAAACCTTCAAAAATACATCTCGGATCCAGTAACATTCTCAACCACGCCAGAAAATGCATCGTTTGATGCATTTCCGGTCCATTCCCCATACATAGGCGAGTCACTAGTGCCTCATGTGATGCATTAGCTGACGACGCCTCCGAAAAGTAGGAATTTTGATGCATTATCGACGCATTATTGATGCATTATCGATGCATTATCGATGCATTATCAACGCATTATCAACTACATACCCGACACACTAAGAGGAGGCCTACACATGATAGATACCTAAAATCTGAGCCCGTGGCTAATGTGGTAGTATGTAGGTTAAAGCTAGTGGATGGTATATAGGAACAGCAAATGAGGTAGACCTATCCGGCTTATTCCAGCAAGTGCTAGTAAAGCCCATGAGCTACCACATGGATAGAATCTTGTATGGTTGTCTTTAGCGTTAGCATCCTACCCGCAGCGATAGATACTAGACCCCCCCCCCCCTAGAGCATAGTACGGATATTGGTGTTGTGTAGGGTTGAAAAAGATTTTCGGTGCTCCTTAGAGAACCTCCAGCTAATGTATAGTTCTTGTTCAAAAGTCCTGGGACAACGCAACCACGAGTTGCTACGGGGCTTGTCCCGGGACTTTTGACATGGAGGTATACCAAGTGCGATATCATGGCCGACCACCCATTACTCGCCGCACCAGCACAACGCAGGTTTTAGTGAGAACCATGGTAGATCTTCTGTCTTCCTACCACCTAACAGGACCGGTGTCCTCCAGCAACCGTTTCCTGTTGAAAAGTTATTGGAGTTCTAGAAAAACTCGACCACCTTCAATTTGATAACGCTGATTTCTTATATATAGACTAAAGAGCATATTCTGAATCATTCTGTCGCTTCAGAATTTTAATATCTTGTGCGGTTGTTGAGATTGCGAGGGGGGGGTAATCGTGCAGAAATACGGCCTCGGCATTCTCGGCGTTCTAAAAAAAGTAACAAAATACGGTTGACAACCTGCAACATCAGGTACTGAGGGGAAGAAGAAAATCGACGTTGTTTTCTACGAGGAGCCTGATCTTGCTAGCTTAATTTATAGGCTTTTTTGTGCCGTGGGGTTCGGGTTAGTTTCACCCTGCTTTAGTACTCGTCGTCACCTAAGCATTGTGGTCATAGAGCCACCCATTTCATCGGCTATCCCTTCCGGCTCCTCCTTCCTCCTAGTCTCCTCATCGTCCAGGCTTGATCATAAATTTACATTCTTATAATCACCATCGTCCAGCAAGACTTTTCAACTTATACATATCCAAAGCATGTCGCCCCATTGCTATCTCCACCTACACATCTTTTTCATTCCATCGCCCGGTTTTCGCTCTTGTAATTTAGTCATTATAAGCCTTTCTGGTGGGGTGTCCTTAGGGTTAAGGTCAACGAAAAATGGCGAAGTGATGCCGTACAGTCACTTTGGGATCAGTTTTCACTCAAAGCGAAGGTGCCGTATGGTCACCTTGGGATTGGTTTTTGCTCAAGGCGAAGTGGTGCCGTACAGTCACTTTGGTATCAGTTTTTACTCAAAGCGAAGGTGCTGTACAGTCAGCTTTGGATTGGTTTTGCTCACAGCTAAGGCGCCGTACGGTTGCTATAAACCCTCTTTCCGTACATAGCAGAGGTACAGTATAGCCACCTCCAGAAACAGTTTCCTGATAAAAAGATATTGGAGTTCTAGTAAAATTCAACCACCTTCCATTTGATAACGCTGATTTCTTATATATAGACTAAAGAGCATATTCTGAATCATCCTGTCTCCTCAAAATTTTAATATCTTGCGCAGTTGTTGAGATTGCGAGGGGGGGGTAATCATGCAGAAATACAGCCTCGGCATCCTCGGCGTCTTAAAAAAATTGACAGAATACTTTTGAAGGCTTTCAAAGTAAGGTAATGACAGAATGCTGCTCACTCCATATCCATACATCCCCACATATATCACTATGTGTACTGTTTTCAAATATATATTCGTACCAAATTAAAGAACGTATCTCCACAATATTAAAATACGTATTCTTATTATATTAAAAAAACGAGTTTTCACTATAATCAAATACGTATTCCAACCATCGAAAATGTTTTACTATAATATACAAAAACGTATTCCTTGCACTCAACCCTAACTAACCCTTGCACTCATCAACCCTAACTAACCCTTGCACACAACTCAACACCAGAAAAATGTTTTTCTTCTTTGAAATTTGGAGGGCCAAAAAGCTACCGGGAGTGCAAGCACCGTTCAATTATAAGCCTTTTTGGTGGGGTGTCCTTAGGGTTAAGGTCAACGAAAAATGGCGAAGTGGTGCCGTACAGTCACTCCAGCAACCCGTTCCTGGTGAAAAGTTATTGGAGTTCTAGAAAAACTCAACCACCTTCTATTTGATAACGCTGATTTCTTGTATATAGACTAAAGAGCATATTCTAAATCATTCTGTCTCTTCAGAATTTTAATATCTTGCGCGGTTGTTGAGATTGCGAGGGGGGGGTAATCGTGCAGAAATACGGCCTCGGCATTCTCGGCGTTCTAAAAAAAGTAACAAATACGGTTGACAACCTGCAACATCGCAGTCTTGAGGAAGAAGAAAATCGACGTTGTTTTCTACGAGGAGCCTGATCTGGCTAGCTTAAGGATTACAGGAATGATTTCAGCCTTCAAGTTATCCCCCATACCAACTATGTCATGGATACCGCTTGACAGGCTTGAACTAATTGTAACAGTATAACGTATGCCCCTCTATATATATATATCATGATCGGCACCGTTTTTCACATCATACTCAAATAAATAAAAAACGTATTTTGCTTGATTCAAATACGTATCTCCATCATATTGCAAAACATATTTCCAATATATCTTAATACGTATCTCAACAATATATCGAAAACGTTCTCACATTATTATAAATACGTATTTCATCTATATATAAAAAGTGTTTTCCTGTTATATACCAAAGCTGTAATACTTAGACTCTACCCCAAATAACTCCTGCGATCTACCGTAACTGACCTTACCTAGTGAAAAACGACTATTCTACACTCAACCAGAAAACCGGTATTCAATGCCGCACTCTGCAGTAGGTTGCATTGATATCTGTTTCTATATATAGTTGATAATTAGCGAGCATGATACCTTGCGCAATCTCTCCCAAACGACCACCTCAACATGACCACCTCCAACACTAACTGGTCATATCGTCGTTTGGTAAAGAGGGGGGAAGTTAGGGGGAGTTGAAGAGGATTCGGAGAAGGTGGGGGGGGTTTTTAGGGGAGACCCCTAAATCGTTCCCCACTTTAGGCGAAACCGTGGGCGGCTTGGGGGGGCCGCCCCCCCCCCTGGGGGATCTGGGGGCAAGCGGCCCCCAGAGATTTTTGATAATTTGTAGGGTATTTTTTTTAAAAAATCATATATAGATATAGAACCCTTAAGATGTTCTTGATGGTTTTTAAAAGGTTTTTAACATATGCTTGAAGCTAATCAAGCAACTAACTAACTCAGCGAGATATTTCATGGTATGTAATCTGCTGATACGTCTCATGTAAACCCGAGCTCTCTACCGCATCCCTGACTTTAACGTCAGCTAGGGGATCTAAACTAGACTTCTGCGTTACCCTCAGAAGACCTTCACAACAATGAGGTTGTACACTACTTAAGGCTAGTTTTACATAACTGATCCTCAATTCGGTTACTTGCTGCTTGCCCCTGCGGAACCTCTAACGATTCATTAAGGCATTGCAATCAAGAAGTCAATTGGGAGACTGAAATGATTCTCAATGCCGAGAGCACTAGTACAATTATATTAAACGTATATGGGTGATAGTGAAAGGATGTTAGAGTTAGGTAAAACATGTATAGTGGATGTGCATCGCGCAATAGTTTGAAGAGTTATCTTAGTTAGGGTTAGCCATAAAATAAACTAACCCTAACCAGAGAACTCTTCAAACTATTGCGCGATGCACATCCACTATACATGTTTTACCTAGTTAGGGTTAGTTAGGGTTAGTTAGGGTTAGTTAGGGCTAGTTAGGGCTAGTTAGGGCTAGTTAGGGTTAGTT